>JAFNEN010000399.1:0-395009 GCA_019343175.1 Oedothorax gibbosus
CCGATAAAATTCCGAACAGTTTACGACATGTTAGTACAAAAGATTTAAACGAGATGGCGCCACTATTTTTTCTGTTAGTCAGGTAATATTTTGAATTTTAGGTAGAGGAGGACAGAACCAACAATCTCGGGATTCGCGCTTTTGACTTGCAACGAGGCGTTAGTCCTCTCGGCTATGGAGGCTTGTAGGGAGATTGCGTTTAAATAAAGAGCTCAAAAGGTTGATCGTTAAAGAAGTTTTATGTTATTGATTAGGAAATTTTAATTTTGATTTTTCTTTTGCAAGTTGCAAATTCCTTTTAAATATTAATTTAAGTTAACAATACTAATATAAATGTTTAATTTAAAAATAACTCTTGGTAACTTACGTATTAAAAAGTTATTTGGTTCATAATATTTATTCAAAAATGTATTTTCTTTAAGTTAAGTTTTTCAAAAATTAATCAAGGCCAAAAAGTAAAAAATTAATTTTTAAGTAAATAAAAGAAATAGTTATCACACAGTAAAAATATTTATCTTCGCAAGCAATTAAAAATTTTGTGTGTAGTAAATAAAAAATAACTATTACCAGTTTGAACATAATAGCTATCGGAAATGAAGTTTTCGAAATAATTTAACGCAATTTGTATGTACTAAAATAAAAAAAAGACACATTTTTCGGTTTCTTATCGTTGTGATATCGATTCGTCATAATTTTCCGATGAAACGTACATTGATTGAATTTTCACCTTTGACCGATATCGAATCGATGACTTTTATCGATAGAATTTCGTTCACCGATTGCCGATATCGCCTCGTGCACTTTCGGAATACGGATGCGATCACCGGTGAGTTTTCGCTGAATCCGATGAACGATCGATGATCGATCGAGCAAATTTCGAGAAACAATGCTACTAGGGTAACGTGCCATTTCTCCTGATTTAACTTGGCAATAATCCTGTTCCTGATTCTGGGTGCCAATATACACTATACAGGGTGGAGCAAATAAGTGTCCCCGGTCTAGAGATAGGAATACGCTGAAATGCTTGGCGAGAAAACTCTTGAACCCGCCTGTCAAGAGGAAATAAGATTATTCAAGCGTGCATTGGTTTCACTTGACAAACGTATTTTGCATTGGTTGGATTGGATTAGCATCACATTAGAGCTACTCATGGACTATTGGCCAGTTCAGATCGTATTGCGTCAGCGTGAGTTGCGACTGTGTGAGTGTAAGTTGATCAATTCACATGTGAAGATGAAACTCGCAGTACAGCAGAGAGTGTTCATTGTAAAAAAATTTATTTAAACGAATTCGTGGAAAGAGTGTGCGGCCAGTTAAAGAATTTAAAGGTGCAAAAGGGCCAAATAAGAGTTCTGTACAACGATTAGTTACGAAATGGCGCCAGACGTTCGACTTTCTTGTAAAAAACCCAGCAGTAATTTTAAAGATATTTTGCGTTAGAACTGGTGCTGCGTAACACCACGCGACTTTTAATTACTCAATAAATCAATGCATAAAGGTATGCACCATATAAGGTAATTTTAATAGTTTTAAAACCAAAAAATTCTGTGGAGCTATCCTTTGCGCATGCTCCTTTAATGACGTCAGGTACTAGGTTGGTTGGTAGACATATATATTCAGGTTTATGTGCTTGGTCCATAGAGGTAGGAAAGAGTATAGAGCGGTCCACCAGTTGAGAGAAATTGAAGCATTGCTGTCAGGTTTTTCGAGCTAGTGCGCATAACATACTGGCACCGATGTATCCCAAGATGCACCGCTCTGTAGAGGGCCCGTCCAATTGAGATTTGAAGTGGGACTGTCAGATTTTTCGAGCTACTGCGCTTAACATACTGGCACTGAGGTATCCCAAGATGCACCGCTCAAGCCTGCTTCATTTGTGCGCTACTGCGCATATACAAGGACCTCTCTATTCTCCTTCCTAGCTCTATGGCTTGGTCAGAGACCCGCTTATGAACCTTCATCAAGTAAGACAGGCACAACACACATAAATGGATCCATCTAATTTTTACAGACAGAGGCCAACTAGAGGATCCCCAGAATTGGCTTGTCACCACCAGAGGTATTAGGTACTAGGAATTTGTGTATAAAATTTTAAGTGTGTAGCTCTTGTAGTTCAAATACCATTGTTTTGGAATCAACATTCTCTAAAACGTGTAGAAAACACTGAATCTCCGAATTATCGACCGCAATACTTTCATTACCTTATATTTCATCTTAGGTAATTGAAAATAAAATGTTGAGATGGAATAATAATTACTAAAAAATGACAAAGCTTGTTTGTGCATTCAAAGCTCAAAAAAATATTTTTCTATGTTTAATACCTCAACATGTATTAAAGGCCTAAGCAAACATTATCCGTTAATTTTAGCTTCTACACTACGTTTATAACGGAAAAAATTGAAGGTATTATAACCGTTCAGTCCGTCTGTCTGTCTGTCCGTCACCCACTTTCAAAGCCCTAACTACAAATGCTACATGCAAGTGTGATATTTCAAAAAATTCAGCGCATCGAAATTAGAATACATTGAAATTTTCAGAAAAGAATTCGAATTCAAAGTACTTTAATTATTTAAAAAAAACTGCAAAATCTAATGATCATTAAAAAAAGCATAGGAAGCCATTTTTATTAGAATTTAATCACCATTGCCATTCGCAACAATCGCTCGAGAAACTTTAATTCTTTTAGACAATAAATTAAATTGTGTTTTCCATAAAATATATGTTAATAAAATACATATTTTGTCGTGCAAAATTTTTACACAATTACAGTTCCCTGATTATTTTGAGTAAATTCAGTATACTTAGACAATTAAAACATTATGTTTAGAACTATTAATTATGGAATTATCTTTTTAAACTTATTAAAGCCGGAAATCTCATTTGATAGTTTAAATATTTCACCGAATTTTTTTATAAAATATTTTTTGTCAAAAGAATTTCACAATGGTAATCCATTATTAAAAAATTAAGTATGTCACTTACGGAGAAAATATCTCGAATTGATACTATTTTTAGTATAATTTTATTTCATTGAGAAAAAAATAGTTAATTACATATTTTATATTTTGTTCTATTAAATAAGTATTTGGCCAAGGATGAGCATTTTATTGGCAACCCATTTAATAGCAAAAAAATTGTTGCACTGTAAATATTCTAAAGATTTATTTTTAAATTTAGCTATTTTTCCAAAACTGCAGCCACCATACAGGTCTATTTTCCTAAAAGTTTCGAAACTCTCTTTCGTTATTCGGGAATATATTCTTTGTTTTTCTACTTTCAATTTCTTTCTTGTCGAGTGCAGGAAAATGTACTGCCCACATTTTCTACCCAGACTGCGACAAATTGCACATAAACCAAATTTTCTATTCTAACTAAATGTGGTCCAAGGTTGTTTAGAGGACATGAAGACTAGATGTAAAAAAGGGGCAACAGAGTTCGCATACTTGGTAAAATTTGTTTGTTTATATGAGGCTTCAGCCTCTGATGGCAAAGGGGTGTAAGCTTTTTTTTTCACTTTGTGAGACAAACTTAAATTAAATTTTCAATTCCTTCATTTTTGAAACAT
This sequence comes from Oedothorax gibbosus, assembly GCA_019343175.1. NCBI lineage: Eukaryota > Metazoa > Arthropoda > Arachnida > Araneae > Linyphiidae > Oedothorax > Oedothorax gibbosus. The sequence goes on from JAFNEN010000399.1 coordinate 3,566, forward strand.
GCATGTTTTTAATTATATTAATGCAAACTGTTTTAGAAGACTCGTCAACATTCAAAATTTAATACAACTATAAGATGTTTTTTTTTAAGTTTCTGTCATTTTTTGAAAACTGACAGCCTATTCCTACTGCAACTCTTTATTCCGAAACATGTGGGGTTGGAAGAGACTCAAGCGGAATTGGCATTTAATGTGCCTTTTTAAACTTAATTTCCTTGTTTTACAACTTAATATTATGTAATAATTAAATTATGATATCTAAACCCTTATTAAAGAATAATGATCTACAACACGAAATAAAAAGACAAATATTTTTTTCTGGCATAGTGAGTTTCGCGAAACTTCTAAATGTAAGGTAACTTTCAAAAAAAAAATCCAATTTCAAATAAAAAAAATTCTATTTCCAAACAAATATGTATGTATTTATGCATATATTCTTAGTAAGATATCTTCAACCCCATTATTCAAGAAGTGAAGTAAATTTATTACATTTCTAAAGTATTTAAAAATGTCCCTTGCAAGAAAAATCGAATATCATCAACAAAGATCCCAAAAAAATTAGGTTTGTGTAACACTACACGACTTTCAATTACCCCTCCATAAATCAATCTATACATTTAAAGGTAATTATTTACCCTATAAGGTAATTTCAATAACTTTCAAAACTAAAAAGTTCTATAAAAGTTGTGCATGCGTGATTTTTTCAAACACCTTATCATGACAGGCACTAGGACATGTAGAGACGCATCAGACAGGTACTAGAAACTCGTGTTCGAAATTTGAAGTCAATAGCTCTTTTAGTTCGAGCTGTAGAATAGTTGCAGACAGACAGACGGAGCAATGTTCAAATACCACTTTTTCGAAATAACTATGCACCAAAATGTGTTGAAAACACAAAATCTCCAATTCGTATATTTTCGACACCATCGCAATAGTTTCTCGAGTGATTGTTGCGAATGGCAATGGTGATTTAATTCTAATGACAATGGCTTCTTATGCTTTTTAAATGAGCATTAAATTTTGAAGTTCTTTAAATAATTAAAGTACTTCGAATACGATTTTTTTCTGAGATTTTTAATGTCTTCTAATGTTTATGCGCTGAAGTTTTTTACGTATTACACTTGCCTGTAGCATTTGTAGTTTGGGCTATGAAAGTGGGTGACAGACAGACGGACCGAACGTTTATAAAACCTTCCACTTTTTACGTTATAAACGTAGTGTGGAAGCTAAAAGTAGCAACGACAAAGTACCCTGACTTTATATTAACCGTGTGGACAGATACAGACACAAAGAAAGCAATAAGAAAGACACATGAGAACAATTTTAAGATGAGGTGGTACTAATAAAAAATCCTGGTAAAAAAAGGCTGACGCCACGTTTTTTCTTGATCGTGATTGGAACAAAAGAGAATAATGGAACGCCTTTCGGAGGGGGGATGGGACAAAAGAGAAATTAGCTGGCGGTACATCTTATAGTGAAAAAATATAATGAGGTAAAGATTAACTAAAATTGATATTGAGAGGCAGGGGCGGTTCGCTATATGTTGGTTTGACAATATTTTATCGTCTTTAAAAAAAGTAGCAGGTTTGTAACAGATGTTCACCTTTATTGCAAATAAAGATATAAGCTATTAGCCACAAGATGATTGCATCATTTACTGCTATTTGGTGCTCTATGTGTGTCGACGTAAGAAATATTTTCAAGACAAAAAAAAACGATGTATGAAAGTCAATAAAATTCCATACCATTAGAATAAAATCAACATAGTTTTTGCAACCGGACATTTTTAATGTAAAATTTGAAGTGCTTGAAAAGGATTGCAAAAGAAAAATTAACTGAAAAAATTAACTGTAAATTAAAGAAAAATTATGAATTGAACTTCAAGAGACCTTTTAGGATGGATAAAGAGGAAATCCATATGCATAATACATATTCTAGTTGGGAACTTTGTTGCCACAACAGAAAATCAAAAATTTTATTTACTCAAAGCATTTTCCTATGAATAATAAATCACATTAGACTTTCATTATAAAATCAAAAAAAAATTCCATTGAAGATATTCTTCAAAATTTGGGGATTGCATTCCGAAAATACAAACCTATATGTACATATTTCAATTACTTAGAGTGCTTTCCAAGACTGAAAGTTTTCTCAGAATACTAAACAAATACTTCTCACCACTTAAATAGATTGGGGCTTTAACTAACTATTTTGTAGTTCGGGATTGATAGATTGTAGAGTTTTTATTGCAGCATTAATAAACTATCATAATCTGATGTTAGCTTCCACATTACGTTTATAACTTAAAACTGTTATAGGTGTGAAGGGATTATAATCGTTTAGTCCGTTCGTCTGTTCGTCTCCCACTTTCACAGAACGAACCACAAGCAAAGACATTAAATAGAATGGACTGCGCATTGGCAAACCTAAATGTGACCCCCATGGTCAGGTCGCTGTCAGGTGACTGTGACCTGATCATGGCGAGTTTTTCCACAACGACTTGAACATATGAGGCCGACAATCTAGTGGTACAAAAAAAGAAGTTTCGAAGAACCGATTTTCATTGTTAACTTATATCTAGATTAAATAAAAACTCGATATCAATGTTTAACTCATATTTATAAAGTGGCGTTCAGATTACCATTATTATAGTGTTAGAGAAATGTATTAAAATTAGATCGCACAGTGCGCGGAAAAGTTACCTAACGGCAGAATGCTAGTTTTTCTGAAAAATCGTCTGACATTTTTTTCCCCCCATTGCGTTTCCTTATATAGAAAAAATAAGGATTTTCGCTTCTGTATTCCAACTATTCTACCAATTGATTTTATATTTGTTCTAATCGCTAGATATTTAAATTTTGGATATTATAGCATTTATAATCAAAAAAGTTATATTTGTCCGATAGGTCACTTTTCCGCGCCCGGTGCGATACATATTGTTAAAATTATAAAAAAAAATATTGACATTACGATTGAAAATGTGGCGAATTTACGAATGAAATATTTTACCTTTATTTTCTGCGTGAGCTAACAACAACAAAGACTTTAAAGCAAATGTAACATCATATTTATGCTTCAGAAAGAAAACATAATGATACTTGGAATAATGGTCCTTGAAAACCTCAAAATATCTTTACTTTCTCTTTGACTCGATCATCAAAAGGTTGGTTCGCACACATTAGTAGAAACCAGTTCTAAAACTTTTGTATAGCTTTTGGTTTATTGCAGAACTTTACACGATGAGCTTTTCCGTAAATATAAGGTTCACATGGTTCTTTGTCCAAACTCACGTTGATGTTAAATTCTTCTTTAAATAATGGGGGCTGGGGAGCCCAGTCGGTTAGGCGCTCGCCTAGCATGCGAAAGGTCCCAGGTTCGGGTCCGGGATTCGCCAAAATAACTGCCGACCTATAAACGGTCCGTGCAGCCAAAAATGTCCGACGAATAATACCCCGTGTAGAGGGAGTGCACGTTAAAATACGCTCCAAAGTCCCAACGCTGCATACGATGTCGCCCTTAACGGTTGCGTTGGGTGCCAACTCAGGTGTCGGCTCGTCACTTGATTGTGGTTCTAAAATACGACGCCCTTCGCCAATAGCCCTTGTGTAGCTCTAGTGCGACGATAATTCAAACTAAACTAAACAAAATCTTTAAATAATATGGGTTTTGTGTCCGTCTGTCTAATTCACCCAAAACATTCGTTGTCTGAAAAAGGCACAAAAGGCCTTGGCTATCTCCAGTCTGCCGTTGAGTTGAGGATTTTTTTTTTAAAAGTTTTTTAATCGATCCAACTACCTCAGCATAAGACGTATCAATGTCTATACTTTTACAACGATGCAAGTTCGCCCCTCGGCTTTATAGTTAGTACTTTCAACACGCGAGAACACGCCCAAACCTCAGCATAGCTCCCAATTGCTATCACCAACAAATATAACATTTATTCGTATCAAAAGAGTATACATAGAAGTGAGATTTGGAAGGAATTTGCCTTTATAATGACCTGTGTTTAAGCGATCAACATAGTCACTCTATGGGTGTGTTTGGGTGGGTAATTCAGATGGGGGTGGGGTTCGTGAAAAAGAGATTAGAGGGTAAACAAACATAAATCAAAATAGGTTTGGTTGAATACCTTCGCACTAGAGCTACACAAGAGCTGTTGACTGAAATTTGTAGTTTTGAACTGCGGTCAAGTTACACGAGACCGACAGCTGATTTGGCATCACCCAAGTATAGCTTCTAACTAAAGGCCTTATCACACGAGCGTTTTTCCCCAACCCAACCTCCAACGCAACTTTCTCCCCCCAAATTTCGGCCCCCCAAAAGTTGTTTAAGGGTTGCCAGAGTAGGGAAAGATTTCTCTTTTCCGACTGTCATAACTAAAACGGTATCTCTTAAGTAGGCTCCAATTTATTAAAAATCTTACCTTCGGATTGATTTGAATTTTATTTTATCGCATGCGTAGGATTTCTCTTATAATTATTATTTTTTTCTTTCACACACTTTTGTTTAGTGATGGAAATGATCACTTGATGTATATGTTATAAAAAAATATTTTTGTTCTTGGGGTTTGGTTGTGGAGGCTATTTCTTTTCCTTTACATATCCTTCAGTGGTGACATTAAAAAGAAAAAGTTGTGAAGAGTATGCAAAAAACAATGTTACAATTTGATAAAAATTGCTCACTTTTAAAAAGAATTTATAAGTCAACTGAAATTGTCATTAATATATATCTGAATTCATGATGATTATATATACTATTACAATTCTTATTCTGTAATAAAACAAATAAACACTGAGAGATATAAGTTGAAAATTTTAATTTTCCCAACTAGATTGTTAAATTAACACACTTGTGCGTTGAGAGATATTTTGAAGGCTATAAATTGTTGGAATTTTGCTTAAAATTGCAAATATTTTTTTTTTACAAATTTGAAATTAAAGCTGATATACAGTTTAGCTTTCACATTTAGAACAAAAGGGGCAATTTTACCTATCTACTTTACATATATTATAGCAAATGATATATAAAATTATTGAATTAACGAAAGAAAATCCATAAAAAAAAGCTTATTTCTTACACTTAAAGTTGAACTAAAAGCTGTGCTAAATGATTTTTTTCTAAGATATATAAATAAATCTTGTGTGGAATTGGCTCTAAGTAAAAAATTTCGTTCAAAACCCCCCAACTTTTCAACATTTTTTTATCGAAAAAATAAGAAGAAATGTCAAATGAAAGAGTTATTTTTCCTCTTTGTGTCAAATAGCTTATTATACTTCAGATTGAAAATCAAAATATTGTGCTTGTAAAACAAATAAACAACAGCTTGGCAATTTGGCGCAATATGACCTGAAGATTTGGCTTCAACCAAAACAGAACCGTGACGTCAGTGTAGCAACAGTCACCGATTCACCTGATTGGTTGTTGGGGTCAAGTTGGCCAACTCCGTCGCAAGGAATCATGGTCGTGCAAAAAAGTTCACTTTTTTATATCATATTCATTCATAAATCGTTGCGAAAATGACACTTTACGTGCTTACGTCACAGACAGTGCCGAAAGTGTTGCTACTTACAGTTTGATTATCCTCTTCTGTTAATAAAGAATTAATGATATCGGTTTCTACATTGCATACTTTAGGTGGCCGTGCTAAATTGTAAAAACTTAGACATTCTACAATTGTCAAAAACTCAAAAGATGCAAGATAATCGTTGCAGTCTTTACATTGACGAATCACTGCAAATAAACTTTCAATTTTATCTTGGCTTATACACGAAGTCAAAAGATATTTGAAATTTAAACTTTTGGTCAAATACTAGACAAGTGATAAAACTGTTGATAATGAAACCACCTTCATTAAGAGCATGGATTTCCCAGTCATACAAATACGAAATAAAAGTCTACAGAACTAGCAAAACTTCCCTTCACTTTCTACTGTCCCTTTGCACTTATTTAAGCGAAGGACCTCTCCATCAATTTTAATGTTTCCATCTGAATATCGGATCTAAATTCAATTACAGTTCCAACTCCTTCACATACACTTGTCGAGTTTTTTGATAAGGCCTTCTAATGTCTTGGCTTCTACCGGTTTTGTAAAAATAGAAATGTTCTTCACGTATCCAGTGCAGGTATATGTATCCCGAAGCTTCTCAACATCAATTTGTTTGCAGGGCAAAGCACACAGATTAGCCTCTCTCCATGAACAGAAACTTATGACATTTGGATTTTTCTTGTAACTTTGATCCACATTTTGAAGGCAAAGCTATGTTGTAAATGTCCTCGATATTATTTTCTTCTGTGATGTTCTAAGCGTTAAAATCAATTTCTGGTTCACTAATCTTCAAGATTTTTCTCCTCCTTCTACCGAATTTTTTGTTTTACGTTTTACAGGAACTTTTTTGATAAATAATGGGGAAAGTTAGGGAATTTGGTTGGAATTGACTCTGTTTATAACAGTCTTACCTCTAGGCATTAAAACTTCATTGTTAATTATGCATTTATAATGGCTCTCAATAAAATCCTCTTCAAAGTGCACTTCACAAGATTGCCTTCATCCAAGTTTCAAGAACTTCTGCATTTTTTGGCACTGAAAACAACGAAAGTTTCTTACTGTTCGATCTGTAGCCAGGAACAAAACAATGATACTGTTTGTTTCTCGACTTTCTATTACAACTCATTATACAAATAGTTTTTGATTTTTTTTCATTAAAGCTGGCGTATTACTATAGATTTAAACGACTAAAATAATCGAAAACTTAAAAGAATACAGCCTTGATCATACTCTCCTCCCTGATGTAAACAAACCATAAAGCTAACGTTTTTATGTTGATCTCAGCGCCACCGATAAACCTAAAACCCGTTTTTAAAAAACCTCACATCCCTAAAGCACTCGAAGAAGTCCTATTTCCGCGTTGTCTTAGCAGTGCTTAACACTCACGTGAATCGAGTACCTAGTAAACATCGATCAATGTTGGCCAATGTTGTTTCATCGACGTTGTATCCACAATGTCGCCAGATGTCCCCACAATATTCGAATATTTTCAAAAATTATTATTTTTTAAATAATGACTAAAACTTATCTGCATTATTATTAACATTATTGTTTCATTCTTCCAACATCAAAATAAAATGAATTTAAAGTCATACTAATTTTAAAAAATTCCCAATGCCTGTGAATGTCGACAGATGTCGCGATTACAACGTTCAACATTCCTCGACTTTCGCAATGTTGGCCGATGTCGGTAGAATGTCGGCCAACATTGTTGTGCCACCTGGGACTGACTGCTGATGAATGTTCCTTATTTATCTTTAACACATGACGTAGGAGCTTTCAAGAAAGCAATGCATGCTAATTCCTAGGTTCAATTTTAAGTGCCAATCTACAGACGTAATTTTCCGTTACAGATATGACGAAGAAATTAAATTATAATATATATCAATCATCTATTAAAACTTCAAAATACATTCAAAAACTATAATATAAAGTCTTTACGAAATTTACGTAGTATTGATAACGTAATCGTTTTTCGGTAACAAATAGAAAATTTTCTTTACTTCACCGACCTGACTATTTCGTAAGAAAATTGTTTCTGTTTGATTTATTTCTCGTACCTACTGTCAAACTGGATATCACACTTTGGCTTCTTCAAGTCCACGAAAACTATCTTTTGATTAAAAAAATATATTGTATATTACATATTTATTATTTATATTATTTTCGTGATCGTTAAGTAGTATATGAGCTACTCAAAAGTATTGGCTTCTGAAATGTTGTCAGCCGGCAACTCATTTCGAAAGTTGATGTTACCCTTACCGATATGATATGTAAACTTGTGGCATGCATATTTTGAGTCTTATTGCGCATTTCGGGTAATTTTTATAAGAAAATGATGCATAATAATACTGATAAAAGACATTAAATAAAATTGTTTCCATTCTAAAGTATGTGTGATGTCAATATAAAATAAATTAGATATCTTTGCAAAACAAGCATCGCCAGTTGTAACACGTTACCTATCTGAATTTTGAAAACTTCAAAACTTTTCCTATTAAGAAATAAACACAAATTATTATGATTTTTATACGATTTAATGCAGAAAAAGACATTACTAAGTTAGAAAATAGTTTAAGATGTTATTTTTTTAAAAAGAATATTAAATAATCGGTAGGTTCGCAAATTTACCGTTTTCCTATTCCAAGGTCGAGCCTTCAAGAAAGCGATATTCTACGATGGTTTGATTTTGTGAGATTATAAATTTCAGATAAAAAAGGTAATAGAAGATAGAAAAATTCATGTTTTCGTTTGATTTCGGATTTAATAAATCAAAAGGCGCCCGGAGAAAACTAAATAAAAAACTACATCTGAGTTCAGTCTCATATCAGTTTCGGAAGACAATCGCTCACCTGTGTTATATAAACTTTTTTTTTATCAATAGTATCTATCTGAATCCTCACCATTTAACTCTAGAATATTTTCCATGTATCATTTAAGCAATTCAAAATCAAGATAAGACATCTTATAAAACCTAAATATAGGTATAAAAGCATAAAATTGACTAAAACCCCAGAGTAACGTACGCAAGCTTTATTGGGCCCTTCAAGAGTTTTTATGGGCCGTTGCTAGGGCCATGCAGTCACTCTTCAATGCATTGACACAGGCTTTTGGATCGCACCACAATGGGCAAAAACAATCGTCACATTTAGCCCCTGACGACTCGCGTTCAATAAAATATCACTAATTAACTTAAAAGTGGAAGGTAAAAGGCACATCATGACTGGAATTCCTTGTCACCCGCCGATAAACTAGTAGTCGATATAACTTATCAGATTTGTTTTCGATAACGACTCGTGATTTAGTGTCAGAGTACATCTGAGCAGATTTGTACGAACAATGATTTTTATTGTTTGTTCTCTTTTAGATTTTGCACTGGAAATAGAGTGTCTCGTAATTAACGACCTTTATTTTACCAGTTGCATAGATAATTATCTTTAATTATTTTAATAATTATTCATGTGATCAACATCAGTGCTCATCACCAGTATCCAACTTAACACAGTTTAATTTTTTATTATTATTGTTTACTTCAATCAGATGGTTGGTTGGTGTCACTCCTTTGACGATCTTCACAACAAACTATTGCTTTACAAAGCAGTGCGCACTTCAAATTTGTGGAAAATTACCTCGTATAGGAATGTAATTGATCTCAATGGAAGATGGTTACCCCGAGCAATGTCAATCCTAACGGGTATTACGCCAAGGCGGACAGAAATGACCTGGAATACAACTCGCCTTACGTCGAAATATCTGGGGACAGTTTCCAGTACCAGTCTGCCACCACGACTTCGAACAATAGAGGATCCATCAACAGTTTCCTTGATGAAGCCGAAATAATATCTCCCTCTGGAGACCAAAGCATCTGCAATGCGAACCAACGCATGCGGAAGAAGCTCAAATCCTTCTTCATGAACCCATTAGAAAAATGGCAGAAGAGAAATAAATTCCCTTGGAAGTTGTGTGTTCAACTAATTAAAGTAATAATCGCCACCCTACAAATGTCCCTGTTTGGCCACCACAGTTTCGCCTACATGAAGCAGCATTTGGATATGACGACAACGCTGAGTCGCATTTTGCTGAAGGACTGGGCAGCAGACCCTTCCGTTTATCCACCAAGTTTTGGTCCATACTCTGTTTACACTATTCCTGAGTTCTATGACCATGTGGATATGGTAGTCAGACAGTATACGACTATTGGTACCTTTGCAATCGGTACTTTCGGCTATGACAGTCCTACCAATATGCTACCTCCTATTGATTTCTGTGTTAAGGAATATGTTGGACATGTATTCCCAAGCAACTCATCGATACACATTGATGATTTACCTAAAGAAACTTGTTTAACCATTCCACCATTGTATCCTGGTGGGGATCCCGCATGGGGAAATTTTTCAATGCAAAGCTATTTTGAAGAAACAAACTTCACCCTCAATTTCCAAACATTGATACATGCAAAACTGCATTTGAGGCTGAAAACTGTTTTCATAAAGGCCTTGAATAAACTAGATTTTCCAGAATGCTATAAACTCCTGTTGAAAGTCAAGTACGATAACTCTGAACATGATGGTCAGTTGCTCATATCCTTAGTAATACACTCTACCAAAATCAATTGCCACATGAATACTAACCTTAGAGATCAGGGCGAGAACCTTTACTACCTTCTCCGGCAGGTCTTGAACGGCTTTGTGATCGTCTTCTGTTTCCTGTCCGCGATACTGTGTGTAAGATCTCTGTACAACGGATACAAACTCTCAAGGGAGACCATTTCCTTCTTCAGGCGGTATTACCAGAAAGAGATCTCGGCCTGGGAACAACTAGACTTCATCGACTTTTGGTATGTGAATATCGTCGTCAGTGACATCCTGCTTGTCTTTGGATCCCTCATCAAACTCCAGATTGAGGAACAAACTTCAGAAGGCACAGAATACGCCAAGTGTTCCATACTCTTAGGGGTCGGCAACCTCCTAATCTGGATTGGCATCCTGCGATACCTAGGGTTCTTTCCCAAGTACAACATGCTCATCTTAACCCTCAAACGAGCCTTGCCCAATGTCCTGAGGTTCTTAATCTGTGCCGTTCTACTATTCGTCGGATCCTGCTTCTGCGGTTGGATTGTTCTGGCACCTTACCACATAAAGTTCCGCACTCTGAGCCGAACTGCCGAGTGCCTCTTTGCCATCATGAACGGCGATGACATGTTTGCCACTTTTGCGTTGCTCGACACCGAGCTGGATCTGATCTGGTATTTCTCCAGGATCTTCCTCTATGTGTTCCTGCTGGTGTTCGTGTACATTGTGGTGTCGCTGTTTATTTCTGTGATAATGGATACTTTTGAGACTATCAAGCACATTTATGTCTATGGAGCACCCCCTAATTCAACAGTTGAGGTGTTCCTAGCGGCTGATACTGGCGAGGATGATTTGCTGGAAGAAGAACCCTCTGGGCTATCGACTCCTGAAAATGAGAAAATTGAGGTTTATGATTGCTGTAAAAGGTTTTGGAACATGTTAAGGTTCTCTCTGAGGAGGTTTTAAAAATTGTTGTGAGTTGTATTTTAATGTTTTACTGATTTTAAAGAAAGTTCCTATCAAATCCAATAGAATACCACAAATCAGTTAACTTTGTGTTTAATGTTTTATTTTTTCCATTTGATTTGTATTCTTAATGACAATTTGATGTATTGGAAAATCATCAGATTTGAGTTACATAATTCTATGACATATATATTTGTTTCTTAAGTGTATTTCCCATAATTTTTAAGTTTCTAAAATAATTTTTACATTTGTATATTATTTATTGTACATTCAGATAGCTTGCTGGACAGCGGGTCTCCAAACTCAAGTGCCTCAGTGTTAATCCAATGGGAAAAAAACTATTTTCTCTGCTACATTTCTTCGGCCGTATTAAATTTTTTACAAACGTTTTTTTTAAATAATAAATGTAGATAAATTACAGGCCTCTAAAATCCCACTTTTTAAAATTGCTTCGAATACTTTTTGTAAAATTATTCATTGAAAATTAAAAAAAAATATTCGAACCAATTTTAAAAAGTGGGATTGTCGGGAACTGTAAGTCAGCTACATTTATCACATAAAAAATCTGTTTGTAAAAATATTCAATACAGCTGGAGAAATGTGGCAGAGAAAATATTTTTTCTCCATTGGATTAACACTGATGCATTTTGCTTTGGAGACCCACAGTCCAGCGTGCCCATTCCCCCTTATACTTTTGAGTATTTTTTATCGAATTAAGCATAAGCTATTAAATTATTCATCCGTTTTTCGATTTGCGATAGAAGCTTGATTATTTTACTGACTTTGAAACCATCTAGGTGGACCACCAAGTTACCAAACTGTTTGTAAGATTGTTGTATTCAGATTTTTTTTTTAAAACATGAAAATAATGCTAAATTAATAATAGATGTTAAAGCTTTGATGATTATGTTTTATTATTGTAATTATTTATTCATTGTATTTTCTAGAAATGACAATTTTCTTAAGCATTTAAACAAGTATTTTTCACCAATATCTTTCTATCTTTTTCTATCAATATCTCTTTCCTCCTCTTGAAACTACATTATTGTTACAAAAAAAATGTGTGATAATGCGCTTATTCTTATTTATCATTTAATTGTAGCAAAATTTATACACTGAAATACCAATAACCTTTTCACCTTAAATTACTATTTAAATGTCGCTTTTTCAATGTTTAATACTGCAAAAAAAACTTCATTTATTAATGAGTATTTAAAGAAACTTTTCACAAGTGAGATTTTTATGAAAATATATGTATAAAAATTCTAAAAACCTGATATAAATTATACTTAAAATTTTTTTTTTAAATATATATATTTTCCTAGAGTAATATTTTTAATGTGGCACTGGCCATAATTAACAGAACTGACCCGACAACACTTTTCACTTCTGTGCTTCTGAATTTAATATTATGCAGGTAATTAAAATGTGTTGCGATATTTTCTTTGAGGTATTCTTATTTATTTTAAATTATCTGAAAATATCTTCATTACATATTTATATATAACTAAAATGCATAATGTTTAATAATTTTCAATCTTAAAATAGATTTTATACATGTTCTAAATTTATTAACTTGAAATGTATGTACGTTTTTTTTTTTTTTAATATTCAGCCTTCTTAAATGTTAAATCTAAAACTAATTTATGTGTTAATGTGACAGTAGTTTTACTAATTGACTTAATTTACATGTTATTATAGTTTTGTATTCTGTTATTTCAGGCAGAGGTACTTTTACATGGAGTTAATATTTAAAGGGTCTAGTTGTAAAACTTGCATTCTCCAACGTATGACTAAGTTATAGGGTCCGGCCCCTTCATTGGTGATTTCATCCAATTGAATTATACCATTATCAAAAGTCGCCAATGAACGGAACGGACCCTATATCTTAGTTATACTTTGGAGATTGATAGATTTACAACTAGACCCTTCAAATACATTATCTACATGCATATTTTTCCCTTGGGGAAAAATACAATCTTAATTTGTAAACCAAAAAATATAATTACCTTGGATATATGACATACTTTGCAATATATGTGATATTTTTCCTAATGTATAGATATTAATTTGTGTCACAAAAATAAGTCAACCAGGAGCAATTAAATTATTTTGTTAAATTGTAAAATATTTTATAATTTCGAATATTAAAAGTCACATGTCAGATCTGATTTTTAATTATGATGTATTATTTGAAGAGATATATTATTAAGTGTATAATTGTCATTTTCAATGAGGATCTGCGTACAGAGAAACATGAAGGAAAATGACATGCATATATACATTTTTTAAAAAGAAAAATATTGCTCTATATTTTAACTATATATATATAATTTATTTTTACTTGTGATAATATTGTTTCCTTATAGAGGATATTATTAAACTTGGAAAAAATACATAGTAAAAGCAAGTCACAGTTTGTGGATTTCATATTACTTACTGTATCAACGTAAACAGAATTTACTTTATGCCACATTTCCTATCTGTACCTGCTACTTGAACATATCGACATATATAATTTTTTTTTAATACCTATTTTTATATTATGTATCTATTTTATTATTTCCAAATTTGCAAAACATATTTTTATTATTAACAATCATACCTGTATTGCTTGTTTAGAAGATTATATTGTCAAAATTAATATTCATGAAAATTTTGTGACATACAATTTTATTTAGATACATATCATAGACTTCTATACCAAAGCTGACAATCATTTATTTCACAAATGATCTCGATCAAAAAAAGGTAACTAGTTACTTTATTATAAGTTCCTTAATGAATGCACCTGTTTTTAAAGTATACTATTTTTTTACTTAAAATATTTCATACTCTTTACTCATCAGTAATTGTTTTAGTTCGATTTATTGGTGCCTTGGATTAGTGATTTGGTGGGTACCTGTTTTATTCCCTTAAATAATAAGAATATTACTAGAAATTAAATATTTCTATTATTTAATGTATGATAAGGAATATATTGACTTCTATACAAATAATACTTTACACTTACCAAAATTGTTAGATATAATAAGCACACGTTAAATTATATATAAAATCATGTTATCCAAAATTTAAAATATTTTATGACTTCTTTACTAGCATGTAAAAATAAAATACATTGAAAATATTTTAAAGAAATTATCATATACAGATATTTTACCTACAAGATATTAAGCAAAATTTATCGAATTTTCAATTTGTCTTTATCAAACAAAATTTTTTTCATTGAGCTTTCAACTTAAATGCTTTAAAATAACAATATTTGTTATAAAAACATTGCATATATAATATTATTTACTTATTATAAACTGTGATATAAATTACTTGTATTGATGTTACTGTAGTTAAAAGTATTCCTTAAAAAATCAATAAATTTTATACAATAAAATGCAAATTTTAGTAAAATAAATATTCTCTAAAAATATTGTGAATGATATGCTATTCATTTAAAAACATTTATGCTATGGATTTAAAAACAACAATTTTTACACAGACTGTTTGTGTACATGCTGTAAACTGTGATACTTAAAAGAATTATATTGCTGTTAGATGTATATGTGATTTAATAATCCTAAAAATTGTGCTTCAAAATAAATAAAAAAAATAGTAAAGTAATAAGATAATTAAGAATTTCTATGGCTGGAGTCGTATAGAGTTTGTTTTTTTAATTGTATAAAGCTTAAAGTGGTTATTGGCTCTTTTTTTTACATAAACAAAATCACTCATTGACAATTTTATAATGATAAAAAAAGCGTAATTATTTATTTAAAATAAGCTTTTTAATTTTTTACTAAATAATTGCATTGTTATTGAGCAAATACTAAATTTTTTATTGAGTTATTCTGTATGAGTAAAATAATGGGTGTTTTTAACACCTGTTTTGTTATAAATTTACTAAGAAAAAATTACTAATTAATATTTTGAAAAGGTCAAAGCATGTTTTGGTCATCCTATACAATAATAATAATTCACTTTTTAGTTATCACTAATAAAGTTAAATACATGTTTTCTATCTATGATTTGACGGATTTATTGTAAACTTTATTTGTAACAGCAAACTTTTATTGTAGTAAAATACGCTAAGTCTTTTATCCCCAATTCATGTACCATATGTTTGTTTTTTGGTTTTGGGTGCCGAATTATTTGCTATTTACATTAGATTCACAGGTCAAGTACAAGCAGAAATCAATGTTTTAAACATGTATATTTCGATTTTTTTTAATAAGAGTTAGTATATTTAAATAATTTAATGTCTAAAACCTCTTAGATATTTTAATGTTTTTAATAAATTGTGTTTTAAAAGATTATTATGTTCATTTAAACTTTCTGTTTTGGTTTTGTTATTGCCACACTATCAAATTTATTTTTAAGTTACTATTGCCTCAATATTAAATTTATTTCACAGGAAAAACTAGAGAAGCAAGTTCAAAATAAATGTCCTCAAATCCTTAAAGAACATACTTATACGATTGGTG
This sequence comes from Oedothorax gibbosus, assembly GCA_019343175.1. Lineage (NCBI taxonomy): Eukaryota > Metazoa > Arthropoda > Arachnida > Araneae > Linyphiidae > Oedothorax > Oedothorax gibbosus. The sequence continues at coordinate 19,123 of JAFNEN010000399.1, forward strand.
AGGTTTATGAATAAAACATTTTTTTTTACTTAAATAAATTTCTAACTTTGTAACAAAAATATATACTTATAAAAATATATAATTTATTCAAAATACTTTTTACAGTTATTCTTTTTTTACATTTATTATAAAACACAAAACATTCAAAGTAATTTTTGATTTAAAATATAAATTAAAACATGCAACACTTCAACCTAAGAGAAGGCTCTTCATTTCATTTTTACAGAAACTGGAATTAACAACAGTTGGTTTCTGAGATAAAGATGTCTTCGTTAGCCAGATTGCAAGAGATTTATCATACAAATATAGTTACATTTGTACTTTTCTGTATTCAATCGCTCTGATTAAAAAAAATTTACTCTCTGTAAAAAAAATTTTCATTACCTCCCAAGCCTCAGGTAGACTGTTCTTGAATGATTTACTTCACTGTTTCTTAGCCATTAAACATAGATAAAAATTATGAGGTATAAAATGTGTGCTTCCTTTTGGTTAATGTAATTTGAAAAGCACAAATAAAATATAGTGGTAAAGCTTTACATATTAATCAAAAATTTTAAAAGTTAAACAGTAATAGGGTCAATTATTATTCATCTTGATACAACCAAAATAAAAGTACAAACATTAAAAAAAACTTCTGGAGTCAAATGCAACCACTAACAAAAACCTATATACCTGTAGTTATTGATAGCGCTTTTTTCTCTTAACCAGATGGTGTTTGCACATAAATCTATCTCTTCTAAACAATGAAAAATGACTTTAAATATGTATCTTTATCCGTTAGCAATCAATATTGATTCAAATAGAAAATCTGTGCATTTGCACTCTCTCACCAATAAATTTTAAAAAAAATGAATTTTTCTTGTTTCAAGACTTATATAAAGCATTGTATATTTTTCTATCTTTTAACTTACAAATACAAAAAAGAGCCTAGGCAAACTTTTCAAAATAAAATCCACTAAGAGGAATTATTTAAAACCCCACAGTTTTTTTTTTTTTTTTTTAACATTGGAGCTGCCAGAATAGCTTCATACAAAGAGCTTACTCTTAAGATTCATAATCATTTATTAAAAATATAATTACACTATTATTAAAATAATTATTAATACATTTTCTAAAAATTGGCACAAACATATAAAATCAAATAAATCTAAAAGTAATACTCTCACATATTAAAGTAAATTGAGAAATTTAAGATCAATTGAGCAACATAAAATCACACTCCACAGAAAACAAGCCAATGTCTAATAGAACCAATAAGAACTCTCTCATCATAACACTGAGAAATATATAAATAATTACTATTAAAAATGTCCTTTATATGGTTCTTTAAACATGGGCTCTTATGTCAAGTAAGATAAAGACTTTAAAATACACAAAGTCATTTAAATAAAACAATAGTCTAGCTGTTAGCCAGTACATCGTAAATTTCATCATAGCTCTTCGTTAAAGCCTCTGCAAATCCAGCCCCGTCTCTCAATGGTGAATAGGAACTAATCAAACAACCAGTTACGTCGTCAAGAAAACCATATCCAAGTCCAAATCCGTCTGGTATAACAGGTGCAAATCCACCTAAGCTAAAAGCTGGTCCATAAAGAGTGGATGTGGATAGTACATAGTGATTGGCTTCAGCATACACTGGGTCTTGGTACAAGTCAGGGATTTTGGAACCTTTTTGTTCGGCAAAGTTGCGAAGTGCGAATAGGTGGCGATCAAAGCCTTGGCCTAAAAGATATCAGGCACAATATATAACAAATGTGTATTACTTTTCTTGACAATGATCTACCAAAAGCCATAATATTTTTGAGTTAAAATAAATATTAATTGTGAAGAAATAATAATTACATTGCTTTCCTTTCTTTCAAAAGATATTATTAATATTTTGCAAATAAACAAACTTGACTTTCTAAAATTTCAGATCAGAAAATTTAACAAAATTTTGAATGCTTCATATTTATTGCTACAAGCAACACAAATAATTAAATGCTTTGATATTTCACAACACTGAATTAAAAGAAATTACTTGACATATACTTTAAAAAGTAAAGTACTTAAGTTGTTTTTTAACTGGCTTAAAAATCAATTTTCAATAACAAATAGCTTTTAAATACCCTTATACACCTGAAAGATTCCTCTCAATATAATTTTAAAACTAAGGGTGTGTAACACTGCATGACTTTCAATTACCACTCAATAACTCAATACACATTCAATAATAATTATACACCTTATAAGGTAATTAATAGCTTTAAAAACCTAAAAGGTTCTATGACAAATACCATTTGTGCATGCACGATTTTCTCAAAAACCTTTTTATGACTTCTGACATGTAACACATGTACCAAATTAAAAGTCTGTATCTCTTTTCAGTTTTCAGCAATACCTTTATTAAAAAAAGTTCTATGGCAGCTACCCCTGGTGCAGGCACAATTTTCTCAAAAACCAAATTTGTTGCCCGACAGGTAATACAAACTTGTGAAGTCTGTAGCTCTTTTCAGTTTTCAGCAATACCTTTATTAAAAAAAGTTCTATGGCAGCTACCCCTGGTGCAGGCACAATTTTCTCAAAAACCAAATTTGACGCCCGACAGGTAATACAAACTTGTGAAGTCTGTAGCTCTTTTCAGTTTTCAGCAATACCTTTATTAAAAAAAGTTCTATGGCAGCTACCCCTGGTGCAGGCACAATTTTCTCAAAAACCAAATTTGACGCCCGACAGGTAATACAAACTTGTGAAGTCTGTATCTCTTTTCAGTTTTCAGCAATACCTTTATTAAAAAAAGTTCATGCAGCTACCCCTGGTGCAGGCACAATTTTTCAAAAACCAAATTTGACGCCGACAGGTAATACAAACTTGTGAAGTCTGTACTCTTTTCAGTTTCAGCAATACCTTTATTAAAAAAAGTTCTATGGCAGCTACCCCTGGTGCAGGCACAATTTCTCAAACCAAATTTGACGCCCGACAAGCACTACAAACTTGTGAAGTCTGTAGCTCTTTTATTTAGAGCTGCAGAGCAGTTTCAGACAGGTATGTTCAGATGAATGTTAATTTTTTTTTTTTAAATCAGCATCCTCCAAAACGTGGAGACAATATAGAATCTTCATTTTTGATTTTCCACCCCCCACCCCAATACTTTCATAACCTTATTTTTCAAATAGGTTAGTTTGAATTATCGTCGCACTAGAGCTACACGAGGGCTATTGGCGACGGGCGTCGTATTTTAGAACCACAGTCAAGTGACGAGCGGACACCTGCGTAGGCACCCAGCGCAACCGTTAAGGGCCACATCGTACGCAGCGTTAGGACTTTGAAGGATATTTAACATGCACTCCCACCACACAGGGTATTATTCGTAGGATATTTTTGGCTGCACGGGCCGTTTACAGGTCGGCAGTTATTTTGCCGATTTTTCAAATTAGGTAATTGGAAGCAAAATAAAAAATACAGTAAAACCTCGATTATCCATTGCTCTTTTATTTAGAACTCTCTGTTAACCAAACGTCTCTAAGCACAACATAAAAAACATTGTCCAACAAGGTCATTATTAGTTGTTTACAAAAAAGTTTGAGAAGTCTATGGCGATTCTAAAGTGTGAAATCCCCGACAATTCTGAAATCGGAATTTGCAGTTCTAAATTTCGACTCCCATTGCCAATAGACTCATGTTGCTCTAGTGCGATGATAAGTTAGCCATGGTCAACGATTGTGGCTCTCCTCCACATACTGTTTGGTGGCCATGGTCAATGGCCTCACAGTCTCAGTTCTTCCATGTTTGAATGCTGATGTACTACAGGATTCATAAGTAGCTACGAATTTGTTATACAGTTTGTAAAATGCCATCTGGAAATGTACAAACTACTGGAGATGGAATCTGGTTCATTAAAGAAACAAAAGAACTACTAAAGAAGAAAAGTTGTTATCCAATATATCTATATAATATTAATATAATGTTATAATTTTAATGCAAGATTCAAGTTAGACTCAACAAAACTGAAATCGGAATTCTACATCCATTCTGAAATCGGGAAGTTACAGCGTTTATGAAATTAGGAATTTCCGAATTTGAGGTCTACAGACTTTCGACGCTCCTCTGTACTATAAGTTGTACTATTAAATGAAAATTCTCTATTATCCAGAACTTACAATTATCCGATCTACCACCGGTCCCAACTAGATAGTATAATTGAGGTTCTACTGTACTTGAGGCATTGAACAAAGACATACCCATTGCTGCTTCTTTTGTCAGTTGGTTATGGACTTTAGTGCACTGCTTCAGAATCTCCCTCAGCTCGGAGTTCGAAGCTCGATTTCTTTTGTGGCTCTCCTCCACATACTGCTTGGTGGCCATGGTCAATGGCCTCACAGTCTCAGTTCTTCCATGTTTGAATGCTGATGTACTACAGGATTCATAAGTAGCTACGAATTTGTTATACAGTTTGTAAAATGCCATCTGGAAATGAACAAATTACTGCAGATGGAATCTGGTTCATTAAAGAAACAAAAGAACTACTAAAGAAGAAAAGTTGTTATCCAATATATCTATATAATATAATCATCTAATTTTAATGCAATATTCTAATATTCATTTTTTTCTTAATAATTCTCAGTTAATATCCGATCCGTCAAACAGTTCCCACGTTCTAAAACCGCCTTGCCGGCGCGTCTATAAATTCTTTCCCAGAGAAATTGCGAATGGAGCAAAATTTGTTTTGACTGTCACTCTTCTCATAACACAACCATTGAAAATAGTCACTTTTTAATTAGACCTCGACATGTGAGGTTGAGTGCGCTTTGGCAGCCGTTCTTTGCCCTCTTTTAAGCCGTAAAGGCTTATTTGAAGACTTTAAATATTTGATGTGAAATAATAAAGAGAGTAGATTTGGACATCTAACCTTCCTTCATTTCTAGAATTAACTAAAGTATAAGTCTACCCCTCTGAGTAATAGATGATTTTCTTCTACATATATATACATAATATAACATATATATGAACGCATGCAAACGCACACAAACTAGATTTTTTTTGTCTTGCTTTAAACTCAAGCTATTTTATAATACCTCAGAGCTATTTTTAGATGTTTTTATTAAAGTCTATTTCAAAGATAAGATCACTTGACTTAAGATAATTAATTGACAATCGACAACAACAGATGAAGAAAAGTATTTTTAAATCAGAAGTTTCTAGTAAATAGTTGAAGATTATAGAGCTATATACCACATTTTAAAAGATAAGTAATTAGAAAAAAAATGCAATAGCACATACATAAAGTGTTGTCCAATTCAGAAAGGGTCAATAAATATTTTTTTTTTAAATACCTGGAACGCCAATTGAAGAACTGAGTCTGGACTCAATTTAAAACCCTTAATTGCTTCTCGATTTAACTTCTGGGTCATGGCAATGTTCAGTTGTAGTTTATCAGTCGATTGTTTTAAAGTTTCTTTTGCCTTCTGGATAGATGATTTAATAGCATCATCCAATATGAAATCTATAAAAAAACAAATATTACAGATTAAAACATTTTAGAGACAATCATTAATTATTTAGATGGAATAAATTTTAAAGACATACTGTTTAAATTGTTTTTATTTTTGTAAAAAAATATAACGATATTTATTAACAGTAAAAAAAAAATATATTCTTTAAATCAAAAGTAGATCATCGCCATATATTTATCATGTATTAAATTCAAAATCTATAGGAAAAATCCAATTGTATTAAATCCAAATTCTATTATTTTATCGAACTATTTAAGTATTAAACTAGATAAAGGTTACTGTTTTTGACTTTAAATCCCTAAACTACCACCAGCAATATAATATATTGTCAGTGGATGTTAATAAGTTCCAGGTATTTAAAATATATATATATATTGGAAATAATTTTTAAACTAAAAACAGACACATATACGAGGGCTGTTTTTTTCAACCGCTGATGGGCTGTAACAAAAAGACGGGTCAAAATACAAAAAAGATTTTTTTACCAAAAGTAATGTACAATACTTATTTCTCCACATAATCATCTTGGCGATTAAGGCATTTGTTATGTACCTGTAAACAAGCTTTGAAATACCCTCTTCATAAAATGTAGCCGCCAATGATTGGGAGGGAGTTGTGACGGTTTCGTTTAAAAAAAGTAAATTTGGAAGCTTTACGTCAATTTTTCTTTGTCCTCCAAGCCACTGCTAGTCCATAATTCACTTATGGTGAACCTTTGTGTTTCCCTAAACACTTGGTCAACTCGCTGAACAATACCGTATGTAGCGACAGACTTGCTTCCTTGGTCCCCTTCTTCATGAACATCAGTATTGTTCAGCGAGTTGACCAAGTGTTTAGGGAAACTCAAAGGTTTACCATAAGTGAATTATTGATAAGCATAGTGGCTTGGATTGTAGCGCTTCCAAGTTGACGTGGAGCTCAAAGAAACCGTCACAACTCCTTTCAAATCATTGGCGGCTACATTTTATGAAGAGGGTATTTCAAAGCTTGTTTACAGATATGACAAATGCTTTAATCGTCAAGGTGATTATAGGGATAAATAAGCAGTATTGTACTTTACTTTTGGTAAAAAAGTCTTTTTTGTATCTTGACCCGTCTTTTTGTTACAGCCCATCGGAGGTTAAAAAAAACAGCCCTCGTATATTACCAATTCAACAATTTGTTCCTTCAGAAAAAAGAATTGACAAACAATATATATCTTTTAAGGGTTAGGGTTAGTATGAAAAACTGTCCCACTAGAGCTACAAGGAAGCTATTGGCGGTAGGTTTCATATTTTGAAACCCCAGTCAAGTAACGGAGCCCAAGAAGGCCCATAACATCCAAGTCGGCACCCAATGCAACTAAGGGTTACATTGAAATCAGCATTGTGACTTTTGGGCATATTTAGCATGCACTCTCTTGAGACACAGTCTATTATTCTTCAAACATTTAGGCTGTGCAGAACATTTACAGGTGAACAGTTATTTTGGCAATACCCGGACCTAGGACCTTTTGCATGCAAGGCCAGTACCGACGGGGCTCCCCAGCCCCACATATCTGTTGTTGACGTGTGCCTCCAGCCTAGAAGGCAGAAGCACAAGGCTTTGAGCTCCCATGAGGTTTGGAAGTCTGAATTCTGCTCCGAGATGGTGCCAACTCCTCAATTTAGGCACGTCGCTGGAGGGGAAGTGAAATTTTCTCCAGACAACCTGCACCCATGCTGCTATGGCTGCCTACAGGACTTTCGGACAAACAGATTTAACAAGTACATTCTCTGCAGGTACTGTGGACAACACAAATATCCATGCTTTATCCAGGATTTGAACCCTGGCCCAATCGCCTGACAAGCAAAGATCGAAACCACCATACTGGCTGGGTGTCACATATCTGTTAAGTAAATATAAAGTAGCAAAAAAAAAACTCAAACAAAAATATAATAACAGAAATCACTGACCTAACCTTTTCACCCGGTGGGAAGCATCCACAATTCCGGGAATTGTCTTTGGTCCAACAAAATGATGCTTATTAGAGTCGCTAAAAATTTCATTAAAGTATCGGAGAACAGCTACTCCGTCCCCCCAGGCATGTTCGAAATTTAGGGCACTTTTTCCATCTGCAGTCACTATCAGAGTGAAACTTTTGTCAAACCACCTAATGGAGAAAGCATCTTTAATTTGCAAACCTTTATGAAAAAGAGCATTAATTTCTTAGTTACAACAAAATAGTTTACATAGAATATACAGCCTTAAAAATTGTCTATCATGAAATTTTAAATACAGATCAAGATTTTATGAAAGAACTTTTTACCATGCACATAACTTTCATGCAAACCTAATAGAGAAAGTATTTTTAATTTGCGAACCTTTATGAAAATAGCATTTATTTCTTAGTTAATACAACAAAATATTTTGCATTGAAAAAACTTTTTTTAGGGGGACATACGTCTATTTTTTATCATGACAATTTAAATACAGCTTAAGATTTTATGAAAGTACTTTTTACCATGCATATAACTTTCATGCAGGAGTTAAAAAGAGTAGTATACCAGGCTAATTGTGAAAACGCTTATCTTGGATAACTTAAACTCAAACCATAAAAATACCAAATATATTGTTTCTTTTTCAAATAATAGAGAGTTCAGGGATATTTGATTAAAATACTCATCCATGAAAATTATCTTAAAAATTTTAAAAGGAAAATATGTTGTAAGGAATTGTTGATTGGAAAATATTTTTTTTTCAATTTTTATTTAAACTTTTGTGCAAAGTGTTTATATTATTCTCATTCTTTTTCTATGCATAGTTACAGTGAAGATTTAATATGGATTTCATAATCCTTTTCATATACTCCCTCTTCCAAATTTCTACAAAATGTATAACAAATAAAAAACAACTTATAACTGAGAAATAACTAATCAATAGTGAGCATTATCCTTAAAGTAATCAAATATAAACAAAATTTTTTAAGGTCATTTTAACATCTTAAACAAAAAGCATTCAGAAAAAATTTTATAAAATCTATATTTTATTTATATCTCCCACATATTTCGCGACTGTGACAGAAAAGTGAGACGTTTTGGAGGGACATACTGTTCATAGGGCAATTAAACAAAAAGCAGCAATTTCCTGCCAAAACCTGGACATCTAGTCACTTTATCAATAGTAAATCAAAAATTTCCAATTAGAACAGAAGGTTTACAGTTATTGTAATAGAATTTTGAACTTGAGGTTTATGTTAACCCTTTCAGTCCTAATGACAATTTGGCAACATCATTTTTGAAATTTATTTTTGATCGTCTATAGCCATTTATGACATCAAAAAGTACATCAATCGATTCTTCAAGCTTTTTTCTATTAGAAAATATTTTTTATTAATTCCAATAGATGACAGCCCTATTATTTTTTTTTTTTAATTATGATCAGAAACATGATGATGCCAAATGGCATCACTGGGACTGAAAGGGTTAATATGGAATCAGTGTTCGAAATTGGATAAAAAAATTTAGGAGCAATCTGTGCGATTAACTTGAAACACTAGAAGCTAATGCATATTACTTAGGAGCATTTTTGTAAACTATTATTCTTCCCTATTTTTGGAATCTACAGTGCAAAACTGGACGATTTTAAAATTTGGAAATTCACTGAAGTTTCGCAGTTTTTTTTAATCTTAATTGTGCGATTTTAGGATTGCTGAATTTTTGTGATTATGTGATCACAGCAATGGTTTGAAAAATTTAGGATTGGTGAAGATTACATATTTTAAGATAATTATGTTTGGCAAGAATGTTGGAAAAACCACGATATAAAAAAAGTTAGTATTGATGAAATTTTTTAAAACTATAGTCGCAATAACTGTGACTAAATTTATTTTGTTGTGGCAAAATCCAAAAATCTTATCGCATTTTGCGACTAGTGACCATGAATTTCGAACCCTGATTGTAATGGTATTTTGAACTTGAGGTTTATGTTATAAAGCAGGGGTTCCCAACCTTTTTTTTACCACTCCTTTTGAGAAATTTTGACATAACACCAAACCTAAATATTTTAATATACGTTTTACTCTTCTAAAAGTGTTCAAAGGCTTTTTGAATTAAATTCCAGAGAAAACATCATATTTAATGGTTAGATATTTGTTTATTTATAGCATGATTATTATAAAAGAGAAAATAAAAAGATTAAAATGGTATTAATTTACAGTTTTATTTATTACTCATAGGTCTAAAAACATATAAAAAATAAAACAAACTCAGCAAAAAGTTGATAATTATACAAGATATACTTTTATAGTCTTTGTTGTTGCTTGCCTGTGATTAAAATATCAACATTACGAGTAATAAAACTTATCTTCACTCTTAGGTCCTCTTCAACACTTATTCTGCTTCTAAGTTTATTTTTTTATGTACTAGAGTTCAGAAAATACACTCTCACACCAGGGATGCAGAATATGTCCGATCCGGCGATCCTAGATCGGGGGAAATTTTAGCCATCTGGGGAAATTTTGTGGAAAATATTCAATTATTTTCGATTTTAACAATATATTACAAAATTCCCTGACCAGCCGTTCGTTTTCTGTTTTAAAACCTACCGTTAATTAACTTTTTTGTTCTAACAAACCAAAATAGCGTACCGCTTTTGTCTCCTAAATTCAGCATGTCATCGGGCGTTGATCGCATCCGTACGGCATTCCACCCCCATCGCCAGCTACTGTACAGATGGTCCAGACCAGGGTTCGATTTAAGTGGTATCGCATCGTAATTTGCGATGCAAATTCACCGAAACATCGATAATAGTCAACCGATTCGCTACAACTGCAGCACTTTTCTTTTTTTTTTTAAAACGATTTTTACTTTTTCTTCGCACCGACCATTTTTACGGTGCCCGTAATTAGGTGAAACTAAACTTAAATTTCAATAAACTATAGGTTAAAATACCAGATTTTAATAATGAAGATAAAAATTTCAATCAAAATGGGAAGATGAATTAAGATTAGGTTACACTAAAGATGTCTTCAAATCTCGTCCAGCCAGTGCAATCTCCCATTAGAAGAGTAGTCCAATAATGCTTTCCTGGTTTGCTTATTTTGCGGCCTAGTAATTTTCACGAAATCTACCGATGACGTCACATTGCATCAGAATGATTGACAGTTCTCTGGCTCTGCGTGATCGGAAGAGTATATCGTTACTTTTGTAGCTCCGGTTCAGGCCAAGTCAGACGACCAGGATATTTTTCTGATCAAGTATCCTACTCACGGCGTCTTTGAGTAGTGATCACAAGAACAGCATGGATGTTAAAATACTTTTTGTTTTACATTTGAACCTTTTTCTACTTCGGCATATACTGGGGTTTCTGATTTTAGATAATTTTTAGTTTTTTTTTCTTTTTTAAATGGAGTGCCGGTGTATACACGCTTTAAATTATATATTTAGGTTTTATGTTGCTAGTAAATTTCTAGTCCTTGAATGTTTCTGGAAAAGTGCTTGATTTTTTTTTCTTAACAAATAAGCCCAAAAGTTGATGATTTCAATCCCAAAAAAGGCACTCAAGATTATTATTTTTTTTTGCAAAACCTGGTGCCTAAATTGCCAGCCTTATGAAACTGCCAAACGGCCAAAACTTGAAAGTAATATACCAAATGAATGAACAGCAAAACATGTTCATAGAGAAATCTGATGAATATGACCCCCTCCCCAAACACCATAAATATGTACTATTTTAAAGTATTTAAAAAGATATTAAAAGTACATTTAGTAGTATATTATTATATAATTATTTAATATTTAACATTTATCTTGTCATGTGATAATTGTTGAAATTTAAATTTTATCGGTCACGCTTAGTTCAGCTTTTTTGTTTTTTCAAACCAAGCATTTGGTTTGGATTTCAGCTTTTTTGTTCAACAAGCACTAACATCCCTGTATATCGTAAAATTTTCTATACCTAAGGAAATACAGAATTTATGTTAAGTCTATAACATATAGTAAAATTTTGGGTGAAATTTTTAAACGGATTGGGGGAAATATTGGGAGTAAAAACATTTTCTGCTCCCCTGTCTCACACAAGTAACTCGTGATCCAGAAGTTAATTTTAGATTTCTCTTTAAAATGTTAATTTTTAAAATATGAGTAATATGCTTGCATGCTCACTGCTCATGCGTACAGAAGCTATTGATGCATCATGTTGCTCACATCACTCGCGCGTACTACCTGAAATTTTTCCCCGTACCACCGGTTGGGAACCTGTTATAAAGGAGTAACCCATAAAACAAACCTGTTATGCACAGGACCAATGCAGCATATGATGTGACGACTTAACCAGATCCTCTCCTAAAACCTCATCATCCAAGGCGAGGGCAAATAAGGCACTGACGACAAGCTTCAACTGTTCGGCATTCCCAATCTTTTCCAGGAGTTTCTGGGCATCGGTCCAGGTGTCTCGATTCCCAGTTTCGTAATTTTTAGATAGAAATAGTGTGATTTTAGGACTGTCGAATTTTTTGCGAAAATATGATCACAGCAATGGTTTGAAAAATTTAGGATCGGTGAAGATTACTGATTTTAAGATAATTATATTTGGCAAGATTGTTGGAAACCACGATATAAAAAAGTTTTTATCGAAGATGATCGTAATGGTATTTCGAACTTGAGGTTTACATTATAAAGGGGAATGACCCATAAAACAAACCTGTTATGCACAGGACCATGCAGCATATGATGTGACGATTTAACCACATCCTCTAATCCGGATCCTAAGACTTCATCATCCAAGGCGAGGGCAAATATGGCGCTGTCGACAAGCTTCAACTGTTCCGCATTCCCAATCTTTTCCAGGTGTTGCCGGGCATCGGCCCATGTGTCTCGGTTCTCGGTGGTCAAAAGCGAAATGGAGTGAGGGTTAGGGGGTCTTGGGTCAGAAAGTATGTAGTTGATGTGGTTGTAGATGTGAGCTGGGGGGAGTATGTTACCTAAAGGACAAATTCAAATTTTATATAATAATAATAATCTTTATTATTTTAGTTTAGTTTGAATTATCGTCGCTCTAGACCTACACGAGGGCCATTGGCGACAGGCATCGTAATTTAGAACCACGGTCAAGTGACGAGCCAACACCTGAGTAGGCACCCAACGCAACCGTTAAGGGCGACATCGTACACAGCTTTGGGACTTTGGAGCCTATTTAACATGTGCACTACTTCTAAACGGGGTATTATTCGTCGAAAATTTTTGGCTGCATGGGCCGTTTATAAGTTGGCAGTTATTTTGCCGATGCCCGGACCCGAAAGTTGGGACCTTCCACATGCAAGTAATCTTTCTTATTACAAGAACAAAAAATAACAAAGAAACAATATAAAAATACTATGGCACACCAAGGGGAAAAAATCCTGTACATGCAAACAAAAACATATATACTTAAAAACAAACACTGAGACAAATAAGATAGAACATAATGTGGCAATCAGCTGGCATACAGATATGATTAATATGCTTCAAATTAAAGTGAAAAATAGAGATCCACATCAGCGATATTTAAAAAAAATTCAAAAAGTTGTTTTTTAAAGGCAGAATAATTACCTATATTTGTTAGGTGAATAGGCGGTTTATTATAAAATTTAGGGGCAAGATAGAAGAAATGTTTAGTAAATATAGTTTTGGGAATATTGGATTTATTTTTTTTATTCAATTATTCTTTGTTAACAAAAAAAAAACCAAGTAGAATATAAAACACTCTGGGGATCGTTGGAATCATATATGAGAGAAAAGAAAAACATGCAAGACACATTTTTAAAAAATATTAATACAAGATGGATAGGACAGCAAGATAAGGCATTTAATTGGTACATTAAAATAAAATGCTACACATTAATACTGTTGCTATTTTTTTTATAAAACGCAGCAATATTTGAAACAATAGGTTATGCTTGTTTAAAAAGAATTAATAAAAAATGGTAAAATTAACATCTTGTTTCAACAAAATATTTAATACAGAAACAAATAACCTCTTTCTCTAAAATGCATTGTTTAAATTCATAACTTGAAATAACGAGCCTAATAACTAAAAAAAACAATTTATTTAACAAAGTTACGGAGTGATAAAAATTTACCGTCTCCATCAATGGCATCAAATATGTAAAAATATCCATTTCGAAGAACGACAATATGACGGGCATCTGGAAACAGTTTAATTTCATCTTTTCCATGCTGTGGAATTCTAGTAGAATTGAATAAATTACTGAATTGGCTCATGTCTAGAGGAAAGGCTTTAAATAAGTAAGCTCCGTGCCAAGAGAAAGATCTCGGAATCAATCTGAAATTTAAAAACTTTTTAATTATTTATTTACTTTTAAAATATGGAGTTTAATCATTTAGATTTACATTGCAAACAGTGATTACTTTCTGTCATGTATGCTACATGTGACATAAAATAACAAAATTCTAGAATATTCTTTTATTTAAAAAAACAAGCTTTAAAGAATTAAATTTTAATGCTAATTTTAAAGCATAACCATTAATAGTGGGGAGTTTGAATTATCATTGAACAAGAGATACACAAGGGCTATTGGAGACAGGTGATGTAATTTAGAATCACAGTCAAGTGAAGAGTTGATCCCTGAGTAGGTACCCAACGTAAGTTTTTAGGAGCGACATCGTGTGATGCGCCAGTACTTGGAAGCATATTTAACATGCACTTTATCTACACAGGGTATTATTCAGGCGACTTTTTGGCTGCATATATAAATTTTATGTCGGCAGTTATTTAGGCAGCGCCCTAACAAAAACCTGAGACCTTCTGCAGGCAAGCACCTTATTTACTGGGTTCCCTAGCCCTCTTAAAGTGGGCATGGTTTAAAGCAGTTCAAAAAGAAATTGCAATTAATAATTTAATTTTGTCCCTCAGAAAAACCAAAACAAACAGAAGTTTTTCTGAAGAAAATAGGAATGTGGATGAAATGAAACGCTAACAATAAATAACATTAGTTTAAATTTATTTTGTTTTTTTTAACAGTTTGAAAAGCATATGTATTTCTGAAAAGGCAGATGGAAACATGAAATGTTGCATTTTTAACAATTGGGGATTTTAAAAAATTTCAGTTATAATTAGGATGCATTACTTTTGTTTAGAAAGATTACATTTCTTATTCATTAAAAAGTACAAAATTCTGCATTGCATTAACAAAATAACCGTAAATTTTTTGAATTCACCTTGATTATGCTGCTTTACACACCACACAATACATAAAATCCCAATTTCAAAAATCAATTACTTAGGCATAATTATGGATTTAAACCATTACCTCATAGTTTTCCTAAAAAATGGAGTGTCACTTTTTTCTGGATTCAAATGGAAAACTTCTGGTTCTAAAATGTTTGCTTTTAAAGATTTAAAAAATCTCAAGGATGATAAAATCAAATTTGTAGACCTTATGAGCTGAAATTAGAAAATAAAATGCAAGATAAAATAACCGTTACTGAACTAAAAACAACTACACAGACAACAAGAGATACATACCTGTGTATTGTATTTCGGATTGGGATCATCCTTGAATGATAAAAATGGATTAAAATTTAAAACCAATGGACTTCTAGATTTCAAGTACATGTCAAACCATGGTCCTATTGAAAAGAGGTAAAAAAAAAAGTAGAATAAGTACATAGGGAGGTATCATATAACTTCCATTTAAAAAGTATAAGGACAATATTATAATGGTATAACTAACAAATTGTCATGCAAAAGAAAGCAAATTAATTTTTGTATCAAAAATTATTTGTACATTCATACAAATGCCCTCTAATTCACTGGTTAATTGAAACAAGATTTAGAAAGAACTTTTATCCTCTCAATTTCCATTGTATTTGAAGAGCTTAGTGGAAGAACTTGCCATATGACAAAAAATGTGAAAACAATCTTTAAATCTTTTTTGTTTGCATTTATTTCTATTAAAAACTTTACTTGTAAATGCTAAAAATATATACTTAACTTCAAGTTTATGAAACAAAAGAAAACTAGTTTAGGAGAGAAGAATATGTTTATGTTTATTGACATAAAGTTCCAGTTTTCGTCAAAAATGTCACATAGCACGTTCTGCCACAAAGCTATTCTAAAGGCTATGAGACAAATTTGAAGGCGTACCTTTTTGGCTTTTATGTTTATGAACTTGCTATTAATTTGAATAAAGAAGTTTTGGGGGACACTACCATTATTTTTCATTTTACTAAGCCAAATTGTTTTAATTTGAAATAGATTGTTGTTGTTGTTTCAGTAAGTAGGACAAGAGTTTTTGAAGATTTTCTAAATTGAATTCAAGCAGAAATAATTTATTTATTTTGCATTTAAAAAATACTGGATTTTTTTTTAAATTCCTGTAATTTCCAAAACAAATTTTTAATAAATTAAACATATTTTTCTTTAGGGAAATAATCATGCAAAATGGGCTAAAATATATCAAATTACCTTTTTTTATAAATTATTTTTATTAAATAAGTATATTTCTCAAAAACAAATATAAATATATCATAATAATTTTCAAAGACAAAACTACATTTTTTTTAACCTAAAATAATTTAATAGAAATCTAGTATATACAATATATCAATATGAAAAATTAATACCAACCCGATATGTAGCTAGTATGTTTATTTCCCGAATTAAAAGCTTTTAATTCTTCTTGAAGTCCTGAAATCAAAATAAACAAAAAATCTTTAATGAAAAAATTCCTACATTAACACCTAAATACAAAAAAAAAGAGCTTTTTAAGTCTTTTTATACTAAATTCACACTTCCTGAGCCTAAATCAAGGCACTATCTTAATTATATAAAGGGTGTAGTTGCAAAACTCACATTCCCTAAAGTATAACTAAGATATAGGGTCCGGTCCGTTCATTGGCGACTTTTGAGTTAGTTAAGCTTTTTCAAATACAATACACCCTTTAAATAGACTACGATAGTTGCTCATGTATGCAGCAAGATTTCTTTTAAGGATTTTCGATATTTTTTATAAAAGTTAAATATCAATATTAACATAGAATTATACATTAATTAACATAGAATTATACATTAATTAACATAGAATTATACATTAATTAACATAGAACTATACTTTAATTAACATAGTTATACATCAATTAACATAACATATAAACTAACATAATTAACATAGTTATGTTTGTAATTACTTTACTTAAAACATAGGACATTCATTATATATAGTGAAACATACATTATAGAAAAGTTTGTAAAGGCAAATTTTGGCAAAACTTGCAAAGAAATTTTATTTAATTATCGTTTATTAAGACTTTTTTCAGTAATTCAATGGGAAAATTAGAGGGGTTTTATTAAAAATTAAAGACTTTTAACTTTAAAAAAATTACAGCTAATTTACCTTTTCCTTCTTCACATTTAAATTTATTAACGATAGCCACAGTTTTTTTAAACCGTTCCTCATCTATAAACGGCTTGATGGCGTTTATGTATCTTTCACAAGTCTTTTCCAATTCAGGTATGGGAAGTCGAGGCAGACTATCTTGGAAATGGTCCGTAGGTACAATACTTCGTTGCAAAAACTGAAAATCTTTTTCTGGCAACCTAAAGCAGTTTAAAGTATATTAATATAAAACTAAATTGTTAAATATAATTAGGTAGTTTTAGGGGGGCAAAAAATGTTTTTATTCCCAACTTTTACCCCAATCCATATGAAAATTTCCCCACAATTTTTACGATATATTATAAGCTTACAAATTCTGTATTACCGTATAGGTATATAGAAAATAAGGAACTGCCACACAAAACATAAAATGAACAGTTACTCAAGGAATTTTATAATTCATTTTTAAGAATCAATTGTATATTTTCTACAAAATTTCCCCAGATAGCAAAAATATCTTCAATTTAGGATTGCTGGATTGGACACAATCTGCAACCCTGAGTCTTAAGTATTTTAATACACAAAAATATTAGACTATTTCTATCAAAGTAGACACAAATATAACTTTTTCCAATTGTTCCTTTTTCAGGTCACTTGCTTTTATAGTTTGGTTAGCTTGGTGTACCATACAGCCTCATTTTTGTCTATCTTTAAGAGCAGGGGCGGATTTAAAGATTTGCCACCTGTAGGCTACAATTGATTTGCCGCCACTGTCACAATATTCTCCCCCTTCGGGGAAAGGTAGCTGGTTAGCTGCAAAATAGGGTGGTATGTGCTGTTTAAAATAGATACACATATTGGAATCATCTGTATGTACCCTTTACACACTAAATTGAAAGCGGAATAGGCGAATTTTTTAAACTGTTCTATTTTTCTTTCAGCTTTGAAATCCGGGAGAAGGGGCTGTAATTGCCCTCGCAGCGACCATGTTTGCTATGAGATATTAGTACTATATATGTGATATATCGTATAAATCTCTATAAAGATATAATATTAACCACACAAATCTCTATAATATTCTAATATTCAGTTATTTCTTAATAACTCTCAGTTAATGTCTTGCCGATCCATCGAACAGTTCCCACTTTCAATGGGCGTCAATACATTCTTTCCCACAGAAATTGCAGACGTAGCAGACTTTGTTTTGACTTCTGATCCACTCTTCTCATCAGCATTAAAAATAGTCACTTTTTAATAAGACTTCAAGATGTAAGGTTGTGTCTTTTTGGCGGGCCGAGCTACGGCTCCGGACTCCGTCCCGTTAAATACTTTAAATGATTTCTTTATAATAAAATATCTTGGACGTCCAAACTACCTTCATTTCTGCAGTTAACTAAATAATAATTATGCTCTCCTGTGAAGTAGATGTTATTTTACTTCATATATATGTTTAGGTTTTCACATGAATGTAAATTATTTGTTTTTTCTTTCTTAAAAATATTCGTATCTTTATAATAATTTTTTATGCCGAATGCCGTTTTAATTGGTCGTAAAATTTGCCGCCCCAAAAAATTCACCGCTCTAGGCTGCAGCCTACTCAGCCTATTTAGAAATCTAGCCCTGTTTCAAAGCAAGGTTTCATGCTTTTCGCTGAAGCTCACTCTGTAGTGGGAAGAAAGATTTGAGCCATTGCAATGTGTCAAAGAGTTACTGATCAAGTTATACTATCAAACGTATCAAACTAAATAGAGCACTGCTCAAAGTCACACTCTAAAATATACTGGAACTAATTATTAATGAAGTTTCAAATATATAGCTCAAATGTGCGACTTCTTGAGGCATTAACTCAACATACTAGAAGAAAAGAACTATGGAATTTAGCAAGGCATATTCATTAGAGACATCCAAGAACTCAAAATCAGTAAAACCATGGAAAGTGTTGCCATACAACATTTAGTAAAATTAAAAAGATAAATATATGTGTAGGAGCTGAAACAGTAGTCTTCATACAAGTTTTTTTGGATGGAGTAAAAGATGTAAGCGAAATCTGTGTCCCCCTCAATTATGCAAATATATCCATTGTAGGGCATAGGACTAGAGTGAATATGAATTTAAAGCGGTCATATTAAACCCCCATTTCTTGTTATGTTCTTTTAAGATAATATTGCAGTGTACTTTTATATTTTTAATTGTTTAAATAGATAAGATCATTACCCTGATTTTTCATTCAGGGGGTTACTTAATTTATTAAATATTTCTATTATTCTTATTCAAACACAATAACAAAAATTTTAATTGTATAAAGTTGATACTAACCCATGATAAAGTCGGTGTCCAAGTCCAATACACTGGAAAATATTGAAATATTAAGTAATAATCCACACAAAAGTACAAAATATGATGGACATATTTTGAAGAATGGTACACAATAACTGTAACATCATGCGAGTGTGTAGTTTGATTTATGATTGTAAATAGCACATATTGTGCTCAGATTTTTTTAGCAAAAAAAACAAAATGATCATGGACAATGTCCTGAATTATAACACAGGACATCAGCCCTGTGGGATCACAAATTAACTGTTCACCAGTTTCTCTTTTAAATTTGACCTGATTCTCAAGTTTTAATTCTAGCAGAAATCTGCATGTATAATGGTTGAAATAAATTTAATCAATGAAAGAAATTTGTGATAACTGGAAATCAGATGAGATAGCAGAGGATCTATTGCATTTTGGAGTTTTTATTTGACATGTGAAATCCTTTTAAAATATAGATTTGCGGGTTTCTTTTTACTTAGATAAAAAATATTTTAAGAAAACAGTTAAGAACGCAAATTGTATAAGGAAGCATGTCAACATTAACAAGGAAAATCAAGATAGCTAAGAGAGGGAAATGGGGAGTATCAAATAAGAACTTACGTTAAAATTATGAATATTTTTCCCTTTTAATTTTAAAATAGCAGCATGCTTTGTGAATTTCATTGATTTTAGTCCTTTATACATTTTTTTCTTTACTTTATTGGTAAAAACTATGAAATTTGTTATCAAGGGTTCAATCAAACTTCCCCGTGTCAAGAATATGTAAACAAACTTAAACGACCAAACGGTGCTTGTGATTTCACATCCAGCTGGTGATATGACGTCATATGACGTAGAAGAATGACGAAATGGGGGCGTCATCTATCTCTTCAATAGTAAAGCAGAGACCGATTTGAAGAGTTCAATTTAAAAATAAAATATATTTTTTACAAATCATTTTTCGATTCGTTTCCACCTGTTAATCCTTTTTAATATTCTTTCAACTTGAATAGTTCTAGTAATTACAAAATATTTTTTTTAGAAACTCATCAAAACTAATTATGTATAATGAAACATTAAAAAAAAAATTGCCTAATTAATTCAGTTTTATTTTAAAACATTCTATAGATTATTTTTTTTAAAAAAATCTCTTTATTAACACCTATCTCTCCGATATTAGTTAATTTAAGAAGAATTTAATTCTATAATTATTTTTTAAGTAAAATATTTTTATACGGAAAATTATACGAGGGCTGTTTTTTTTCAACCTCCGACCGGCTATAACAAAAAGACGGGTCAAAATACAAAAAAAGATTTTTTTTTGCCAAAAGTAATGTACAATACTGCTTATTTCTCCACATAATTACCTTGACGATTAAAGCATTTGTCATATCTGTAAACAAGCTTTGAAATACCCTCTTCAGAAAATGTTGCCGCCAGATTTGAAGGGAGTTGTGACTGTTTCTTTGAGCTCCACGTCAATTTGGAAGCGCTACAATCCAAGCCACTATGCTAATAGATAATTCACTTATGTGTGGTACACCTTCGAATTTCCCTAAACACTTGATCAACTCGCTGAACAAAGCCGTATGTAGCGACAGAATTGCTTCCTTGGTCCCCTTCTTCATGAACATCAGTTCGGCCAGCTTTAAATATTCAACAGCCATTCAGGAACAACGCCACCACTCATAAATATCCATACACTTGACTCATTCTTCGATGAATTTCCATTTTACTGTTCCCTTCTGCCTGCAAGAAACGTAAACAAGCTCGAAAACTCACAACTCCATCCCAATCACTGGCGGCAACATTTTCTGAAGAGGGTATTTTAAAGCTTGTTTACAGATATGACATATTGCATTAATCTTCAAGGTAATTATGTGGAGAAAAGCAGTATATGTACATTTACTTTTGGTAAAAAAATCATTTTTGTTTTTTGACTCGTCTTTTTGTTACAGCCAATCGGAGGTTGAAAAAAAAAAACAGCCCTCGTATAAAATACTGGAATTTTGTTTAAAACTTTCAATTATTATAATATAGGTTTAAAAAAATATCAAACTATATTGAAATGAAGGATTTTACTTAAAAGTATATTAAAATTAATTTGAAGCATTTTACAAATTTCTCTCTCTCAAATAGAATTTTTTTTAATTCTACCATTTATTTCGAATATAGTGAAGAAAACAGTTAGTATTTGCAAAAGATAATTTAATACTGTTATTTCATTTCTTTTTAAAAATAAAAAATGGAATTTGAACTAAAAAATATATAGTAATAAAAGGTTCATTAAATTTGACTAGCGTTGTGTGGGCATAGTGTAAAACATTATATTTTTTACAACTTTAAAAAATAATTATTATATGATTGAAAAGCCAGATAATTAACAAGCAAAAAAAAAGTACACAAAATTTGAATTTAAAACAAAATTATATTTTTTTAAATAAAATTGTATATACACTACTCAAAACAATTAGGAGAGCATTTTGCGTACTTTTGTTAACCCTTTCAGTTTCAACTTTTTATTTTTTATTCTAAAAATCTAAAATTTCTAAATTTGTAGAATAGATTCATTATGCATCCAGAATGAAATGGGAAAAAACGGGGGGAAATCTTAATTTTTTAACTAAAATTTAAGGTGAAAAAAATTGGGATCATAACTTTTGAATAAATTATAACAATAACTTTTTCATAACTTTATTTGTTAAAAAAAAGTTAAAATCAATTTTGAAACATCTAAGAATGCAAGCGTGAAGAATGTAGGGTCAATTTATTTAATAAAATTGTTTCAGGGTGATTAGTGCATGCGAGCTTAACTTAGTGATAAAAAAAATCGCAAGAAGATGATTCCAAATGGAATCATTGGGGGTGAAATTGTTTAAACCAAGCGCTCCCCTAATTGTTTTGAGTAGTTTATAATACATTAGGGCATATAAACATTTTATGCATGAGGTTTTACGAGCGTTTTTTATACAAATTTATATATATTAATATATTTTTGGTATTCAAGGATATTTACTCAATTATTTTGTGATCCCAATCTTATTAGTTTGTAATAGTTTTTTTTTGGTGTTCAATTTTTGAAATAAACATATTATAAATAATAACGAGCAACTAACACATTTTTTATAAAGTAAATATAATGTATTTTTAATTGTCATGATCTTTATAAAAAAATATTTACGGATCATGAAAAATACATCTCTTTCAGTATAGTCGTTAGTACACTCTTAATCAAAAATAATTATCTGCACAATAAGGAACAAAGAAAATTTCTTTTAAAAAAGGAAAAAATAACATTGAGTTGATGATCTTGTAACAATGATGAATGAAAATTAATATTGTAAAAAAAAATCCAATGTGGCTAAAATTTTAAGTTTAAAATCTGGATATATATCATGTTTGAAGTTTGTGAAAAAAAAATTACCATAGATGTACATTCATGCTAAATGATATGAAATATTATATATAATCTAATTACATAAAATAGTATGTATTATGTAATTACATATAAAAAGTTCAGAATTACAGAGAGTTCATACAATTGTAAATGTTGTTTTCCCTGCTGAAAACAATTTGTGGGAGCTTTGCACACTTCTTCTGATACCACTCCTTACACTTACAAGTACTGCACTGAGCAATACTCATATTCAAGATTTTTGTTTCTTTCCGTGCGTTTAACAGTTTCATGAAATCGGGTAAAATGTCCATTTTACAAACATTTTTTTAAATGTGACCTAAAAGATGATGTACATAACTTGTCCCTGAAGAGCAACAGACCCTTGCTAGGGAAACAGCAATTGCAATGACAAACACTTCACTATCATTACTTCCATTTGCTTGTTTCTACACAGGCATTTACTGTAATTTTTAAATATCTTTTTTTGTCATTATGTACAATTGCTGCAATTTGACGCATAATGGAGGCATTCGGAGCTAAACCGGGATAATCATATATTTAAATATTTTCATGGGAGTTTATCAGAATTGTAACCCATAATGGTTATTTGTGTTGTCATGCAGAATTTGTTTTCCATTCCTTGCAATGGAAAAAGATTGATTTTGCTCTTAACAAGTATTCTGAAATCCATCTACTTAGTATTGTGACTGAATTATTTTTTTCGAGAAATAATAATTGAATATAAAATAAATAATAATGATAAGTTTATAGGTTCTGAACTAGAATCATAGGGTTCCATATGTAATTTCATTTTTATAGCTAGTTTTTCAAAGTTTTACAATTTTTTTTCCCACGGTCAGCCATTTGCTAGCCGTCGGGGTAAAACGAACTTATGATGCCGGAAAAAAAAACACTTTTAAGGTATCTACCTACATTCGAGATAAATTTTTTGAAAACCATTACAGCCATTGCTAGCTGTCAGGTTAAAACGAACTTATGGTGCCGGAAAAACCCCTTTTAAGGTATCCACCTACATTCCAGATAAATTTTTTGAAAACCATTTACAGCCATTGCTAGCTGTCAGGGTAAAACGAACTTATGATGCCGGAAAAACCCCTTTTAAGGTATCCACCTTAGTGGTCCATTGGAAAGGGATTCAAGAATACAGCCTCATTACAGTCCATGTGATTTCAAGAAGTTGTGATTGAGTGTACAGAGTGCTGCAATGAAAGTGTAATAATTAGCCAGTACGGATATATAGCATAGTTTACCACCAATTTGAGTGGTTTAGTGCCGTGGGTGCCCGTGTGTAGTTTTTAGCATTGTTTATATTATTATTTTTTTGTTTACTTTTGGTTGGTCATACTTTTGCAGTAAAAATGTCCTTATCTGGTTTAAAGAAACAAGTATTAATTCAAATAGCAGAGGAAATTAAGGTTTTTGTGCCTTCACCTCCTCGGGTTTTAGCATTAAGGGAAGCCATTGAGAATATCGATGTCTACAAAAAATAAACAGGAGGTTAGAAAAACAATTCGAACTAGAAGAAATCAGGTCAGATTTACCACTCAAATCAAGTACAAAGGTTCATGATACTGATAATCGTGAAAGGATTGTACATTTTTCACACAGAGCTCAATCTAAAAGAATATTCTAAAATTAATGCTCAATAAGTCGAGTTTTGGTTATCATTTAAAACTCCCATTTCTTCTTCATAATGTAGTAAATCAACATTCTACCAGTGCTTAATTTAATTACAAAGTTCAAAGCTAAATAATTTAATTGCAAAAAAGTGTAGAAATATCATAGGAAATAATTTATTAACATTTTTGTACGTGACTTACACTACATTCAATTTGTGACTTACACTACATCATGTGAATTGTATCACAGATATGGAAATTTAGACAATAATAACATAACATATGTAAATAATTTTGAACATGGTAAGTTAAGAATTGCATACATGTAAAATCATAGTTAGAAAAAGTTACACAACGTCCCCTAAAGTTAGTTTCTGGTAATTTCTTAATTCTTTCTTCAATAGAATTGTCTGAAAAACTTCCTTCTCGGGCCACACAAAAAGACTTCCTGACCATTGCAGATGTTTCAGTTTTATTGAATAAGCATCTTTTCTTAACATTTGCCCCACAAAATATTTAACGATAATTTTCCTACAAAAGGAACTAAAGACCTTCTTTCAGCATCAAATTTATTTTCAGAATTTTGCTGAGAGGTATTTCCTTTTACAACATTTCCATTTATTTAATCAGCCGTGTTGTTTTTTTGGGGATTTAATGAAATATTGGCAGTTTTAAGTAGTATTTGTTTAATTTTAAAAAGCAGAGCAATTTTTGAGTGTCAGGAATCGAAAATATTTATTTTCCTTTGATGAGCTCTAGGTAGATCATTTAATCTACCTATTTCGCCCTTTATACAATTGTCAGAAATGTATAATAGTGATATGTTTGGGCAGATTTCTTATGCAAAGTGAAAAAATATTTAGCAGAATGTGGGTCAATTTTCCTGGAAAGTGTGGCTGCTTTTATCCCATCCTCACTGTATCACCAAGTCCATCAAATGGTCCTTTTTCATGACTAAAGGTAAAGGCGACCAACATTGGTGGCAGAGAAATGCCATTCAATATTGTCTAACGGTTGGCACATTGCAATAGAGGTGGTGTATTTTTAGTTAAAGTGTTGTCCGTAAAGTCGTTTTTGCTTTCCTTTTCTTTAAAGGTTTGAAATTTTCCACATGCTTAAAGTCTTTCCCTTTGCTCTTTTTTTCTTTTAACTGTTAATTTAGCCATCTTAAATTAAAATTATCAAAATATAAGAAATCTACAAATATTATAGCTAATCTATAATAGATAAATCAAACAGAAGCTGTGACTGACACTACGTTGTGACTTACACTACAAAGTTAAAATGTTTTATAAATAGAGAAAATGCTTTTAATTTTAAAATTTAAAGGTGTGGAATTTAACAAAGGTTAATATAGAAAGAAAATATCTTAAAAAATTTGAAGCAAAGCCTTACTTTAAAAAGTTATAGAAACTTTTATATCTTTTCGTGACTTACACTACAGCCAAAACAGGGGATGTTTATCTTTCTAATTAAGTAACTTTTATTTCTAAATGCCGATTAAAAATGCGTTTTCAAGATAGTCATTATAGTGTATTTTAATAATTTTACCAAAAAATCTGATAAAAGATAATACTTAACTTAAAATTCAAGAATTCAAAATGATGAAAAACCATAACACATGCTTTTAAAAAAAGCAGCCACTTTGAAACTTCAGTGTTGCCACAGAGAAAAACAATAGTAGTTTTTGATGTAAAATTTTAATAGTTCAAACTTTTCTAAATCACATATAAAAGTTTCAACTGGAATAAAAAATATTTTTTAAATTCACTTGTGGTATGTATTTACGTGGAATTAACCTGCTGGAATAATTTAAGGGAAGTCGGATACCGTTTGGTTGAAAAATATCGATTTTCTGTTTTTCTTTTATTTTTAATCTGCATATCTATAGCTTTAAATTTAGACCAAGATAATCTAGTTGTGTTTATTAGTTTTCTGTTCATAAGCATTTTTCAGAAACTCTGTATATCAGTTCTTACCTATGCCTTAATTTTCTTTTGCGTTTCCTGAAATATAAATTTTTCAACAGTTAAGAACATTTTTCTCAGGAACTATAAATGATATGAACGTGCTTTGTTTTATTATTTCGTCACCATTAATAGCTCTTTGATTTAAACTGAGAAATTTTAAATGTCTCTGCTCAAAAAGAAAATTATATAACTTTAAAATCGTATTTTTGGGTTTTTTAAATACATATTTAAAAAAAATCCCTGTAAAAGTATTTTTTATACTGTGAAATATCCTCAGTTTAAATTAAAGAGCTATATGCAAGGAACAAACTATAAAATAATTCATAATGATATCTTATACAGTTGCTGAGAAAAATGTTCCTAAAGTTAGTAAAATTAAAATGGGCGAGATAAAACCATCCGACTTCCCTTAAAGATTTTAGTCAGATAACACTAATAAATGCTTTGCTAACCTATAAAATGCTGTTCTTTTTTTTTAAGATCGTAATTAGTTATTTGTGCAATGCAGTTTATATATTTTTTTTGAGTACATATTTTTGGAAGTGAAGTTTGGATCTGAAGACAAGCATTGTTGTGAAATTGTTATGTGTTTCGCAACAATATAAACGAGAAACAATTTATAATTTCGGTCATTTCTGCTTAAGTTGTCGTGCATTAGGTTGCTCTCTTCATTTTGTCTGTTAAGTATAAGTAAGAAGATATTTTTACTTAACTGTTAACTAGTCTGAAGAAATAATGATTTTCTACGACTTGCATCTTAGTTACATCGTAAACTTCTTCAATATGGGAAATCTGTGTGTCCACCTATGCTTAACTTTCCACTTTTACCAACAAACTTACTACTGTGGTAACAAACACAATTTTACACCAGGCCAATCCGTTGTACGCTGAAATATTCGAGCTATACTAAATGCGATTTCTGCGAGTGGACTAAATGACTACCATTACATCTTCTTTAGAGTACTAATATCCTAGTATCTCATAATCATCCTAGGTAAGAGAACTTTAAATTAAATATCAGTATTTATTTTATTTATTGATTTTAAATCTTGATTTTTTTTATGGTGGTTCAGATTTCCTCAAATAGATTTTAATTATGTGTCCGTATTTAATTTTATTGATGTTTACAAATGGTAAGAAATGAAAATATGAAGGAATATTTTCAGCATAATAAGGAATTTGTACTTTATAAAACTTTTCTAACCATACCAGATGTTGTCTGGAATGAATGTCCAGGATGAATGTTTTTTGTTTTCTGATGTTAAGGTGGCTTAATGGCCGATTGAATTTTGGTTTTGCGGCTTTTGTCGAAGTTGAAAATTTAACGTAGGGTATATTCCAATCCAGTTATATGGGTTAAGGTTAGTTTAAATTATCGTCGCACTAAAGCTATACACGAGGGCTATTGGAAACGGGAGTCGTAATTTATAACCACAATCAAATTACGAGCTGATACATGAGTAGGTACACAATGCAACTTTTAAGGGCGACATCGTACGCAGCGTCGGGAATTTGGAGGATATTTAAAGTTCCCTTCCTCTACACGAGGTATTATTCATCGGAAATTTTTTGGCTGCACTGCCGTTTATAGGTCGGCAGTTATTGTGGCGATGCCCGGACCTGAACCTGGGACCTACCGCATGCAAGACGAAAGTCTTTACCTACTGGACCCCCCACCCCTATCGAGTTGTATGAAATATGTAGTGGAATGTTTACCACATTTGGGCAGTTTCGTTGCGCTAATTGTGAAATAGATACATGCTATTATATCATAGCTGTTCTGGCAATTTGAACAGGGGCCTATGGGAAAGCCCTCAAACTCCTGGAAGGGCCTGGATACAATCAACCCTTCATATCAGAATGGAAAGACCCCTATTATCAGAATGGGAGGAGTTTATAATATCCTGATAAAGTGGACCAGTGGAGATGGGATCATTTGGTATAAAATAAAAGTTTACATAATAAACTACTAATCAGGGTTATTAAGGGTACAACCGTGCAACGCCGGGTTTATAAAGCTAGTTATAATTATAAATGAAATACACATTATAAGTCATTTTCTACAGATTTATTTAAGATGACTTGTTCATTTAGGTTTTAAAATAACTGTACTTAAATACATTGATTTAATTTACGCTTTGAATTATCGATTACCTACAAAAAATTAAAAAAAATTATCACATATATCTCAGTCAAAGTTAATATTTCAAATTAATGCATAGTTAACCCCCCTCTTCAAGCAGTGTATTCTGGTGATGCCGATAATCATAGTTTGAGTGAGAATATTGAACACTTACCATGTAAATTATGAAAAGGTAATAAATTTTTTTTTTAAGTAAAACATTTCCAATAAATGCTTTAAGTGAGGAAACTCCAATAAAATTATATTTCCTTTATTCTTAAAATAATGATACAGTTTATTTTTTCGTTTGGGACTAGGCGTTTTGGTATGACGTTAAAACATACTATCGTATTTTTTCTTGAGTATATATGAAATGTTACTGAATTATTTATAAAATTAAATGCATTAAATGGTTATAACGTCAACCCCCCCCCCCCCCCCCCAGAGAATATAGGTGTTTCGTTTTAATTTCGGCGCCAGAAATGGTGGTGTCATATTTCCGCAAGGCCATGTGCGGGGTTCGTGGTGCTTCTCGCGCAAGGGATGGGGGGAACAGGTTTTAAGAACGTGATAGGGGCTAAGTATTTAAAGTGCAAGGTAGTTTTCAACATATAGCTCGTCAAACCCTTTGAGGATGTAGGTGTTTCGTTTTAATTTCGGCGCGACAAAATGGTAATGTCACATTTCCGCCAGTTCATTGTTCATGTGCGGGGTTCGTGGTGCTTCTCGCGCAAGGGATAGTGGGAGGCACCTGTTTTGAGAACGTGCAAGTGGCTTGGTATTTAAAGTGCAAGGTAGTATTCTACATGTAGCTCGTCAATCCCCCCAGAGAATGTAGGAGTTTCGTTTTAATTTCGGCGCGAGAAATGGTGTTGTCATATTTCCGTAAGGTCATGTGCGGGGTTCCGGGTGCTTCTCGCGCAAGGAATGGTGGTGGTACAGGTTTAAAGAAGGTGCAAGGGGCTTAGTATTTAAAGTGTAAGGTAAAGTCCGACATGTAAAGCGTCAAACCCTCCCCCCCCCCCAGAGAATGTAGGTGTTTCGTTTTAATTTCGGCGCGAGAAATGGTGGTGTCACATTTCCGCAAGGTCATGTGCGAGGTTCGTGGTGCTTCTCGCGCAAGGGATGGTGGAGGTACAGGTTTAAAGAACGTGCAAGGGGCTTAGTATTTAAAGTGTAAGGTAGTGTCCGACATGTAGAGCGTCAAACTCCCCAGGGAATGAAGGTGTTTCGTTTTAATTTCGGCGCAAGAAATGGTGTTGTCACATTTCCGCAAGGTCATGTGCGGGGTTCGGGGTACTTCTCGCTCAAGGGATGGTGGAGGTACATGTTTTAAGAACGTGCAAGTGGCTTAGTATTTAAAGTTTAAGGTAGTATTTGACATGTAGCTCGTCAATCCCCCCAGAGAATGTAGGTGTTTCGTTTTAATTTCGGCGAGAGAAAAAGTGGTGTCACATTTTTGCAAGGTCATGTGCGGGGTTTGTGGTGCTTCTCGCGCAAGGGATGGTGGAGGTACAGGTTTTAAGAACGTGCAAGGGGCTTAGTATTTAAAGTGTAAGGTAGTGTCCGACATGTAGCGCATCAACCCCCCCCCCCCCAGAGAATGTAGGTGATCTTGTAACAATGATGAATGAAAATTAATAATTTAAAAAAAATCCAATGTGGCTAAAATTTAATAAGTTTTAAAATCTGGATATATATTATGTTTGAAGTTTGTGAAAAAAAATTACTATAGATGTACATTCATGCTAAATGATATGAAATATTATGTATAATATAATTACATAAAATAGTATGTATTATGTAATTACATATAAAAAAGTTCAGAATTACAGACAGTTCATACAATTGTAAATGTTGTTTTCCCTGCTGAAAACAATTTGTGGGAGCTTTGCACACTTCTTCTGATACCATTCCTCACAAGTACTGCACTGAGCAATAGTCATATTCAAATTTTGATTTTTGTTTTTTTCCGTGCGTTTAACAGTTTCATGAAATCGGGTAAAATGTCCATTTTGCAAACATTTTTTTAAATGTAACCTAAAAGATGATGTACATAACTTATCCCTGAATAACAACAGACCCTTGCTAGGGAAACAGCAATTGCAATGGCAAACACTTCAATATCATTACTACCATTTGCTTGTTTCTGCACAGGCATTTACTGTAATTTTTAAATATCTTTTTTTGTCATTATGTACAATTGCTGCAATTTGATGCATAATGGAGGCATTCGGAGCTAAACCGGGAGAATCATATATTTTAATATTTTCATGGGAGTTTATCAGAATTGTAACCCATAATGGTTATTTGTGTTGTCATGCAGAATTTGTTTTCCATTCCTTGCAATGGAAAAAGATTGATTTTGCTCTTAACAAGTATTCTGAAATCCATCTACTTAGTATTGTGACTGAATTATTTTTTTCGAGAAATAATAATTGAATATAAAATAAATGATAATGATAAGTTTATAGGTTCTGAACTAGAATCATAGGGTTCCATATGTAATTTCATTTTTATAGCTGGTTTTTCAAAGTTTTACAATTTTTTTTCCCACGGTCAGCCATTTGCTAGCCGTCGGGGTAAAACGAACTTATGATGCCGGAAAAAAACCCTTTTAAGGTATCTACCTACATTCGAGATAAATTTTTTGAAAACCATTTATAGCCATTGCTAGCCGTCAGGGTAAAACGAACTTATGATGCCGAAAAAAAACCTTTTAAGGTATCCACCTACATTCGAGATTAAATTTTTTAAAAACCATTACAGAATGGCTTTAGAGCTATTTACTGAGTCTTATTCTATTTACAACATGTTGAGAATTGGCGTCAACATAGTGGTCCGTTGGAAAGGGATTCAAGAATACAGCCTCATTACAGTCCATGTGATTTCAAGAAGTTGTGATTGAGTGTACAGAGTGCTGCAATGAAAGTGTAATAATTAGCCAGTACGGATATATAGCATAGTTTACCACCAATTTGAGTGGCTTAGTGCCGTGGGTGCCCGTGTGTAGTTTTTAGCATTGTTTATATTATTATTTTTTTGTTTACTTTTGGTTGGTTATACTTTTGCAGTAAAAATGTCCTTATCTGGTTTAAAGAAACAAGTATTAATTCAAATAGCAGAGGAAATTAAGGTTTTTGTGCCTTCACCTCCTCGGGTTTTAGCATTAAGGGAAGCCATTGAGAATATCGATGTCTACAAAAATAAACAGGAGGTTAGAAAAACAATTCGAACTAGAAGAAATCAGGTCAGATTTACCACTCATATCAAGTACAAAGGTTCATGATACTGATAATCGTGAAAGGATTGTACATTTTTCACACAGAGCTCAATCAAAAAGAATATTCTAAAATTAATGCTTAATTAAACTCACCTTTTAAAACCTAGTTTGCTAAAGATGAAAGTTACCATCGCTTGGAGCCATTGAATATATTCCAAACAAATTGTGCAGGAATAATTTAAGGGGAGTCGGATACCGTTTGGTTGAAAAATGTCGATTTTCTGTTTTTCTTTTATTTATAATCTGCATATCTATAGCTTTAAATTTAGACCAAGATAATCTAGTTGTGTTTATTAGTTTTCTTTTCATAAGCATTTTTCAGAAACTCTGTATATCAGTTCTTACCTATACCTTAATTTTCTTTTGCGTTTCCTGAAATATAAATTTTTCAACAGTTAAGAACATTTTTCTCAGGAACTATAAAAGATATGAACGTGCTTTGTTTTATTATTTCGTCACCATTAATAGCTCTTTGATTTAAACTGAGAAATTTTAAATGTCTCTGCTTAAAAAGAAAATTATATAACTTTAAAATCGTATTTTTTGGGTTTTTTAAATGCATATTTTAAAAAATTCCCTGTGAAAGTATTTTTTATACTGTAAAATATCATCAGTTTAAATTAAAGAGCTATATGCAAGAAACAAACTATAAAATAATTCATAATGATATCTTATACAGTTGCTGAGAAAAATGTTCCTAAAGTTAGTAAAATTAAAATGGGCGAGATAAAACCATCCGACTTCCCTTAAAGATTTTAGTCAGATAACACTAATAAATGCTTTGCTAACCTATAAAATGCTGTTCTTTTTTTTAAGATCCGTAATTAGTTATTTGTGCAATGCAGTTTATATATATATTTTTTTAGTACATATTTTTGGTAGAAAACATGGAACAAAATCTTGGTGAAAGGAGGGACTTACCAAAAAAATAATTTTTATTGTAAATTACTAATTTTTTTGTATATAGTTTTGGTAGCGCCACAAAAAAGGAAAAAAAATGGGTGGATGGATGGACTTAGTTTACAAAACAAAAATATATATTTTTTAATTTTTCATTCATATATAGCTTTAAACTTTACAACCATCAAGTTTTAAAGTTCATTTATATACAATAAAAATACTTTTTTTAAAATCGAAACGAAAGATATAAATAAATTGAATGCTTCTTAGCATTTTCTATAACAATCGTTTAGATCTGAAGACAAGCATTGTTGTGAAATTGTTATGTGTTTCGCAACAATGAAAACGAGAAACAATTTATAATTTTGGTCATTTCTGCTTATGTTGTCGTGCATTAGGTTGCTATTTTCATTTTGTCTGTTAAGTAAGAAGATATTTTTACTTAACTGTTAACTATAGTCTGAAGAAATAATGATTTTCTACGACTTGCATCTTAGTTACATCGTAAACTTCTTCAATATGGGAAATCTGTGTGTCCACCTATGCTTAACTTTCCACTTTTACCAACAAACTTACTACTGTGGTAACAAATTACAATTTTACCCCAGGTCAATCCGTTGTACGCTGAAATATTCGAGCTATACTAAATGTGATTTCGGCGAGTGGACTAAATGACTACCATTACATATTCTTTAGAGTCCTAGTATCCTAGTATCTCATAATCATCCCAGGTAAGAGAACTTTAAATTAAATATCAGTATTTATTTTATTTATTGATTTTAATTCTTGATTTTTTTTTTATGGTGGATCAGATTTACTCAAATAGATTTTAATTATGTGTCCGTATTTAATTTATATGATGTTTACAAATGGTAAGAAATGAAAATATGAAGGAATATTTTCAGCATAATAAGGAATTTGTACTTTATAAAACTTTTCCAACCATACCAGATGTTGTCTGGAATGAATGTCCAGGTTGAATGTCTTTTGTTTTCTGATGTTAAGGTGGCTTAATGGCCGATTGAATTTTGGTTTTGCGGCTTTTAACGAAGTTGAAAATTTAACGTAGGGTAGATTCCAATCCAGTTATATGGGTTAAGGCTAGTTTAAATTATCGTCGCACTAAAGCTACACACGAGGGCTATTGGAAACGGGAGTCGTAATTTATAACCACAGTCAAATTACGAGCTGATACATGAGTAGGTACAGAATGCAACTTTTAAGGGCGACATCGTACGCAGCGTCGGGAATTTGGAGGATATTTAAAGTTCCCTTCCTCTACACGAGGTATTATTCGTCGGAAATTTTTTGGCTGCACTGCCGTTTATAGGTCGGCAGTTATTGTGGCGATGCCCGGACCTGAACCTGGGACCTACCGCATGCAAGACGAAAGTCTTTACCTACTGGGCCCCCCACCCCTATCGAGTTGTATGAAATATGTAGTGGAATGTTTACCACATTTGGGCAGTTTCGTTGCGCTAATTGTGAAATAGATACATGCTATTATATCATAGCTGTTCTGGCAATTTGAACAGGGGCCTATGGGAAAGCTCTCAAACTCCTGGAAGGGCCTGGATACAATCAACCCTTCATATCAGAATGGAAAGACCCCTATTATCAGAATGGGAGGAGTTTATAATATCCTGATAAAGTGGACCAGTGGAGAGGGGATCACTTGGTATAAAATAAAAGTTTACATAATAAACTACTAATTAGGGTTATTAAAGGTACAACCGTGCAACGCCGGGTTTATAAAGCTAGTTATAATTATAAATGAAATACACAGTATAAGTTAACAATCATACACAAAAAATAATTAATTCAAATACAAAAATAATACATTTTCATATTATTTAGACGAAATTGATGTTTTAGTTTATTTTATAGTTCACTATACTTTTTCAAATCGATCGTCAAACTACTATGTGTGCAGAGTTATGATTCTCCAACCTAGAAGACATTGGAAATTTTGCATTTTAATGACCTGCTATTGCTCATGACTGCTATTTTTTAAAGAAAATAATAGCATAATCATAACAAGAGATGGTTATTATAGAATAGATCATTAATCACACATGAAAGTTTCCATTTTATAAAATCGAGTAAAAATTGGTAATTCTAGTTCTAGTGTTTTTATTACTATGTAATTTGCAACTTTTTTTTATATCCGTCTTACTTTTTCCATTTTATGGATTTGTTTTCCTATAGATATAAAATATAAAAAAAAACACTTTAAATATTTTAAATTAAAATAGTTTTGTCATTTTCTACAGATTTATTTAAGATGACTTGTTCATTTAGGTTTTAAAATAACTGTACTTAAATACATTGATTTAATTTATGCTTTGAATTATCGATTATCTACAAAAAATTTAAAAAATTATCACATATATCTCAGTCAAAGTTAATATTTCAAATTAATGCATAGTTAACCCCCCTCTCAAACAGTGTATTCTGGTGATGCCGATAATCATAGTTTGAGTGAGAATATTGAAAACTTTCCATGTAAATTATGAAAAGGTAATTAAAATTTTTTTAAGTAAAACATTTCCAATAAATGCTTTAAGTGAGGAAACTCCAATAAAATTCTCTTTCCTTTATTCTTAAAATAATGATACAGTTTATTTTTTCGTTTGGGTCTTGGCGTTTTGGTATGACGTTAAAACATACTATCGTATTTTTTCTTGAGTATATATGAAATGTTACTGAATTATTTATAAAATTAAATGCATTAAATGGTTATAACTGAACCATCGGCTAACCCAAAAGTAATAATATAAATTGTGGCACCTATTAATTAAACAAAACATTATCTTAATCTGATTATAAATTTCACTATTTTCAAGTTATTGAAATACCAAACATTTTAAATTTGCATCATTGGGAGTAATTGATAAAATAACCTACTTATATTTAAAATATTATTAAATTGGTTTAAATTACACAGAAAAACATACAGAGCTTAATAAAATTTCGGCGCGAGAAATGGTGATGTCACATTTCCGCAAGGACATGTGCGGGGTTCGTGGTGCTTTTCGCGCAAGGGATGGTGGAGGTACAGGTTTTAAGAACGTGCAAGTTGCTTAGTATTTAAAGTGTAAGGTAGCATTCGACATATATATCGTCAAACCCCCCAGAGAATGTAGGTGTTTCGTTTTAATTTCGGCGCGAGAAATGGTGGTGTCACATTTCCTCAAGGTCATGTGCGAGGTTCGTGGTGCTTCTCGCGCAAGGGATGGTGGAGGTACAGGTTTAAAGAACGTGCAAGTTGCTTAGTATTTAAAGTGTAAGGTAGTATTCGACATGTTAGGCGTCAAAGAACGTGCAAGAGGCTTAGTATTTAAAGTGTAAGGTAGTGTCCGACATGTTAAGCGTTAAAGAACGTGCAAGGGGCTTAGTATTTGAAGTGTAAGGTAATGTCCGACATGTAGCGCGTCAAACCCTCCCAGACAATGTAGGTGTTTCGTATTAATTTCGGCGCGAGAAATGGTGGTGTCACATTTCCGCAAGGTCATGTGCGAGGTTCGTGGTGCTTCTCGCGCAAGGGATGGTGGAGGTACAGGTTTAAAGATCGTGCAAGGGGCTTAGTATATAAAGTGTAAGGTAGTGTCCGACATGTAGCGCGTGAAACCCCCCTGAGAATGTAGGTGTTTCGTATTAATTTCGGCGCGAGAAATGGTGGTGTCACATTTCCGCAAGGTCATGTGCGAGGTTCGTGGTGCTTTTCGCGCAAGGGATGGTGGAGGTACAGGTTTAAAGAACGTGAAGGGCTTAGTATTTAAAGTGTAAGGTAGTGTCCGACAGTTAACGCAAGAACGTGCAAGGGGCAAATTTAATTAAGGTAGTGTCAAGTTGGTGTCGCGCAAGGGTATAGTTAAAAAGTGTAAGGTATGTCGACATGTAGGCGTCAAACCCCCAGGAATGTAGGTGTTTCGTTTAATTCGGCGCGAGAAATGGTGGTGTCACATTTCCGAAGGTCATGTGCGAGGTTGTGGTGCTTCTCGCGCAAGGGATGGTGGAGGTACAGGTTTAAAGACGTGCAAGGGGCTTAGTATTAAAGTGTAATAGTGTCCGACATGTAGCGCGTGAAACCCCCCGAGAATGTAGTTTTCGTATTAATTTCGGCGCGAGAAATGTGGTGTCACATTCCGCAAGGTCATGTGCGAGGTCGTGGTGCTTTTCCGCAAGGATGGTGGAGGTACAGTTAAAGAACGGCAAGGGGCTTAGTATTTAAAGTGTAGGTAGTTCCGACATGTAAGCGTTAAAGAAGTGCAAGGGGCTTAGTATTTGAAGTGTAAGGTATGTCCGACATGTAGCGCGTCAACCCTCCCAGACAATGTAGGTGTTTCGTATTAATTTCCCCCCCCCCCCCCCCCCCCCCCCCCCCCCCCCCCCCCCCCCCCTAGTATTTAAAGTGTAAGGTAGCATTCGACATATATCGTCAAACCCCCCAGAGAATGTAGGTGTTTCGTTTTAATTTCGGCGCGAGAAATGGTGGTGTCACATTTCCGCAAGGTCATGTGCGAGGTTCGTGTGCTTTCTCGCGCAAGGGATGGTGGAGGTACAGGTTAAAGAACGTGCAAGGGGTAGTATTTAAAGTGTAGGTAGTCCGACTGTTAGTCGTCAAGAACGTCAAGAGGTTTTTAGTATTTCGACAGTATGTAAGGGACATATTCAGATGTCGATGTGCGCGTCAATCCCCCAGACGAATGTAGGGTTTCATATTAATTTCGGCGGAGAAAAGTGGTGTCACATTTGCCAAGGTCATGTGCGAGGTTCGTGGTGCTTTCGCGCAAGGGATGGTGGAGGTACAGGTTTAAAGAACGTGCAAGGGGCTTAGTATTTAAATGTAAGGTAGTTAGCAGTTTCAAACCCCCAGAGAATGTAGGTGTTTCGTTTAATTTCGGCGCGAGAAATGGTGGTGTCACATTTCCGCAAGGTCATGTGCGAGGTTCGTGGTGCTTCTCGCGCAAGGGATGGTGGAGGTACAGGTTTAAAGAACGTGCAAGGGGCTTAGTATATAAAGTGTAAGGTAGTGTCCGACATGTAGCGCGTGAAACCCCCCAGAGAATGTAGGTATTTCGTTTTAATTTCGGCGCGAGAAATGGTGGTGTCACATTTCCGCAAGGTCATGTGCGAGGTTCGTGGTGCTTTTCGCGCAAGGGATGGTGGAGGTACAGGTTTAAAGAACGTGCAAGTTGCTTAGTATTTAAAGTGTAAGGTAATTCGACATGTAGTCGTCAAACCCGCAGACAGAATGTAGGTGTTTCGTTTAATTTGGCGCAGAAATGGTGGTGTCACATTTCGCTCAAGGTCATGTGCAGGTTCGTGGTGCTTCTCGCGCAAAGATGTGGAGGTACAGGTTTAAAGAACGTGCAAGGGGCTTATATTAAAGGTATGGTAGGTACAAGGTAAAGACGTGCAAGGGCTTAGTATAAAGTGTAAGGTAGTGTCCGACATGTAGCGCGTAAACCCCCCTGAGAATGTAGGTGTTTCGTATTTAATTTCGGCGCGAGAAATGTGGTGTCACATCTTCCGCAAGTCATGTGCGGAGTTCGTGGTGCTTTTCGCGCAAGGATGGTGGAGGTACAGGTTTAAAGAACGTGCAAGGGGCTTAGTATTTAAAGTGTAAGGTACGTGTCCCGAATGTAGGAGCGTTCATTAATTTGGCGGGAAGTGGTGCTATATTTCAAGGCATGTGCGAAGGTACGGGTGCTTCGCGCAAGGGCATGTGAGGTACAGTTTAAAGAACGTGCAAGGTGGCTTAGTATATAAAGTGTAAGGTAGTGTCCGACATGTAGCGCGTGAAACCCCCCAGAGAATGTAGGTGTTTCGTATTAATTTCGGCGCGAGAAATGGTGGTGTCACATTTCCGCAAGGTCATGTGCGAGGTTCGTGGTGCTTTTCGCGCAAGGGATGGTGGAGGTACAGGTTTAAAGATCGTGCAAGGCTTATATTTAAGGGTAAGGTAGTTAGAGATCGTCAACCCAGATGTAGTGTCGTTTAATTCGCGCAGAAATGGTGTGTACATTTCAAGGTCAGTGCAGGGTGTGTCCCAAATGTTAGGTTAAGACGTGCAAGGGTTAGTATTTAATGTAGGTATTCCGACATGTAGCGCGTAAACCCGAATGTAGGTTCGTTAATTTCGGCGCAGAATGTGGTGTCACATTTCGCAGGTATGTCGGGTTCGTGGTGCTTTTGCGCAAGGGATGGTGGAGGTACAGGTTTAAAGAACGTGCAAGGGCTTAGTATTTAAAGTGTAAGGTAGTGTCCGACATGTAGCGTCAAAGAAGTGCAAGGGCTTAGTATTTAAAGTGTAAGGTGTGTCCACATGTAAGGTAAAGAACGTGCAAGGGCTTAGTATTTAATGTAAGGTATTCCGACATGTACGCGTCAAACCCC
Organism: Oedothorax gibbosus; assembly: GCA_019343175.1. NCBI lineage: Eukaryota > Metazoa > Arthropoda > Arachnida > Araneae > Linyphiidae > Oedothorax > Oedothorax gibbosus. The sequence goes on from JAFNEN010000399.1 coordinate 57,962, forward strand.
CCAGAAATGTAGGTTTTCGTTTAATTTCGGCGCGAGAAATGGTGGTGTCACATTTCCGCAAGGTCATGTGCGAGTTCGTGGTGCTTTCGCGCAAGGGATGGTGGAGGTACAGGTTTAAAGACGTGCAAGGGCTTAGTATTTAAAGTGTAAGGTAGTGTCCGCATGTTAGCGTCAAAGACGTGCAAGGGCTTAGATTTAAAGTTAGTATGTCCAATGTTAGTTCAACGTGCAAGGGTTAGTATTAAGTAGGTATGTCGCTGTACGCGTCAACCCGAATGTAGTTTTCGTTTAATTCGGCGCGAGAAATGGTGGTGTCACATTTCCGAAGGTCATGTGCGAGGTTCGGTGCTTCTCGCGCAAGGGATGGTGGAGGTACAGGTTAAAGACGTGCAAGGCTTATATTTAAGGAAAGTATTCGACATGTGCAACCCCGGAATAGGGTTTCTTAATTCGGCGAGAATGGTGGTGTAATTTCGCAAGGTATGTGCGAGGTTGTTGCTTTCGCAAGATGTGGAGGTCAGGTTTAAGAACGTGCAAGGGGCTTAGTATTAAAGTGTAGGTAGTGTCCACATGTAGGCGTAAACCCGAGAATGTAGGTGTTTCGTATTAATTTCGGCGCGAGAAATGGTGTGTCACATTTCCGCAAGGTATGTGCGAGGTTCGTGTGCTTTTCGCGCAAGGATGGTGGAGGTACAGGTTTAAAGAACGTGCAAGGGCTTAGTATTTAAAGTGTAAGGTAGTGTCCGACATGTAGCGTCAAAGAACGTGCAAGAGGCTTATTTTAAAGTGTAAGGTAGTGTCCACATGTTAGGTTAAAGAACGTGCAAGGGCTTAGTATTTAATTGTAAGGTATGTCCGACATGTAGCGCGTCAAACCCCCCAGAAATGTAGGTGTTTCGTTTAATTTCGGCGCGAGAAATGGTGGTGTCACATTTCCGAAGGTCATGTGCGAGGTTCGTGGTGCTTTCGGCAAGGGATGGTGGAGGTACGGTTAAAGAACGTGAAGGGGCTTAGTATTTAAAGTGTAAGGTAGTGTCCGACAGTAGCGTCAAACCCCCCGGAATGAGGTGTTCGTTTAATTTCGCGCAAATGTGTTCCATTCCCAAGGTCATGTGCAGGTCGTGTGCTTTGCGCAAGGATGTGGAGGTACAGGTTAAAGAACGTGCAAGGGCTTAGTATTTAAAGTGTAAGGTAGTGTCCGACATGTTAGGCGTCAAGAACGGCAAGAGGTTAGTATTAGTGTATATGTCCGCAGTTAACTTAAGGTGAGGGTTAATTTGAATTGTAAGGTAATGTGCTTTCGCGCAACCGAATGTAGGTTTCGTTTATTTCGGCGCGAGAAATGGGGTGTATTCCAAGTGTGAGGTTGTGTTCGCGAGTGGTTGAGCGTTGAACGCAAGGGATGTGTAAAGGTACAGTAGGTTAAAGAACGTGCAAGGGGCTTAGTATTTAAAGTGTAAGGTAGTGTCCGACATGTAGCGCGTCAAACCCCCCAGAGAATGTAGGTATTTCGTTTTAATTTCGGCGCGAGAAATGGTGGTGTCACATTTTCCGCAAGGTCATGTGCGAGGTTCGTGGTGCTTTCTCGCGCAAGGGATGGTGGAGGTACAGGTTTAAGAACGTGCAAGTGGCTTTAGTATTTAAAGGTAAGGTAGTATTCGACAGATAGATCGTCAAACCCCAGCGAATTAGGTGTTTCGTTTTAATTTCGGCGCGAGAAATGGTGTGTCACATTTTGCAAGGTCATGGCGAGTTCGTGTGCTTCTCGCGCAAGGGATGTGGAGGTACAGGTTAAAGAACGTGCAAGGGGCTTAGTATTTAAAGTGTAAGGTAGTGTCCGACATGTAGTGCGTCAAACCCCCAAGAGAATGTAGGTTTTTCGCTTTAATTTCGGCGCGAGAAATGGTGGTGTCACATTTCCTCAAGGTCATGTGCGAGGTTCGTGGTGCTTCTCGCGCAAGGGATGGTGGAGTACGGTTAAAGACGTGCAAGGCTTAGTATTAAAGTAAGGAGTGTCGACAGTTAGCGCAAGAAGTGCGGGCTTAGTATTTAAAGTGTAAGTAGTGTCCAATGTTAGGTTCAAGACGGCAAGGTTAGATTATGTAGGTTCCGACATGTAGCTTGTCAAACCTCAGAGAATGTAGGTGTTTCGTTTTAATTTCGGCGCAAGAAATGGTGGTGTCACATTTCCGCAAGGTCATGTGCGAGGTTCGTGGTGCTACTCGCGCAAGGGATGGTGGACTTTCTTTTTTAAAATTTTTTACTCATATTATAGGCCAAGGATAATTGCCCCTAATTGACAAAGGCAAGCACATTTTTAAAATTAAAGAATTTAACTAGATGTTATTAGTTTGAAAATCTTGGTACCAAATTGCCAGTTTCATAAACATAAAATATGCTATACGTAAAGAGAATTGGCATTTCATCAGATCTAGAATATTTATCGCCTTTACTGTCATGAGACATAGTAGGAATATCTTCATTTCTACCATTTGTAAACATCGATTAAATTAAATTCGAAAACAAAAATACCAAGATTTAAATTTTTTAAATAAAAATAATGATATTCAAATAACAATCCTACAAATTAAACTCACATGTTTATGCTTAATTATCGTCCACGCTGAAATTTATTTTTAATTGAAATAAAAAGTACAAAATCTTATCTTGCTATTCCCATGGAGAAATCGACTCACGTTTTGCACTACTAGATCCGTTTGGGTTCGAATTTCGAAAAATCGCTTCTTAAATGATGCCTTCATTACAAAAGAATACTTTCCTAAAATTTGGTAGGTATACCTACAGTAGTTTGGACTTTGCCATTTTTTATATATATAGATTACTTGATATTTATAAGTTTTTATAGAGAAAAATTAAGTTCGACATTAATTAAGCTATTCTGCTGCCACTCAAGACAGGAAACATGTCCATTATATATTAAAATGTAAATAAAAAGTAAAGATTATTTATGCAGAAAAATTAAACTTCCTTTGCTGCTCAATTGCAAAATAAATAAGTTTTGAAGAAAGTCATTTCATTATTTATCACCAGTGGAAATTTTAAACTAAAGAGAATTCTTTTTAATTTAAGGAATTAATGTTTCACTTTGGCAAATAACTTAATAGAGTTGCACTTATAGCTCGGGAATGAAAAAACTCAAGCTTTAATAATTATTATAAAACCAATTGTTTCTTAAAATTGACGTAAAATTACTTCAAAAATCCAAACAAATACACCAGCTTGTTCACTTGCATTAAACTTTATTAAATCTTACTTAAAAATATAAGAGATATAAAAAAAGCGTAAATAAATTTTAGCCTTGCATTATCACAAAACAGAGGAAATTTTAAAGTCCAAGACAGTAAGTGTAGCAGAATTAAAAAGTTTAGTGGCCTCCACGAAGTCTCAACACCAAGTGCAGAGTAGACTCCTTTTGGATGTTGTAATCAGACAAAGTGCGCCTATCTTCCAACTGCTTACCAGCAAAGATAAAACGCTGTTGGTCGGTAGGGATTTCTTCCTTATCTTGAATCTTGGCCTTTACGTTCTCGATGGTGTCGCTAGCTTCAACTTCTGAGGTGATAGGTTTTCCTGTGAGCGTCTTGACGAAAATTTGCATGCCTCCCCTCAATCGCAATACTAAGTGAAGTGTAGATTCTTTCTGGATGTTATAGTCCGAAAGGGTTCTGCCATCTTCTAGCTGCTTGCCGGCAAAGATAAGCCTCTGCTGGTCAGGTGGGATACCTTCTTTGTCCTGGATCTTAGCTTTTACTTTTCTGATTGTATCGCTGGCTTCGACTTCTAGGGTGATGGTTTTTCCGGAAGTTTTGATGAAAATATGCATGCCTCCTCTGAGCCTAAGGACCAGATGGAGAGTAGACTCTTTTTGGATATTGTAGTCTGAAAGAGTACGGCCATCTTCAAGCTGCTTGCCTGCAAAGATGAGTCGCTGTTGGTCAGGAGGGATACCTTCTTTGTCTTAAATTTTAGCTTTGACGTTTTCAATAGTGTCACTGGCCTCAACTTCCAAAGTAATGGTCTTTCCTGTGAGGGTTTTGACGAAGATCTGCATGCCTCCTCGAAGCCTCAGCACTAAATGAAGGGTAGATTCCTTTTGGATGTTATAGTCCGACACAGGGTTCTGCCATCTTCTAGCTGTATACCAGCAAAAATAAGCCTCTGCTGGTCAGGTGGGATACCTTCCTTGTCCTTGATCTTGGCTTTAACATTTTCGATTGTGTCACTGGCCTCGACGTCCAAGGTGATTGTTTCGCCTAAAATAAAATAGATTTTAATAAATAAAAGGATATTTAAAAAAAATACAGTGACTAAAAAACACACAACCATCTAGCTGTTAAACAAGGGCTAATTACAGCAACTAATAACTGTTCAATTTTTAAAAAATGTGGGTAGACCTGTTAAATCTAGTACAAGTAAACAGAAACATGCCAACAGTGGCTCGACCTATGAAGATTTGACGATTGTTTTAAAAAATCTCCTGAATGCAGATAAACCAAAGTTAGATTCAACTTCAACCCTCCATTAATTAATAGTAAGTTTGGAATTTTGCGTTAGTTCATTCAGTAATTAGAAAAATCAACAGACTTAAGTAGCGGACCATTAAGTTAGGTTGAACGAAACGAACTGAACTAAAGCTTAATAACAAAATCAGGTACGGTCCCATACGACAACAAATAGAAATATAAAATGTTAGCTTGAATATTATTGGAACATCCATGAAAAACAGGGGTCGCTATCTAAAGTATCGTATACCAGCGATTTTGAGGCAGATCGACCAATTTGTCACATTAACATGGGCAGCTGATGGTAAGGCCAACTTTATAAATAATCAAGACCGTAGCACTGGTCTAACCATATATAGGTAAAAAACCTTTGAGCACAACTAAAAAATAATCTTTCAAGATTATATTACCAGTCAGTGTCTTCATGAAAATCTGCATTCCTCCCCTAAGCCTGAGAACCAAGTGAAGGGTTGACTCTTTCTGGATGTTGTAGTCTGACAGGGTTCTTCAAGCTGCTTCCCGGCAAAAATGAGCCTCTGTTGGTCAGATGGGATACCCTCCTTGTCTTGAGTTTTAGCCTTCACGTTTTCAATAGTGTCACTGGGTTCTACTTCAAGAGTAATGGTCTTTCCTGGAAAAAATGAATTTGAAATTAAATAACTTTTCGAAAAAACACAAGTGACATGACTGATCCTAAGTCACCAACAATATTAGCATTATCAGAACCGAAACTAAAATTACCTGTAAGGGTTTTGACGAAGATTTGCATGCCTCCTCTCAACCTCAATACTAAGTTAAGTGTAGATTATTTCTGGATATTGTAGTCCGAAAGGGTTCTGCCATCTTCTAGCTGCTTGCCGGCAAAGATAAGCCTCTGCTGGTCAGGTGGGATACCTTCTTTGTCCTGGATCTTAGCTTTTACATTTTCGATTGTATCGCTGGCTTCAACTTCTAGGGTGATGGATTTTTCTGTTAAGGTTTTTATAAAAATTTGCATGCCTCCTCTGAGCCTTAAAACTAGATGCAGTGTGGATTCTTTTTGAATGTTGTAGTCCGACAAGGTTGAAATTGAGCAAAAGATTAAAAAAAAATTTCCAATATTTTCGAATAATTTTGATAAAAAAAGTTTTAAAAAAACTAAATTAAATGGATTCTAAATCATATTTTTCTTCCTCTCTTTGAATATCCTCAAGGGGAATCCAATGTACTATTGTCCTGGCTCGGGCGTATTTCGCCAACTTATCGGCCAGGCAGTTTTCTGGGATACCTTTATGCGAAGGCACCCAGACAAGCTTTAAGCTAACAGATAGGGAACTTACATGATTGATAACTTCATTTAACCGACGAATGACTGATAAAGATGAGTTTCTTTTCAAACCCCTCAATATCGTCATACTGTCGGTTAAAAGTACATAATTTACATTTGCTACAACGTAGTTCTGAAGAGCTAAGATTATTGCAACCGCCTCAGCCGAGTTTATGCTGTAGTAGTAATCTAGCTCTCCAGAAATACGTTGATTATTATTAATATTGATAGCAGCTACTGTTACGCGAAAAAGAGATTTGGAAGCGTCGGTAGCCAAAAAGACGCTTCCTCTATTTTGGTTACGAAATGAGTTAAATCTATTTCTAATTTGAAAGGTAGACAAGTTACGGTTTTGGAAAGCAAAATCGCGACAATGTATAGTGACATTAGCAGGGATCATGTTAACTATTTTTGAAAAAACTATAGAAATTACTTATTAATAAAAATATAAACTATTTAAAAACTTTAGAAAAGATATTAAAGAGAGGAAGAAAATAAAATAAAAATATTTTAAAGATTATATTTAATAAAGATTGTAATTTTAAGGAATATAATCAAATTTAATTTAAAATAGTTTATTAGATTAATAATAAATTCACTTATCTAACATTCATCCAGTTTTCCACACTTTTCTTTTAATTAAGTTTTTAAAAGGAAGAAAGCTAATAAAATTCAAATTATGAAAGTTGTAGTTTTTTTTAAGTGAGTTGTACATCTTACATTTTATTGCTTGAATAAATAAAAACAAACATTGTCACAAAATTACTATTTCAGCTATAAATAGCATTTGAAGTTAAAATTAAACAGAAAAATTAAAAACTGCTTTTTTGCTTTAACCTTATCTAATATTTTAATTAAGAATAGAGTCATGTCTAATTGGGTTGAAATGCAGTTTAGGAGCTTTTCTTGGCGAAATCATTATTGGCAAATTATCTGTTTCTAAATTTCACAAACCTGTCTATTTTCTCAGCGAGCATTAATCTTTTGTTTATTTTTTCACGTGAAAAAACATTGTTTTTAGGATTTTTAGTACATTGCACTTAGTTGAAAAACAGAAATTTTTCTAAGATAACAATATTTTAGTTTTTGGGACGCGATAAATTTAAGTTTTTTTTTTTTTTTAGTTACCCATTTACTGCATGAAGCACCCAAAAAATGACGCAGCGAAATTATCATTGGGGAAGATCAAATAAAAAGTACAAGAAAACAATTAGTATTTTTACTGGTATACATATACACTAGCAGGCCACTTTATTATGACCACCTGATAGCTTTATGCATCCACAATCCTCAGTTAATACAATGTGTAATACTTCAAGTTGGTAGAGACAATATCATGGTTTGCGAGATGTTTTCTTAGGTATTGTATAATTCCTTTGGTTCTTGTTTAATAATGTCTGAATATCCGAGGGTATTCAAGTATTATCGCAGGTTAATCACACCCAGATATGTTAATGGTGTACTCTGCCAAGGATGGATACTTTCAGTAGTACAAAGCTCTTTGTCATAAAGGTCGCAATGTCCTCAAATGGTTCAAAGGGAATGGATGGAGATGGAACTTTACCTTGCTTCGTAGGTCTGCACAGTCACCATCAGATATCAACCCAATTGAGAATTTGTGGGATGGGATCTTTCAGGGCATCACACAGCTAGATCCAATCAAATCTTAAGGCATTGAAGTCCATCTAAATGATTTGGAATCTTCATCATTTGGAATAACCCCGGTTTTTTATGGTGTCAAATAATTTGGAGCGATCTCTGTCGTTTATTGCTGATGCAAGTTTGATTTCAATTTATTTGTCATTCGTGACTTCGTTTATAAGATTTTGTTTTTGTGGATCGTATTTTGGATTTTTTTAAGCTTAATTTCTTTTTTTTTGTAATCGAACGAATATAAAAAAAAGTTATAAAATACCTAAAATTTCCTACTTTCCTGTTTTTAAAATACTCATTGAAATTCCTATCAAAAACAAGTATATTTGTAACAAGATTTTTATACTTTATAAAAAAAATCGTCAAATAGAGTAATTAGTTGTAATTTATACTTTTAAAAGGAAAAAATAACTATTTTCATTAATTTTCTTTCACAAATTAAATTAATATTCTTTATTGTTTGCCAAATTTATTTGCAGATCAAAGAATTATTTTTTTAACTTTTTGGGTTAAATCATGGTATCCATTCCGACGACATTTGGCGCGTTGGAAAAATGTCGCCTACGCCTTAAATGACGAGTGCTTCTTATTTTTTAAATAAGTATCAAAATAAAAATTTGTAATAACCATTTGTTTTTAGAAATATTTGGTAATAACAGAGAACATGAAGCAACTCTAAATTGCATTAATAAATGAAGAAATGTAAATTAAAACTAATCAGCTTTTTATGCAAAACAATGAAAGACCTTGCCACTTTTTTAGTAAACAGATAATGAACACATTATACTACATTTTATGACATTATTGCAAACTGATTTCGGCAACAAAAATAAATTTAACTTCAAATATTAATTTTAAATAAATAATGTTTCTCATAATGTAGTTGATGAGGCAACAGCGATTTTAATAACTAAAAATTAAATTTTAATGCTAAGTAAATGGGTAGTTGCTCGGCAGTCAAGTATACAAATGTCCGTCCGGACGTACAGACAGACGGACAAAAAGTATTAAAAAAGGATTCGGATGTCATATCTTTTCAAGAAGAAAAAAATAATTTATTAAGTCCGATGGTTAGAACCTATGTTGGAAGGGAATACGGACGGATAGACGGAGAAATGGACATTTCCATAATGCCAATAGTCTTTTTTAGTTTTCAAAACAAAATTAAGACAAAAATTTAAATTTATTTTCTTTTCAACCAAATTTTTTGATAAAGCGTTAGAGCAAATAACTATTTTTACAGTTTATAGAAAGAGTAATTCAACTGTTGGTGCCGATTTATTTTTTATTTGATTTCTGGGTTTTCAAATTCTGAGTTCACAAATCACAATTTTTTTTATGAGTTTGAAAGTCACAATAAAATGAAGAAAAGGAATAACGAAAACTAGGAATCACAAAATTCCGCGCGAATAAGATTTGGGAAATAATTTTTATTTTTATTTATTTGGGGGTTGGCGCCGATTATACAGACAAACATACAAACAAACGGTTGTAATCACATGCACTCATATAGTTTACATTGTTTTGTCAGAGCTGAACAACTTCTTCAAAAAAGTAGCATATATGGATAATTCTATGTAAAATTACCCTGTCTGTAGTGTAAGTCACGTTTGTAAAAAGTGATCATCACTACAACTTTTAACATTAAATGAAAAAGAATTGTGGGATAATTGATCTACATTTTAAATTTAAAAAGCTTTTAATCTCTTCTTAAATCGCGACTTACACTACAGTTACATGGAATTAGCCATATGTATTGCACCTTCTTAATAAATATAGATTGCAGTCTGTATCAACTGCCTCTTACTATAATCGAATGATAATAATTTACGACTTTAAATGGCTGTTTTTAATCTAATCTTGAGCCCCCCCCCCCCCCCTATATACTTATAAATATTATACTTATAATATTTGTGAACGTGGCATTTAAAGACTATCATGTGGGTTAGGTTAGTTTGAATTATCGTCGCACTAAAGCTGGTGGTCCCGCTTTAGGTTGACCACCAAGCTGAATTGGGCACGGCAGGCCTTGGCCCACTAATGGGCTGTTGCGCCGAGGAGTTTAGTTTAATTAATTGGTTAGTTTCTAACAAATTACTACGCGATTTTCAAGATATACAGTCATTGTGTGCCTTGTTTATAAGTTAGCTACTTCGCATCTTTAAAAAAAATCGAATTAACTTTATTTATTATTTTCATGAAATACTTCGCTAATACCTGTTTCAAACCTGTTGTTGTATACACTAATTCCTTGAAAACTAATTTTTGTGAAATTAGTTTTGTATTTAGTATACTAAGTAGTTAAATTTTCAATAAAAACATGCTATAACAAATTGATTTTTCTTATTTATTTTACTTAATTTTTATTTAAAAAATCATTATTTATTTATTTAAAAATACAAACATTAGTATGTTAGGTTAGATTAGTTTGAATAATCGTCGCACTGGAGTTACCCGAGGGCTATTGGCGACGGGCAATTCGTCGGACATTTTTGGCTGCACGGCCGTTTTATAGGTCGGAGTTATTTTGGCGATGCCCGAACCCGAACCAGGGACCTTCCTCCTGCAAGGCGAACGCCTTAATCGACTAAGCTCCCTAGCCCAAAATAAACATTAGTATGTAAAATAAGTAGTAATGTAAGTTCATAAATAGTAATTTGTGAAAAAATTAATAGTAAAAATATGTATTTACCATGGAAAATTAAATGAAAAAATATTTTCAATTAAAAATATTTTTAATTAGAAATAATTCTAATCACAATTGATTAAAATTAAAACTGATTTTGATTAAAAATAATTTTAAATGAAAATATTAAAAAAAAATTACCCCCCTCCCCGAAATTATTTTTAGTTGCTGAGGGATCTCCGCCGCACAAACCTGAGGGATCTCCGTCGCAGGTCTTTTATTGACCCTTGAGTACACACCTTACTTTGAAATCTCTATTTCTAAGGAAGTCAGATATCCAGATTAGGCCTTGTATTCCAATTGCCTTGTATTCCAATGTCATGAGCAATTTGGATTAGCTTATTTCTTCAAACAGTATAAAAAGCTGCTGTCAGGTCAAGAAAAACAACCGTTGTTTTCTGATGTGGTCTTGCTTGGAGACCGTCTATAATACGAGGGCTGTTTTTTTTTTCCAACCTCCGATGGGCTATAGCAAAAAGACGGGTCAAGATACAAAAAAGATTTTTTTACCAAAAGTTAAGTACAATATACTGCTTATTTCTCCATATAATCATCTTGGCGATTAAGGCATTTGTTATACCTGTAAACAAGCTTTGAAATACCCTCTTCATAAAATGTAGCCGCCAATGATTGGGAGGAAGTTGTGACGGTTTCGTTTAAAAAAGTAAATTTGGAAGCTTTACGTCAATTTTTTTCTGTCCTCCAACCACTACTAGTCCATAATTCACTTATGGTAAACCTTTGAGTTTCCCTAAACACTTGATCAACTCGTTGAACAATACCGTCTGTAGGGACAGACTTTTGCTTCCTTGGTCCCCTTCTTCATGAACATCAGTATTGTTTAGCGAGTTGACCCAGAGACATATAATAATGGACTGCGCATTGGCAAACCTAAAGCGATCCCGTCATGGGTCACGTGCTGGGGTAAGATTTACCCCAGCACGTGATCACGACTAGAGCCCTCCATCCATGTGTGTAAAGAGATGCGACAATGGAGCCCAAAATTGTCCAAGCCGGGTTGCCAATGAGAAACCGCCAGGGAGAAACTGGCCAGGCTTGCTTGAGCTTGGCGGTTTAATGCTTATCGTACATGTCTTGTACTAATCCTGCCGGGAAGAGTATTTAGTTTCGCTTTAACTTCTGCAACTACTGATTTTCAAAATTTAATGCAGGAGTTAAATGTTTAAAATGAAGTGACACGATAATTTTTTTTTTAGATTTGAGCAGACCAGTTTGTTAACAAAAAAGAATCTTCGCCAAGAGACCCCAACAAGTAGCCAACTAGAAAAGCACGCGAATCAATGTTTATACTCGTATTTCAAGAAAATACGAAGATTCTTTGAATATTTAAAAGGTGGAAAGATTTCTACACACATAGGGCCCATTCTCATGCAGAGCAAATGCCGGCTATCGGGAAAGAAAATGCCTCTGTAGGGAAAATTGCGGTGGCGAAAATGTACCCACTGCCTGGGTAGTAAAGATTTCATTACCCCCCCCATGATGCATTTCGGCTTTGGTGATCACTCACAACAAAAGCAAAAATGGCGAGCAGGTGGACCCATGCTGAAGTCGTTTATTTATTAGCTTCGTATGACCATAAATATCTTTCTGGGAAAGCCAATTGTAAAGTGGAGTTTATTACTTTGGAAATCAAATGAATCCAGTTTTGTATTCGCAACAACCTCCTACTTTCTTCATCATCAATAAAATCGATAGATGTCTGTCCACGAATTTTTAACAAAAGAATTGTTTTTAGTAATTCTTGCAACGACATCGCTAACAAAGAAACGTTAAAAAGAAGACAAGGACAAGATCTCGAAGCTCGAGCACCAAATCAAAACAAGCAAACAGGATGTGACGTACCCATACGTCATTTCCGGAATGCCGGCTAATACATGTGAACGGGGTTATAAAGTTTCACGAGATTGCCGGCTAAATGCCGCCAATTTCCCAGCACATGTGAACGCGCCTATAAAGTGAATAAATACTGTTTTTTTTTAAACGACATGAAGCAATATTTTATGCATAATATGTTTGAAAAGCCATCATAAATACATTCAGAAAGCGTAATGTTACAGGAAAACTGTCTTTTTTTAACTACTAAAGTATTTTTGAAGAAAACTATAGTTTTAGAATATTCTTTACACATTAAGGAAACCAAAAATAAACATAAAAAAGTTGTACTTTCCCTAATGTTATGGATTGTAGACGATTGCAAAGGCTACTTTTTTTCCTATGCTAACTCTATGAGGGACAAAACTATTCCGCCTCAGGGGGGCAATTTTGGTCCTCGTCCAATCAGGAGCGGCTGGCAATATGTCGCATCTCTTTCACACAGTAGGGATGTAGGGCTCTAATCACGACCAGTTGGCGAGTTTTTTCACAACGACTTGAACATATGAGGCCGACAATCTAGTGGTATGAAAAAGAAGTTGGGAAGGGAACAAAAATGAATTGCTATTTCGGTGAAAAGGATTGCTATTTTTGGCAACTTATAGCAGCTATTTTAATAAAAAAAAGTTAAACATTCTTTTTTATAGTTATATTATCGTGGATCTGATCAATGCGTGTGGCGCAGAAGGCTAATTCCAATTTTTACAGAATATTTTTATCAAGAAAATAATCCCTGACCTTAAAAAGAGCTTTTAAAATAATTTACTCTAATCAAAGTATAGGATTTTAGGAATAAATTACTATAAATATACCTATCTAAACAATCTTACCTGTAAAGTATCACAGATCTTTTTTAATTTATGTTTGCATTTTATAAACTGCACAAAAATTAGGCATCTAACAGAGATAAAACGAATGGAAGCAAATATTTCTAATTGAACACAACAGCATACCCACGTGACTTGGACATTGATGTGAGTCACCATTGCGGTTGGCCAGGCTAGATTTACTTGATTTTCAGGTCTGGCGACAATTGGCATAGTTCTAACGAAACAGTAGCGATAAGTTGCCATATGTTGCAATGTTTCTCCTCTTGGCGATTTTCATGATTGGTACGCTTTTAGAAGCTGCTTGACAGAGCAATGCGCAGTCCATTCTTATGTCTATGAGTTGACCAAGTGTTTAGGAAAACTCGAAGGTGTATCATAAGTGAATTATTGATAAGCATAGTGGCTTTGATTCATAGAGTTAGGAAGGAAAGGTAGAGGGGTCTATGAGTTCAAATGGTTTGAAGCAGGGCTGTCAGGTTTTTCGAGCTACTGCGCATCACATACGGGCACTGAGGTATCCCAAGACGCACCGCTCTAGCGGTGTTTTGAGCTACTGCGCATAACATAGTGACCGAAACTGGCACTGAGGTATCCCAAGATGCACCGCTCTAGCCTGCTTCATTTGTGCGCTACTGCGCATATACATGGACCTCTCTATTCTCTTTTATACCTCTATGCTTTGATTGTAGCTCTTCCAAGTTGACGTTAAGCTCAAAGAAACCGTCACAACTACCTTCAAATCATTGGCGGCTACATTTTATGAAGAGGGTATTTCAAAGCTTGTTTTCAGATATGACAAATGCTTTAATCGTCAAGGTCATTATATGGAGAAATAAACAGTATTGTACTTTACTTTTGGTAAAAAAATCTTTTTTGTATCTTGACCCGTCTTTTTGCTATAGCCCATCGGAGGTTGAAGAAGAAAAAAAACCTCGTAGATTAGCAAAAATAAAAGAGTTGATCTTCTGTTGCATGTTGTTTTCTGTAGGCAGTTTGGTAGAAATTAATTTTATTCTCCTTTAGCAGATGTGTTTATTATCATGCTGTGTACAATACGTTCCATTACCTTACATTAAAGATGCTATAATAAGAGTTAATTATTTTTTAAAAATCATTAGAAATAGGGTACTTGACTAAAAATATTTTATGGGCTTAAAATATTTTCATGCCAAAAACATTAGACCCGTATTTTTTCTTTTTTTCAAATACCCCATAAAAAGAGAGAAAAATGAATTTTAAAATTAGGACGAAAAATCACCCCCGAAAACGCTTTGTGGCTGTCACGTGGTATCTATGATGTCACTAGTAACTTTAAACAAACTTTGAAACAACATTTTGAGCAAAGATGCATTTTGAGCAAAGCCTATCCGCTTCTGTAAAACCTCCACCCATTATCTATATAATTCTTATTTTAATAATAAGTTTGATTTAAACCAGTTTAATTACAAACAAAAAAACATCACACACCGGTTTGTTTATACATACTAGTGACGTCGGGCAAATCGACGTGTTTGTGACACGTGACGTACCGTTGAAAAAAAAAAGCCATTTGAAAATGATTTTTATTAGATATTTAAAGATTTATTTTGCAAAAAATATATACGTTTGCTATATTTGGGTTAAAGGGAACTGAAATTTGAAGCGATATATGTGCTTTTTAAATCTATGGAATCCAAAGTCCCGACGGCTTTTGCATAGATGTCGCTTGAAGTTTCGATTTCGGTTTAAAGTTAAGAAACATCATTGGCTGTGTTTAAACTTCTCAAAGAAGTCTCGAAATCAACAGCCAGAAATTGGAATAAGCAATTGAACTTGCAACTTTCAGATTTGATGATTATAAAAGAGGCTTGATCTTTGATATATTATTTTCATTTTTAATCTAATTTGGCAATCAAGACGGCGAGAATAAATCACTATGTACTATCGATATAATTTTTAAGAGTATTGAAATACACTAATTAATCAAACAAAGGGTGTTTGCAAAATGTCAAGGTAGATTATATGTACAATATTTTTTATAACATTGTTTGGAGAAAAAGTGTTTTTGTCAATGAACAAAATTTATTGGGGTTTTTGTTTTTAAATTGTTATTTTCGTTTGTAGGTGCCTTTTTCAACTATTCTTATTATGGCCATATTGCTGTATGATTTTGGCGGCGCCAAACATAATTATTCTTGTAGCCGATGATTTGGTAAGTAAGTTTGATATGTTAAAGAATATAAATTATATTCAACTGAGTGTCTGAGGCTTTATTATATATTTAAAATTTTATTTAGATAACGTTACATATATTGTGCTTGATATCTATGAGGAAACTCATAGTTGTATCTTATTTGTAAGAGTTTTTAAGGCTTCAGATTTGATAACCACAAATTAATATTTTTTTCTCCTGTAGAAATTCAATATTTAAAAAAAAAAGTGTAGTAGGTTATAAGGTACAGCTATGGTATGATGGGCGGTCTGTTCATTGACGACATTTTGGCAAGCTTGAAATTTTAACATAGAGTTGCTATGGCTCTTGAGTTGTTTGAAGTATGAAGCGAAATGTTTACCACATTTGGCCATTTTTCCATACAAATCGCCAAATCGAGACTACCCATTATATCATAGCTGTACCGGTTATAATCTAGAGAGAGAAGTAACTTTCTTTCTTCATTGAATTGACACCGAGGGTCGTCAAATCAAAATTTCTGATGTTGAAGTATTTATGTTGACTATTCAGAAACTTGCAGTGCAAAAGCGAATCAAAATGTGATCCACGTGTATAAAGTTGATATTAAATCATCTTTGATTAGTTTCTGTACATTTATCTAGTTTATATTTGTATACATTTATTTTCTTAACGCCTATTTTAAGTGTAATGAATAAAGGGTTAAAAAGTTTTTGACAAGAAATGGTTAATTTCAAAATTATCGATGAAAACCCTATGTTTTTATGGGTTATTGATAATTTTGTCTTAGTGAAACAGAACCACATTCGAATGTATAATTCTTTTTAACTAACATTGCACATCTTTTGTAAATTATTTTTACTTTTTTTATAATAGGTAGCTAAATAAAATATAAATAATCATCAAGTGTTTTTCTTATACAGGGATTTAATGACTTAAGTTTCCATGGGTCTCCTCAAATCCCCACTCCCAATCTGGACTCTTTGGCCAAGACTGGCATCATTTTAAATAATTACTATGTCTGTCCGGTGTGCTCCCCATCCAGAGGTGCATTAATGACTGGATTATATCCAATACATACAGGTATGTTGAACAGGGTGTCTCTAAATGATGCAATATCGTACAATGCATGGAAAAGTTGACCTATCAACAAAAAAATACTTTTTCTGAAAATTGTTTAAACTATATTTTCTCTATTGCATTTCATTATAAAAAAATAAGAATTCATTAACTGTGTCCTAAACATTCTGCCAATCCATTTAAGATTTGCTCTAAATGCTAGATATATATAAATTTTTAATATTCTAGCATTTATAACTCGAAGAGTCATATTTGTTTGATGGGTCACTTTTCCGCACTCTGTGCGATGTAGACAGGGATTGTAGTAACATGTTACTTGTAACAGTTACTTTTTTTAGGTTAGGCATGTTAACACCATTAGATTTTTTAGAAAGTTACTGAAACTGTAACTTAGTTACTTTTAGCAGCAACAAAGTAATGAAAAATTTATTTTCAATTGTTGCAGACTGCATTCTTGTGGGTTTGGTTTATATTAATTTATCGTGAGTGCTATTGACATGCCGATCATCTACAATTTTCAATGTTGGATTACTTTCACTGCAAAAATTGTTAATTAATTCTATTTGCAGTGATTTGTCTCTGCTAAGATTTCCTTAATCTTGGTTTTCTTTGAAAAACAGTATTTTGAAATATCTAAAAGTAACTGTAATTAGTTACTTTTTGTATTAAAAAACTGTAACTAGTTATTTTTTGTAGTAAATAACTGTAACTAAGTTACTTTTTTAAAAATAACTTTCCAATCCCTAACTATATATGATGCATAGGGTCATTTTTGCTAATAACGTAGGGTGACTAGACACATACTGCATTTCACAGAAAAATACCACATTTTAGGTTTTTGTTCTGCCCGTTTCAAATAGTCCTAAAATATGTAAAATTAAATGTTCTGTTTGTTGGATTCGTACTGCAAAATGTTCTGTTTGTTGGATTCGTACTGCAAAATGTTCTGTATTTTGCTTGATTAAAATTTCGCCATTAAAACTACAAACATAACAGGGTTCGTAAGCCTCCTGAAATTCTTGAAAAACTCCTGAATTTCATTTTTTTTCTTCTAAAGGTCCTTATAACTCCTGAAATTTGTGTCTCATCTCCTGATATTTTTTCCCTCTGTTGAAAAAATTGATGTTATGAATATTTTTTTTCCTTTCTCTGTCGTTTTTCTCGGAATAAGTCTACTGCTCATGCACAGCAGAAAAATAGGTCCCAGAATGCACTGCACAACTCTTTAGAAGATTTTTTTCCTTCTGTTTCATCATTTGAAGTGCAGTGAAGTCACTAGACTAATACAATAATAACAAACCTATTCAATTTTATTCCTTGTGACCTCCTGAATTTACATTGCTGCACTCCTGAAAAACTCTTTAGAAACTCCTGAATTTCACTATCATAGATAGAGTATGAACTTGCTATAAGCAGGAAATTTCTTCAGTCAACAACTCTTAACCCAACAAGAGTAAAGCAAGAGAACATACTTTCAATTCTTTTAATCAATCAGTAGTCTCTCATAAATGGCTTTCAACATATATTGTAACCTAAAAAGTTATTTAACTATTAGCTTTTATTTGTTCTAAACTGTCTTAGTGGTTTGCACCCATAGATATCATAGTTATAAAGTATTAGATTGGCAGATCACGTGACCTCCAATGCTAATGACGAGACACGCATGGAGACCAGAATAAGAGGCAGGGATGAGTTTTTTCCGCTTTTAAGCGGAATTCCGCTTTTTAATTTTTTAGGAAAAAAAGAAATCCGTTTTTTAAAAAAAGTTCAGATTTTTCTAATTTTGCCGAAAAATTCCGTTTTTCGCCTGTTCTAATCCCTCACACAAAAAAAAACCTTTCACGATACTGCCTTTCGTCTTTTCGGATCTCCCTATTTCAGTGAAAACGTCTCAAGTCGTAATGTTTATTGAAGACCCTCTCATCAGCTCTCTCACATTCAATCGGATTCGTTCAGCAATGAACGATCCATCCCTAACCTGAATTCTCGTTCAACTACTATTTTATAGCTTGTTTATCGTTCGTTGCTTCTTGAAAATTGATAATTTTAATCTTAAATCGAAATTAGTTACTACTCAATGTTGTCATTATGGCATCAAATAGAACTATATAATTATTGAAAACTCCGGTGTGCGCCGGGAAATTTCGCCACTTTCCACAATTTCGAATTTCATAGATTTATGTAGATAAACCTTTTGTACCGTTTATTTCGAGGTTTAGAAATATCGGTTGATTAAATAAAACCAACCGTGGGGTCCAGATTTAAAATTTCGCCTGAGGTTTAAAAGTTATTCGTTATATGTATATGGTTTCAAGGTTCGCGATTCGTTTGCTGATTTTGAAGCTTCTCGATTTTCCGTGGTTCTGAAGTTAGCCTAAATTTATATTATTTGGGTGGAATTTAAGGTTATGTGATATGCTAATTTTTTCCAATTCGTTTTTCTTTTCAAGAGTCTTTAATTTCCGATTTTTGAAGATGCACGATTTACAAATTTTCAGTTTCGCGATTAAAACATTTCGTATTTGCGATTCGGTCGATTTTACTGATATTTGAGGATTTTTTTGATTCGCCGATATTCAAAGATTCACAATTAAGCTATCTTCGAGTTTTGTTGTAATTTGTCGTTTTGTAAGGATCGGTGATTTGTCGACTTCAAAGTTTTGAAATACAGTACAAAACAAGTTTAAATAATAAATTTGAATAATAAATATGTAAAAAAAAATCAGTTAAAATTTGAAGATGAATTTTGATTTTATAACACTGAGATGTCTTCAAATATCAGTTACCGGACAGTACAATCCAATAATGCTTCCTAATTTACTTATTTTGCAGCCTAGTAATTTTCACGAAATCCACCGATGAGGTCGTATTGCCTCGTAACGATGAGTTTTTTTGCCTCTGCGTGATCGGAAGAGCGACTCGTTACTTTTGTAGCTCCAGTTCAGGCCAATCGGACCAACCAGAATATTTTCCTTTGATCAAGTGTTCGTGAGTATTGTGACCTTGGTTAGTTGCAAGAACATCTTGATTTTTTTTGTTTACCTTTGAAACTTTATTTTTCAAGGGGTTCTGCTTCGGCCTATACTTCCGGTTTTTGATTTTAGAAGTTTTTTTTTTAAAGTGGGACAATCGCCGAAATTTAAGGGTCTGGATTAGCGGCTCTGTACTGTATCTTCTAATTTCTGAAAATTCACTGATGTTTAGTTTTACGTTTTATAATTTCGGAATTAATTTGGATTTTCAAGTAGTTTATTACAATTTATGATGATGAATCTTCGGTGTTTTAGAGATTTTTTCATGCTAAATGGTTCGCGAAAAGACGATTTTCAAAGTTTCGCTATTTAACGATTTCTGAGAATGTGCAATTTTCCTGACTTCTTAAAATTTGGGATTTGCCAATCTTTGAGATTTCGTGAATCATTAATATTCAAAAATTTTCGATTTGCCGATTTTGAAAGGTTTTTGATTCGCCGATTTTTGAAAGTTTTTCATCAATTGAAATGTTCAATTGTGTCTCTTCAGATTAAATTTTAAGGTTATAACTCATTAAGCGTACAGATGTAAAATATTAAATTGAAGTTAGTATCATTAAAAATTATAATAAATGAATTTGTTAAATATAAGCTTTTATTTTTTCACATTTTAAGAAGCATCTCATATAAAAGAAAATCCTTTGTTATGTGGTGTTCTTTCATTAAAATTGAAGATTGTGTCTGTAAATATTATCTAAATTAACCTTACAAATTACCCATCCCGTCTTGACTTTTTTTTTTTTTAAATTGCCCTTAATTTTAATGGTCAGACTATTTTAAGCAAAGAATATAGGTGGTTATATTAAAAAAAATTAGGTAGTTTTGGTAAGTTGCCAATAATTTTTCACGTACAAATTTGCCCGAAAGTTGCAAATTAAATGACTATGACCTGTAAAAATTGATGTATGCATACAATTATCCACTTGCAACTCATTGCGGAGACTGTACCTGAGCTAACTGTTCGTTAGTGCAAAACAATTCATAACTCAAATATTTTCTTTTTTTGCCTAATATTTCTGTTAGTTACTTTAGTTAGTAAGTCTCTGTTACTTTGGCACATGTTATGCAAGGTTTCTTTAGGTATAATAGTTTAATATATTTTTAATTCACGTCGATAAAACCTGGAACTTTCTTAAAATTCTCTGGAAAACCTGGAAAAGTCAGGTAATTTGGTTTTCCAACTTCTGTGGCAACCCTGTTTCTATTCATGCTTAAAGCTTAAAAAACATTAATATGAACATACATGTATAATATAACAGCTTATTTCGTGAATTAAGTATACTGCTTAAAAAGTTTTTTTTACGCGTGCACTTACGCATTTTAGTTTCAGCTTTTTTTATTTTTGCCAAACTCATCCCTGAAGAGGGCAAATGGGCCAGTGTTGCCACCACATTAAGGGGAAAAATACTACAAAAATATACCGTTTAATTCTAAAATTATAAAAAAAACCCATAAAAATACTAAAAAAAGCGTTTCACGTTTTTTTTTTAAGTCTCTAAAAAGATTCCAAAATGCAGCTAGTATTTTTATGGTATTTTTTTAGTAATTTTAGAATTAAACAGTATTTTTTCGTAGTATTTTTCTCATTAATGTGGTGGCAACACTGGCCCATTTGCCCTCTTATTCTGGTCTCCATGTGTGTCCCGTCGTTAGCATTGGAGGTCACGTGATCTGCCAATCTAATATACTTTAACTAGGATATCTATGATTACAAGGCTAACACTACAATAATACTATAAAATGAACACATGGTATTTTCGTTTTTTGCTTCTTTAACAATGTACCACATTAAAGTTGAAAATATCTGGTCACCCTATGATAATGACATGCAATGTATTTATCGGCTTTAAAGCCACTTGAGATTTTCTACTCGGAAAATAGTGGTTTTCTAAGTTTCTTTTAAAATATTATGTCTTCACTTTTTGCGTTAAAATATTTATTGTCCTCACTTTTTGTATTTGAGGCTTTGTGAAATTGATACTCTATGAAAATTACTAATAACTGTTTCTTAGTTAAATAAAGTTATGTCAAACATGTATTTCATTGTTCAAAGCATAGTAGTCATAATGACCTCAACTGACCTTTAGTACCAATACTTACAATTGGCCAATATCCCTAATAATTAATAAGATTGTATTGACTGTAGAGCCTTAATGTGTCGTATATTATTTTTTAATTTTAGCAAATTTTTGTAAAGTACTTTTCTAAATGTCCTGATTGATAGGTAAATTCAAATGTTAAAAAATATATTTTCATTAAAAAAAGGCACATTAAGTACTTCTGTAAAAACAATGAACATTTAAATGGCATTAAACTACAAATATTTTAAGTTGAGATTTTTGAAAATAATTTGTTATTTCTAATTTTGCACAGCTTAAATAAATTTTTAATGTTTATTATTCTAATTCTATTATGATTTGCTTTGTACTTTCTTTCATCAATTAGTATTATCTAGATTATGAACAGTTTCGAAAGTTTTTAAAATACACATCTTACTTTAAACTTATACGAAAAAAAAAGATGTTTTTTTCACATTGAAATATACAAATGAGTTATATATCTAATTTACTACCCAGTTCTTCAAAAATATGCACTCATTTCATACATTTTTTTTTCTTTAATATTACAAATGCTTATGAATTTTATTTACATATATCCAAAACTATACTTATAGGACTTCAAAGGGGTGCAATACCTTCATCTCATCCATATGGCTTACCATTACACCATACTTTAATGCCTAAATGGATTAGAGATTTAAATTTTAAAACTCATGCAGTCGGAAAGGTTAGTGTAGACTTTTTTTTTAAAAAATTGCACTTTTTAGAAAAAAATTAACTATTAAAGACTGTTTATTAGTGCAGTCAAACTTGGTAACAACAACCCCGTTTACAACAACAACTCGTTTATAACAGAGTGCAGATATATATTTTTTAAATTACTTGTTTATTTGTTACTTGTGTACTTAATTTAGTATTATCATATGAATTTACTATTATTTTTATTTGTAGTTCACAAAATTATAAGCATTTTATTCCATTAAACTTGAACAATATTGCTAAAATGTAGATATTAGGAGTGGGAAAAAAAACCTGACTAAGAAACCCAGTGAAAAAAAAATCCTCTATTATAGTAGAAGGTTGACAAGCAGTGCCAAACCTGTGTTTCTATGATGCTTTGCATGTTTTCACGAATCTTATTTACAAGTAAAACTGATTTTGAATCATATATAAATGCCCTTTGACTAACATTACTTATACTTCACAATTAAAAATGTGTTTAACCTTTTCTGTTGCTGATTGCTGATGAGTAGCAACATCTTTCTTTAATCCTATTCTTTGATGCTTGTTTTCTTAGTGTTTTTCTCCTTTGTGAACAGGGTTGCAGCATGATGTTATTTATGTTGACCAACCTTGGGGTTTACCTTTGCATAAAACACTCCTACCCCAGCACTTACAAAAGTTGGGCTATTCCAACCATGCAGTAGGAAAGGTACTTTTATATCTAGGCTTAATTTTTGTTATACCATTTCTTGTGTAACTTCTAATTGGCATCTTTATAGCAAACTAAAAAAACATCACAAAAAACTGCACTTATAGGTTTATTTTTTAGGAATTCGATGACATTTTAGTAATGTAGTAACCCTATTAATGTAGTAAGCTATATTGCGCCTTGTTATATCGCTCATTCGGATACATCACCGTCAAATCTTGGCACATGATTTTTTAAAAAATTTTCAATAATCTACTTTTAAATTTCATTGTAAACAAAATTATTATACAAACATTAAAATATAAATTATTGCAGCAATTACTTCACATTGTCTTAAAAAAACATTTAACATAAAATAGTTTTATCAGGAGAAACATATGAATATTGTTAATAGATTTTTACAATGTTATTGTAATTTAGCCAGTAAGACAAAATGCTGTTAGTTTTAACGTTTTTTTTAAATATATACTTGTCACCTTGTATATATCACTGTTGTGAAATATGATAAAACATGCACATAGTGACCTATAAAATACCTAAAATGTTATTTTTCTTTAAGTTTGTAACTGTAGTAAATTTTAAAAAAATACATTGTAAGAAAGCAAAATTCAAAATCTTTATATTAACACATGTTTGCTTGTGAGCTATTGTAAAATATTTCTTCAGAAATGCTGTGATCTGTTGCATGATCATGTTGCTAGACTCTAAGCACCTAATCAACGTTAAAATCTGAAAATTTGTACTTGCCTGGTTAAGATATTTGGAAAAAAATACTTGCCCTGCCAAAAATCTTATTAACCCAAAATTTATTTTATATATATATATATATATATATATATATATATATATATATATATATATATATATATATATATATATATATATATATATATATATATATATATATTATATTTAAATATATTTAACTAATAACTGTAATTATATTAATTTATTTGAAACGTATTTATAATTATGTTGCAAAAATTAAAGAATTTTTATTCAAATTCTTGTTTTTCATTGTCTTTGATAGTTGGGTAATTCCATGTGACTGTAATGCAAGTTTTAATTTAAGAGGAGATTAAAAGCTTTTTAAATTTCAAAAATAAATCAAATTTAATAAAGCACGCTACATTATTTAGTTTTAATAAGTGTAGATCAGCTATTCCACTAAAATTTTTTTTTAGTTAATGTTTTAAGTTGTAGTGATAAACACTTTTTACACGTGTGACTTACACTACAGACGGGATAATTTTGCATGGAATTAACCAGTTGTTTTTCTTCCTTGAATGTTTGTAAGAAACATAATTAGTTAACATTTAATTAATGTATTGTTTTTTAAATATTATAACTTCATAAAATATATTTAGCATTTCATAATTTATAGGATATATATTTAATGTATTCTCTCACTTCAGTGGCATCTTGGATTTTTTCATAAGGAATACACACCAACATACCGAGGCTTTGATTCCCATTATGGATATTGGAGTGGTAAAGAAGACTATTTTGACCATACCCAACAAATGGTGAGACTTAATTTTGTGCTACATTGAAGTTAACTTTATAACTACGTACGATTTTCTAGAGTTCCTACACTGTAAAGAAATATGTAATTTTACAGAAAAAAAGCCATATATTTATACAAAAATACTGTTATTTTCTGTAAAAATATATGCTTTTAGTTTCTGGTTTTGGCACAATGTAGGTGATTGAGAGAAAAGTTTTCTATATAATTTACAAAAATAACTAACATTAAATAGCTTTATTAATAATTAACACTTAATAAAGAATAAAACCATGCGTTTGAAGATGAACTAACATTGAATGATTTATTTGTTTCGGCTTATTAGGGTTGCTTGGCGACTTTCTGACGGCTTCACTTTTTTCATGCCAAGCACCTCCATCTTTTTCTTAACTCTATGATTTAAACTTAAAAGCAACTGTTGAGAAGTTTTCAGAAATAACCATCTGGTTTATTTCTAAAGAATTTTTCTTAATTTAGGGCGAGTTATGGGGCTTGGACTTCTACCATAACATGGAACCTGTGACTGATGGACTAGGAAAATATTCTACAAATCTATTTACTGACCAAGCAGTTAAAATCATCAAAAATCACAACACAACAAGTGTAAGTTTTTATCTATTTGCACTACAAGCAGATATATGTTGTAACTTGAGTATTTGCTGAAATCTATTTAACATATATTCCAGAATGTGAATACAGAATATTACTTAATATGTTGAATTGCATGGGCTTTTTGTATGTTTAGGTGTTAAATTATGTATACAATACAATTATTAACTTTAGGTACACCTAATAATCTTTTGCAGAGAAGTTTGTAATAGGAGAATACATGGTAGTAAAATCAGGTTACCATTAAACTATCTGGAGGCTGAAATTCTTATAAATGGAACTTTTTGTGTGTATTTTTAATCTTTTGTGTGTGTATTTTTCATTTTTGCTGCATATTGATTATTCCATATTACCCTAAACTATGCTCAAATACCAACAACCAAGCATTTTAATGAAATAAATACCACTCTGCAGTTAAAGTAATAAACATACATTGCATTTAAACAACCAATTATTTTATTTTACAATATCTTTAAAAAAACTTTTTAAACGAAAAAATTGTAAAAAGTGTGAGTATTTTTTCCTGTTTGTATTTCAGCCCTTATTCTTGTATGTTGCCTATCAAGCAGTTCACAGTGCCAATTCGTATGCCCCATTGCAGGCTCCTTTAAATTATATTAAGCGATTCGCTCACATTAAAGATAAAAAGCGAAGAACATTTGCTGGTATGTTGTGTAGTTTTATGTATATATATTTATCTATTAAAATTTAAACTTAAAATTTTTGCTGAGAAAACAACCATATATTTTTGCCCATTTTCAGGGTGTCCGGAATGTTAAATATATATTTTAATAATTTGCTAAAACACCCTAAAATAGTTTATTTTTAACCAGCAATGTTTTCCGTAATGCCCAACTGTGTTATAAGCATTGTCAACATCTCAATCAATTTGCACTTATTTGCTTATACCTCACAACATCAACCTTCTGAGCATTAGACCCAGCCTTTTCCATATTTTTCCACTAGTTTTTCTCGCAATACACATAAACTTTAACTTTGTGTGAATAATAAATTTTTATTGATGTTGTATTTTTTTCATTTGGAAATGATATTCAGAGCAAGTTCATCTCTTCAAAAATAAACCTAGTTCTGATATCTAATAAAATATTTTATCTATTAAAAGTTAACTATAAAATTTATGCAGGGAAAACAACCATATATTTTTGCCCATTTCCTGGCCGTTCTGAATGTTAAATATATAATTTAATAATTTGCTAAAACGCCCTAAAATATTCCCATTTTTTCCCAGCAATGGTTTCGGTAATGGACGACTCTGTCAAACGCATCGTCGGCAGTCTTCAATCTCGGAACATGCTGAACAACTCTATAATTGTCTTCACAACTGACAATGGTGGTCCAGCAGCTGGTTTCAACAGCAACGCTGCCTCCAATTGGCCGCTGAGGGGTGTCAAAGCTACTTTGTGGGAGGGGGGAGTCAGAGGTATTTCTTTCATCTGGAGCCCACTGCTGAAAAACGTGGGAAGGACATCAAAGGATTTGATGCATGTTACGGATTGGTTGCCTACTTTGTACAGAGCTGCAGGTATGTCTTGGTTAGACATTAAAGTCAATCTGATTAAAACACAAGCTTCCAAAACACTTTCTTCTTCTTGTGTGGTTTTCCAGAAAACTGCTTGAGTGTTGCCGTTTTCCCCCCCACCCTACTTTTGTTTCCAAAGCGATTATTGTAATTAACCTCACAGCTGAGCGTCAAATAAAGTATGTTTAGAATTGTGACGCTTATGCCGTTTCCTGGAAACTGCACAAGGGGGAAAGGGGAAGAAAACGTTTTCGAAGCTTGTGTTTTAATCGGATAGACTATTATGTATATTTCGATACAAGATGTCTGTTTCTTGCAGCCAGCCATATATTACTTTTTTACAGCCAAAAGAATCCACTTACAAGTTTATTTTTCATGTCGCCACCAATGGTACTGTTTTTTTCCCCTTATTGTTTATAGATGGCATTCCTAAATGTACTCCTGTATAGTGTAGTACTTTTTTTAGAAACATAGGTGACTCCCTCTACTCTCTAATTCTCTAGTGTACTTGTGACATATCCAGGAAATCTGCTAAGTCTTTTTTAATGGTATGGTATTATAATATTATTAGAATTATAATATTATTTATAATTTTATTAGAAATGGAAATTATGAGATTATTTTACAATCATTAATGTATGTCTTGTAAACTACTCTAATTATAAGTTTAAATATGTAAAGTTTTTTGTTTAGATTATGATGTATTTTTCTTTCCAACCTGGAGGCATAGGGTGTTTAAGATTATTGCTCTTTAAAGTTTTGTTTTTCTCCAAGTAGAGATCTTGTCAAATCTTGTGTTCCATGTATGGGCTTCTTTACATTTTTTAACTGCATCAAATCATTAAAGATGATAGAGACGTAAACTTTCTTTCTGCCACCAAGTAGATTTTAAAGAATATCCTAATAAAATAGCATGCAATATCTTACTATATTTATACGCTAACTTGATGCTCTAAAATGTAAGAATGATATCGGATATGAAGAGTATAGGGAAAAACCCCTTCATTAACAGGGAATCTGTCCGTATTGAAATCTGCCTAGCGAGTAGTGGCGATCGGAAACAACCAGTTTTCTCAGTTTTTCTTCCACGGTTCAAGCCTCAGACTATTTGTCTGATGTTAATTTTGATCGTAGAGATAGTAAACCTGTGTGCAGCGCAAGAACAAGGCAAAACTGGTTTCTTTACACCAGTTTAGGCGATGACCCTGCTATCTTTGTCGAGCAGACCTGATGCAGACAGACTACTATGCAATGAATTGGTTCTTCCCCTATACTCTTCATATATTTTGAAGTTCAACACACACCATGGGATATTGTATGCTACTAAGATAGACTTTCCTTAATATAATGCCAGTTTTTGAACATACCTGGTATCATAACGTTAATTAAATGCTGTAATTTTTATCATTGTTTATAAAACCATTTAAAATTAAATACTTGAAGCCCTATTCATAAATAAACTTGTATTTTCAGGGGGCAATGTGAAATCTCTTGGCAAAATTGACGGATACGACTTATGGGACACTCTATCACGAAACAAACCTTCACCTCGATCAGAAGTTCTACTGAACATCGACCCCGTAAACAAAGTATCTGCCCTAAGAGTTGGCAATTTCAAGGTCATCCAGGGAACAGTTTATGATGGCAAATGGGACGGCTGGTACGGACCTTCTGGAAGATCTAATGTGTCTACCTATGTTAAATCAAGATCTGGCCCAGAAATTGTTTGTAAACCTAAGCCAGTCAATGCTTTGAATAATTGCAAACCAGCCAGGAGGCCTTGTTTATTTAATGTGGAGGAAGATCCTTGTGAGTTCTATAACTTGGCTGATGCAAAACCAGAAGTATGTTGGCTTTATATTATGTTAATTTGTATTTTTTTTAAACTTTGCATGTTTTCAACTGCAGCTTTTTCATCAGTATACATGGTTTTAAAATAGATTAAAAATTATCTTAATTCAAATTAAAACTCATGTTAGTGTTTCACGTGCTTAGTAGAAATAAAGTTTTTTTTTTAAATAATCAATTAAAATCTTACTTTTATATTTTCTTGTAATGAAAACAAATTTATAATGTGAATACATTCTTAATGGTTAAAAAGTATAGCTAATATATGTGTTTAGTTTACACTTGAAGTGATTAAACTTAACATTTTGTTATAATGAGTGTCTAATGTTGCTGTTAAATTTTTATTGCACAATATTGTTATCTGTTCCCAACTGCTCAAACAATGCAATTACAATATCAAATATAATGGTTTCAGTGAGAGATGTTTAAAAATGTAAGCTTTGTTGGTTATTTAAATTGTATATAACCACATTTAACTTGGTTTTTTATTAATAGTAGTTTAAAATAAAGGAAAAGTAAATAAAGAAAAAGCAGCAATATGAAGTAAAAAAAAAAAACTTTTTTTTCTTGGTACGAAAACTTTTTTTTTAGATATGACCTAAATTTTTATTTCTTTCTATACAATACTTATTTTGACTTAAATTAAAAAGGCCATATCTTATCTTAGACAAATGCAAACTAAAAAGAAATAAAAGCACTAAATATTTCCTGACGTATACAATTTACGAGAGCAAGTAAAATATTGTTCAAATATGCAATAAGTGGACATATTATATTCAGAATATATCATTTACAAAACAAATTAAATATATTCAAATATACAATATGTGGTCATAACTCCAGTCATTTTTAACTATTAATTTTTGTATCCAGATACTCACAAAGCTGCTGAAACGGCTGTCTCAGTACAACGAAACCGCTGTACCACCTGGTAACAAACCTCTTGATCCAAGGAGTAACCCAAAGTACTACAACTACCACTGGGTGAACTGGATGGATTACAACCAAGATGACATCAACTTTGATTAGAAGTTTGATTTTTTAAGGTATCCATGTAATTATCCATAATAGGAATGTTTCAGCTGATGTAACGCTCTTGTTTTCATTTTTCTCCATACTGCAATTTCATTGGTTGCTTCGATTTTATTTTCAAAATAAACGCATTTTTTGCCTGCTTCTATAATGAGAATGTTTCAGCTGATTTAACGCTCTTGTTTTCATTTTTCTCCATACTGCAATTTCATTGGTTGCTTCGATTTTATTTTCAAAATGAATGTATTTTTTGCCTGCTTCTGAGTTATTTACAACATGCAACTTTTTTTTTTTTTATCTAGGATCAAAATGTGGAAATAGATGAAAATAAGATTTTCTTTCTATGCAAGCTTTCTGTTATAAATGATTTGAACAACCAACAGCATAGCAAGAAGTTGGCATTTAAAAAAAATTATAATTAAAATATTCTTAGAAAACTCATTTTCGAATACCGAAACAAAAGTAACTCCAGAAAAATGAAAACAAGACCGCATAGCTGTTGCCACCATCAGGGTGAAATAACCCCATTGAAAGGCTTAGTGGAAGAATGCTCCAAGTGACAAAAACATGAAACCAAAAAAAAGATTTTTAAGTTTTTCGTTTGCACTTTGATACGTTAAAAAAAGCACTTACAAAAGGTAAAATATATACTTATCTTAAAGTTTATGAAAGGGGGAAATCTTGTTATCTTTATAGAAGGGGATAACATGTCAATTGATACAAAATACTCAATTTTTTTCAAAAATGTCTCTTAGCACATTCTTCCACTAAGCTCTTCAATTGTCTTAATTTCAATATTTGAATGGGTTTTTTTTTGGTATGTGTGTGATGCTAAAAGACCAAAAAAGCCCTTTTAATGTGTGTGAGAAAATCTTTAATTAGATGTTAGATTGGTTTAAAGTACCCTTGTACCTATCTATGATCGAGTCTGAATTTCAGTCTTTGAATGGTTTATTTGTGTATGTATGTGATACTAAAGGATCGAAAAAGCTCTATAATGTCTATATCTAAATGTCTATATGTAATGTCTATAATGTAAATTTTTAATACACATATAATATTTAACATTTATTCATAAAATCAATACGTATAATTTATAACATTTTTAATTTACACAATGTAATTGTCTCTATCATAGACATATACAATAAGTTTACCCAGTCTTCAATTGTGATTAGATGCTGTGGCTTTATCAAAACTAGCTAGAATATGTTATTTCATTATGTTTGTCAAAACACATTCTAATCAGATTTGAAAAAGCCACAATCATTACCACAGAATCAAAAATGAAATGTTGCATAGTAAATTGTCATCGTTCCTCAAGTTTCTGTCAACATGTAGTTTAAATTTATTTAAATTAGCTAGAAAGTTTTAAATAAAAGATGATTTGTGTATGATTTTTTTTAAAACATGCTGATTTGGTGTCATGCTGTATTAGTTATTCTTGGAAATATAAGTTCATTTTTTTTTAAATTGCTAGAAATCTTTGTTTATATTCTAGTATTTTTTTCTTTAAGTGTTACATATATTTTTATTGAAAAAGGATCTGATTATATTGATAGAAAGTCTAATTGTGCCAAAATTGTTCCTTATAGTGTGGGTTGAGAATTGCCCCACTGTTTATTATACTGAATGTGTGATAACAATTATAATTTTAGACTAAAAATGTTTATATTAAATATGTATGTATATTGACTAAGTCATGAACGTTTACACTAAATACTACAACAACCCCATACTTTTGGCGATTTAACTTGTAAGAAGTCATTACTTTGACTTTTAAATTTTTATTACTACTCTAACAACTTCATAATTTGTGCTGTTATTATTTTATTCAAGTTCATAAACTTGAAAATGTTTACATATAATTAGATTAAGACTTTAATCGTTCTGTGCCAAATATTTTATATTTTTATACTAAATCATATGTTGCAATTTTTTAAAAATTAAATTTATATATTTTTTATTAACAAAACTATTGAAAAAGTTTTTATTGCTTCAGGATGTTTTTAAGCTACTATTAAATAATTGCTTACACATTGGTTGCAAAGATTTTTTCAAGCTTATTTTTGTTTGTTTGCTATAAGTTTTTGGTGTGTACTTTACACTTGTTAAATGTTGTAGATAATTAAATGTAACTCATTTTATATACTACAGCTTGCTTCTTAAATATTTCAATAAATATTACTAATCATAATATTTTCCCCAAATTCTTTGATACTTATACATCCTTTCATATTAATGTTCCAAATGAATGTGTGGGGCTGGGGAGCCCAGTCGGTTAGGCATTCGCCTAGCATGCGGAAGGTCCCAGGTTCGGGTCCGGGCATCGCCAAAATATCTGCCGACCTATAAACTTCCTGTGCAGCCAAAAATGTCCGACGAATAATACCCTGTGTGGAGGGAGTGCACGTTAAATATCCTTCAAAGTCCTAACGCTGCATACGATGTCGCTCTTAATGGTTGCGTTGGGTGCCTAATGAGGTGTCGGCTCGTCACTTGACTGTGGTTCTAAAATACGACGCCCGTTGCCAATAGCCCTCGTGTAGCTCTAGTGCGATGATAATTCAAACTAAACAAATGAATGTGTAGTATAATAAATCGAACAAAAATATAAAACATTAAAACTTTGAAAAACTTAATTTGATAATTATTTTTTACTAATTAAAATAATTTTTTTTAATACCTTAAGTAGTTGTATCTAATTTTTTATTAACTGATAATGACTTTTTAATGGAGGTTTAGTTAACTAAAA
Source organism: Oedothorax gibbosus (assembly GCA_019343175.1). Classification (NCBI taxonomy): domain Eukaryota; kingdom Metazoa; phylum Arthropoda; class Arachnida; order Araneae; family Linyphiidae; genus Oedothorax; species Oedothorax gibbosus. The sequence goes on from JAFNEN010000399.1 coordinate 89,936, forward strand.
TACTATTTATTAATGATAACTTATTAGTTTGGTATTTGGTTAATTTATTAACGTTTTGTTATTTTTAATTTTATAATAAGGTTCATAAAAATTTTTATTGAAAGCAATATGACTGTCTAAGTTTATTTTAAAATTTAGCTTCTATGTAATAACTTTAATTTGTGTCAGGAGTATTTTATGTTTGTAATGCTTTTAGAATAAATTTTTAATACACTTAATATTTAACATTTATTCATAAAATCAATACATATAATTTATAACATTTTTAATTTACACAATGTAATTGTCTCTATCATAGAAATATATAATTAGTTTACCCCATCTCCAATTAATGTGTAACTAACAATTTAATGCCATATTTAAGCCTACATAATAAAATACTGTTGAAAAGCAAGTACAAATTGTACTGTTGTTAGTTTAGTAGCAAGTATATTTTGATTTCAATTATCATACTAAATTACCTAACAAACTTTTTAAAAAATGTTTAAGATTTCGCAGCTTGTTTTAAAGCCTATTTAATAATAAAATAATTTTAATACTGCCAGCTTTTTTAAACAACACATACAACATTTTAATAAATTATCTAGTTATGTAATATTTAAAATTGAAAGACTTAGAATTCCTTCAAAATTGTTTAGTACAGATTTTTTTTCCAAAATATAGCACATTATTTTTTTTAAAATTAAATATCTCGCATTCTGATAGCCACACTTTCGGCTATTTAGTTATACTATTGTTTGTTAAATGCTGATTAGATCTTCAGAAGGTCCCCCCCCCTTCTCTCACGGCCTACTCAATTTATAAGGCCAGAGAAGCTCTCAGTAACAGCTCACATTTTCGGCCTGTTTCAGATTATCGGGTGTTCCGATAGAAAGGATCGAAACCTGTTTGGAACTTAAAAAGCATAGTCGACCATTCGCAAATAGGTTCCATACTTTTTCTATGAAGCTGACTATCCGAACATGACGGATAGCGGGATGTCCTAAAGAGCTTCTGTGGCTTCTAAGTTAAGTAGGCCATGCCTCTCCTCCTTAAATATTTTCTGTACAATCACAGTAAGTAAATTATCCTTTCAGAGTACCGTCAAATGGGACTACTTAAGCCATGAAGGGTAACTTTGGTCCAAGCTTTTCAAGGTAATATTTTCTGACTAAATTCACTCTTTAAAATTATTCTTGCCTTTTTTTTATTAGCGGCCAACTATGCATTGACCTATAAGTAAAAAAAATAGCAAAGAAGGAAGTCAGTACTGGGTTTTCTGTTTTGACCAAAGTTACCGTCCTCAGCCAAAGTTATCCCATTCGTCTCTACATATTTATGCTTCTACTGTCACCCATACTGCAAACTAGTGAAATTAAGATTTGCAGCTGCAGTTGAGTTTTGTAGTGTTGTCCAGCCTATTGTAGAATTGTCCTCAGACATGATGTGGGTATTATTCGCCCAGTCGGGGAATGTGTTCAAGTTAAAAATAGCCACTCCTAGTGTTTGAATCATGAATAATTCCACAGCACAACACAGAACTTTTGAAATAAGTCCGGGCTTCAACTGAAAAAAAAGTTATGTTTTCAAAACTATATGCATAACTAGTTTTATATAACCGGCGTTGCACAGGTGTAATTAAATTCAACTTGAAAATATAATTAGAAACGCTCCTAGTTTTTGTACACTTTTAACAACTTACCATGTCAAATGTTTTCATATTGCTGGCTTCAAATACGATGGCGTTGGAGGGATTGCCAACCGGCAGAATCATAGCGAAAGAGCAGCCGATGGTAACAGGCAGCATGAAAAACAGAGGATGAACCTTCACGGCTTCAGCCTGCTCAATCACAAAAATGTGCTGAATGAGTATTTTCATAAACTAATATATTGAATTATTTATTAAAATTTTTAAGTTTAATCTAGCTGAATTGGGCACAGTAGGACATGGCCCACTATTTTATGTCGCACCAGTAAGTAGTAGTTGTGTTTACCGATAATTTAAATATATAGTGATTGGCTTCATTATTTTAGTATAAAAAAACCCTTGATGGACAATAGCTGGAAATAACAAGTGAATGTTTATTACGTTAACCTCGCTCGCGAAATATGAATGGACAAGTGGAACGGCCACGCCTACAGTGACAAGCAAATTTGTCTACATTAGAATGGTCGCGTCTACAGTTACGTCACGGCTATGTCAAAGACTGTCTTTTAACCCACAAACAAACCACGCAACGCCAGTTTGTTTGGCAAGCTGGCGAACGCTTCCTTTCACCACCCGAGACAATTTAGAGGCCTCTAGGACTAGCAACCATCAAGTGTTCACCAATCTAATGACCCTGCTAAATGTAAAGGGTCAATAAGGATTTTTAAGAGAGTGAGTCACTCAAGATCGACTCGTACTAATCCTAAGTATCACGATAACACATAGTTTTTTGGCGATTTGGCGAACGCTTTATTTCCCCTCTCGAATCAATTTAGCGAATCATCCCTTTGGGCCGATAGCCATCTGCTAGTGTTCCCCAAGGTTATGGCCTTTCTGAATGCGAAATGTCAATAAGAATTTATTCGAAAACGAGTCACTCGTTACAAACCACTAAGTATCACGACAGCCCATAATTTTGGCGATTTGGCGAACGCTTTATTTCCCCTCTCGAATCAATTTAGCGAATCTTCCATCTGGACCGATAGCGATCTGTCGAGCGTTCACCAAGCAAAGTTGACCTGGGGGAAAGCTCGGTTTGTCATACCGCCAATATTGTCACAACTCTATCAATGGACAGATATGCAGTCACTCGATATATAGACCCACCATTTCACTGACGACCGGCAGCATGATGGTTGCCATAGACATGTTGCTGATGACCTCTGTCAATGCGGATGCCATGAGAGTAAGCAGCACACAGATGACAGCAGGGGAGAAGTAGTTCAAGTAAGACAGCTGCGAACTCAACCACACAGACAGATGAGACTTCTAGAATTTAAAAAAGTAAGTACAGATTGTTTAATTTTTTTTAATAGTACCTGTGATAGCTCCCAATGGGAACACCATAAAATGATATCGAAGAGGTTGTAGGTTTTGTAACTGGTTATAATTATCTATGTGTATGAAAGAAATGGTTCGGACAGTCTGTCAATTGTTTTTAAATAAAAAATCAATTGAATTGTTAGTTGTTACTGTCATATACTTTTTCGTTATACTGTTTCCCCATTACATGTTAATTTACCTTAGCGGCATCTGCCACAACGAATCCGCTTCCCAGCAATAACAGCACCCCCCATGGAATCTTCTTTTGAGCGACCCGCCACTCGAGCAAGGGTCTGGACCGTTGGTGCAGCGAGGGTTTGGACGGAATGATGAACAGTAGGAGGCACACACCGATCACGGGCGTCGCGTCGCGGATGTTGCTAGAAATAAAGAATGAAAGATGCATCATAGAGTTAAGGTTAGTGTCCACGAGAAAGAAAACTTGCGCAAGTTGTTTGCAAGTTAAAGTTTTCAACCCGTCTTGCACGTGTATACATCCCAGCAAGTCACTTAGCAGGAACTCTCAGCAATATTGCAGCGAGAAGAAATTGAAGAAGTGTAACCGGTTTGTGCAACTAAACTTGCTCGGTTCCAACAGATTGGAAATTCTTGCAAGCTTAGCCAAGTAACCAAATTAGATGGATCCACTTATGTGTGTGTGTTGTCTGTTGTGTCTGTCTTACTTGACGAAGGTTTATAAGCGGGTCTCTGACCAAGCACACAAACCTGAATATATATGTCTACCAACCAACCAACCAAGTAACCCTATGGTAAGCCCAAACAAACCGCTCACTGAACTTTAGTTCTATGTAAAACGCATCGTTTTAAAAAGGCGTTGATAAAAAAAGGCCAAATCGGATGCCGACATACATATATATTTTTTAATTGCTGAGGGTCCTCTATTCTATAGATAATTCCTGAAATAAATTTATAAAAAATCCTAGTTCATTTCCTTTCACAACCCTATTCTTCTCCAACGTATTTTACGGCCATTTTGTTTTTAATTGTATGAGCAATTAAAATTAAAGCGACAGCTTTCATTTTATTCATGGCGAATGGCGATGGAATGGACTATCCGATCACTGTTTATGTTTATAATTGACACAAACCACTGACACAACTTACAGATAGTACTGTCGTGGACATACTACTCTGCAAGTTAAAGTGCAACAAATAGATAAAAGCAATAACAATTTGATAAAAGTTGTGATTTCAAAACATTAGCTCTGTGGGACTGACAGTCCCTCTTAAGAAGATTGAGGTATTTGGCTCGAAAAAAAAAGTTGTAGCAGCCTCGGCAACCCAGTCCACCAAAAGGATTACTTCGACTTTTATACTACAGTTTTCTTTGTTAACCAGATTACTGGTAAGAATGAGCAGCCCATCTAATGGTGGTTTTTCTGTGGACATCCCACACAGTGAAGCCGTCAGAAAGCCGCCAAGTAACCCTATGGTAAGCCCAAACAAACCGCTCACTGAACGTTAGTTCTATGTAAAACGCATCGCTTTATTCTTTAAAAGGCGTTGATAAAAAAAATGCCAGTTTGCGCAGTTGTAGCACGAGATCTGAAATTACACAAAATGGTAGTCATTTCCTCCACACACAACTAAGAAAAATACGTTGTAATGATAGTTTTATTAGAGAGTCAAAAAGTCACCAAATCGATGTAATAAGCCTAAGCAAACTCCACTTCAAAAATGGCGCCAAATAATTCGCCGAGAGCGTTTATTTATAGGTTTATTACACAGCCATTGATGGCTCCACTTGGAAGGTTTTTAAATCGGATTTTGCCCGGCAGTATCTCCATTTTCTTTTTAACTCTATGAGATATATGGACACTTAGAAAATGTATGCAAAAACGCATTTTCCTTTGGAAAAAAATAATTTTAGCTGTATGTTTCGGGACATTGAGAGCTTGGTTTTTATGTTATGGCGATCTTTCGACAAAAATGAATGCTGATGTACATTTGCATACGTCGAGCTGAAAATAGAACACTAAAAAAAAAGCAAAATATTATATATGGATATAGCTAGGTCAAGGTTTTGATATAGGTCATATAAAAGATATTAGAAAAGTATAAGACTGAAAAAAAACATTATGTATAATGCTTTGTTCTAAAAGAGAACATCAAGACGAGTAAAACGATATGCTGCAAGTAAGATGATTGGATTTAGCATCATTTTATTCTAACTATGGTCAAAATACATTATTCTGAAACTGATAGCAACCTAATGGAATCCATAGTCGAATGGAAAATATATTGGTTAAATGAGAAAAGAAAAGTTTTCAAACTTAAACTCTCATGCTAGACTGGAGATTTTTTGTCATCTAATTTTAAATAGAAAAGTTTATTTTAAAGAATTTCAGAAGAAAATGTTGTAAAATACCTTCCCTTTGCCAGATACGTGGACCAACCGTCAACAAACTTGGGGTCTCTAGAGAACCACAGGAACACCACGAGAAGAAACAACGTTGCAACAGCCCCTTCATGAAAGCTGTAATACAAGCACAGTACAGTTACATACTGGCAAAATTACTGGTATAGGCATGGGTCTGCAAATAAAGCGGGATGCGTCTGCATTATGCCAATCCAAGTACGGCGCTGTGGTTGCTATAGTCCACCTGTCACTTCTTTAGCATCTCAAATATTTTGATTGGGGAAGATTCCACTTTGGAAACAGGTAGAGAACCTGAAGGAGGTAGGGTTGCTAATCCCATAGCGTTTGCCCAGCATCAGAGGTGTTGGGTTGGTTTGGTTGGAAATAATGTGTCACACTAAAACTACAAATAAGTTATTGACTATGAAAAGAATATTATAGTTGATTGCTGATAGAGCCGACGTCAACGATTGCACATGCATTTATTTGCTATCTTGACTTGATCAGCAATCGATTTGAATTATAGTATGTATTATTTAATACATTCAATACCAATGCTCATTGGGAAATGCTACAAGTTAAAATATATCTATGCAATAATAATAAACCCGATAAGTTCGCATTACCCTTCAATTGATAATCTGTTTCTAAAATTTAAATAAATATGCGCCTACAAAAGCAATGAATGGCCAAATACAGTAACTCTTGTCTAAACAAAAGCCTTCCTTACCTTTTTCAAAGTAAACTCTTCCACAATCAAAATATTTGAGATGCTAAGAAGTGACAAGCGAACTATAACGGCTATATGCTGCTACCATGGCAGGTTATCAAAAATTAAGGTAGTTTAAACGTGTCGGCGCATGATGAATGGAACTCCATGTCCATGCATCTCTGAGGTTGCGATGAATTTTGGAATTTCGCTTTCGACTATTTTACGAGTGTACCGTGAATATCGATAATCCAGTAAAATATCAAATTTACGACATAGCTGCGGAATGAAAATGATCGTTTTAAAAAACTGGTCCATCGGCGGCTAATGAAAATTATTTAATATATGGATTAGTCCACATCGATGAAGATTTATTAAATGGTTATCAAGTCGGGGCACACAGTTGTTGATGGACCAGCACTGATATCTGCAGCAATTTGCAAAAGGAATGCATGTCTGTTGTAACCATAGATATCATAATTAAAGTATTAGATTGGCTGATCACGTGACCTCCAATGCTAACGACGGGACGCGCATGGAGGCTTTTTAACAGGGCATAATAGCCAGTGTTGCTGCCATTTTAAAAAGAAAAATACTACGAAAAAATACCATTTAATTCTAAAATTACAAAAAAATACTAGGAAACGATTTAAAGTCACTAAAAAGATACCAAAATGCAGCTCGTATTTTTACGATATTTTTTTGTAATTTTAGAATTATTCTAAAATACTAATATACTCTTCAAACTTTATAACTAAACTTTTAACTTAGTTTTAGCATTTATTTTAGAATTATTCTAAAATTACAAAAAAATATCGTAAAAATACTAGCTGCATTTTGGAATATTTTTAGTGACTTTAAAACCTTTCTAGTACTTTTTGTTGTTGTAATTTTAGAAATAAATGGCATTATTTCGTAGTATTTTTCTCCTTAAAGTGGCAGCAACACTGGCCATTATGCCCTGTTAAAAAGCCTCCATGCGCGTCCCATCGTTAGCATTGGAGGTCACGTGATCAGCCAATCTAATACTTTAATTATGATATCTATGGTTGTAACGTGTAATGATTCTCGTCAGTAGTGGATTGACTCATTTTTGCACGATCTTTTCTGGCCGCAGTTATGTAGTCGATTTAACGTGTTACTGGATTCCCGACAATCATGGAATACTCGTGAAATGGTCGTAAATTGAAAATCTGAAATTCATTGCTACCTCAGAGAAGCTTTTGGAGATGGAGTACCATTTCTTTTGTGCCGATGCTTCAAACTTAAATTTTGATAACATACCATGGTATTAGCAGCATACAGACATTGCCGACTGATTTGATCTTTTTTATATCCCTTTATTAACAGACACATGCCTATACCATTTGTTTTTTTTTCTCTCTAGTGTAGTTTTAAAGTGATGTGGTTCTTTAGTACTTCCTATTTAATAAAACACTTGTCTGTCAATATATCTTGGTATTACTCTGAAACGCACTCAACTCGCAACGCATTTAAAATTTGATTTGGGAAAGTGGATTTTCATGATTAGAATTCACGGTAATAGAGGATCGGTAATAGTTCGTAATATAATTTTTCATATGTAATACTTTAATATGAATATACATATTTCTTTTTTTATTTTGAGGAATCATTGTGCTTTATGAATTTTCATTAATTCGCTGAATCAAAACTAACTGAACGAACTATTGATGAAATGAATGATAGATACGAATTAACTATATTACTAATAATAACGCTTGTTATATTTATTTATGTTAAAACTGTATGGACGTAATGTGTTTTTCAGAAATTCCAATTTCGGTATTTTATTTTTACTGCTTTTATTTTTGACTGTGCTCATTTTTTTAACGTCACACGGAATCAATTTTTATTATGTGACGCATTTCATCGTTTCAAAGTGTACGTGTAATTTCGTCTTTCAAATTGTTATCATGTCATGAAGAAAAGTAGAGAAAGACCGCATTCTAAACATATTTTCTTAACAATATTTCTTTTTCATGACACAAATTGTAGCCTTTTTTTATTAAATAAACATCTGATATTACTTTTTATCCATCAAATACTCTGTATAATTAACTGTTTTTTCTTTATTTACCTATTTTTATTTTTGTGGGATTATGTCATGTGTGATGTTATTCGCTGATTGACACGGCGACCTATTATTCTAACACATGTTACATTAAAAAAAACTCAAGTATTGTGTTCAAGTGTTATGTCTGTAGTAAAAAAACCAGGTGTGTGTAACACTACGCGAATTTTAATTACCACTCTATAAATCAATGTATTTGAAGGTAATTATTAAAAAGTTATATGGCTGCTGCCATTTGCGCATGTACGATTTTCTCGTAAACCTTTTTATGACTAACCTTTTTATTTATAGAAACTCGTATCAAATTTTACTCTCTAGCTCTTTTATGTGTTAGACCAATGTTCAAGCTGTAGGTTGGTTTCATACAGACAGAGCGATGTTCAAAAACCACTTTTTAGCTTCCACACTACTTATGATGTAAAAAGTGGAAGTTATTATAATCGTTCAGTCGGTCCGTTTGTCTGTCCATCACCCACTTCCATAGCCCAAACTACAAATGCTACGGACAAGAGTGATACGTCAAAAAATTCAGCGCATCGAAATTAGAATACTTTGAAAATTTCAGAAAAGAATTCGAATTTGAAGTACTTTAATTTTTTAAAAAACTGCAAAATTTAATGCTCATTTAAAATGCATAGGAAGCCATTTTTATGGGAATTTAATCACCATTGCCATTCGCAACAATCGCTCGAGAAACTTAAATTCTTTGAGACAATAGATTAAAATAAATTTATTTTTGCGACATCGATCAGTTTGAAATGACGTCAAATATATTTCATTACGAGATTCTTTGTATGTTGATATGAAATGTTTTTATTTTATTTAAAAGCGAGGAATATTACATACTTATTCTTTGAAATATAAATTAAGTTTTGCAAACGATAAGTAATAATTATTGAATTTTCGAAATAAAATAAATGAAACTAGCCAAATTTAACATGTAAATGTTTAATATAGAATTAATGCTGTGTTTGGCACCTTTTTACCTGTTAAACACAACTGTTGTGTGGAAGCGGGTTAAGTGACAGATTCTGTTACAAATCTACTTGTTTTAGAATAACACTCTCCAAAAAGTGTAGAAAACACAAAAGTCAATTTCGGATTCTCGACCCCATCGCAAGAAGTTCATTACCTTATATTTCATATCAGGTAATTGAAAGTAACAAGACTAGCGTTCTGTCGACTTGCAGTTTATTGGCGATCTTAAATTTTACATACTTGATTGGTCCCAGTTCCCGGTAACTTTTTAGAACAGCGTTTCTAGCAGCTAATTGTGTGCTATCGTCACTGGACCTAGAAAAAAAATAGTGAATATTTTAAGAAATGTTGTAATTACTACGATTTTATTTTTATTGGGCTCAACAATGTCCAAGAGACCAGATCCAATCCCAAGAGAGCCGAACTTCCATTTTATTCGAATCAATCGGGTTTTCCTAATTTAGAAAATTAAAAATTCGGATAATAGGATTTTTTCAGAAAAAATGGTATATTTTGATTAGTTACTGTATGTATGTTGGAAATGGGAGGGAAAAAAAATATTTTTCGAGGAAAATAGCTGTTTAATTACATGGTAAGGCTACACTTTTGCATGTTAGGCTTATGGATGAATGGAGCTGAATAATGTTATTGGAGTGCGGATAATCGGAGCTCAGATTATTGGAGCTCTACTGTTTATCAAGATTTGAGAAGACTCTTCAAACTGTCTTGTCAAAATGATTATTTGGTGAGACAAGACTGTATTGTCAGTGAAATGTTCATGCAGATTTTACAAAGTGTTAATGGTTTCAGGCTTGATACTCATTGAAGTTCAGAGAAATATTTTTGTCGAATGGACTCGATAATTACTGCGGATGGTTGAGTCATATGCGGTGTGAAATATTTGGTGTGTGCTTAAGAAATCTCAAAACACACGCTTGGAGCCATCTTAACCCATTAGCGACGACTTACTGAACAACATTAACACCTTCATTTCTGAATAAAAACTAATTTTTAGTTTATTAATTTTTTTTCGTGTAACTCGACATCAATTGATCAGGACTATGTGGTCTTCATTTGTCTGCTATTTTATTTATTGTAAACTTAAGCAGAAAGCTTAGTTTCGCGAGGCAATTTTTGTTGCCAATCATATCGTGAACGGGTTGGTTGGTTGGTAGACATATATATTCAGGTTTGTGTGCTTGGTCAGCGACCCGCTTATAAACCTTCGTCAAGTAACACAGGCACAACAGACACACACACACACATAAGTGGATCCATCTAATTTTAGAGACAGAGGCCAACTAGAGGATCCCCAGAATTGGCTTGTCACCCCCAGAGGTATTGATTTCGTATGGAACTTAGAGGACTTTCGGACCAACAGATTTAACGAGCACGTACTCCGCATATACTCGGTAGGTCTTCAGTGGTACCGGGATTCGATCGCAGGACCTCCCGAGACCGAGACGCTGACCACTAGGCTCACTACGGCCCTCGTGAACGGGTTAATTGAAAGTGTTCAACCGTAATACAGGGTGGCTCAAAAGTAGGCTTACAGTTAGTTATGCATACAGTCATTTACACAGCAACAATTATTTTTCGAAAGCAGGTCTGATTGTGTTCAGTCAGTTGTTGCACATTATTTCACAGAACTGTAATATGCGGTCAGGATCGTCCTCAAAAAGGTCATGCTGTCACATGGTCTTGGGCAGTTAGGCTTAAGGTTCAGCTGTTGCATCAGGCTTTGTAATGACGCCCTCGGGATAATCAGTTCCCGGGACGCCTGTCACCTCTAACAAACTTTTCGCAAACACACACAATCCTTTTATAGGATAACTGGCAGATGACGGTATTTGAAGTTACGTACTCTGGAGACATTATTTGCTTATTTCTCGGGCATCAAATAAACCGAAGCGATCTCGAAACTAAACCAAACAAAGTCCACAAATCGCTTTTCTTTGGACCCGATACGCTGTTGTACGGTTTAATTTTAGTCAACCAACAAAACTAAACGAAACAATGTCACAAACCTGTTCTAAATAACCCAAAGTTCTTACCAATGGTACATTTAAACCGACATTAACTGTAAGCCTACTTTTGGGCCACCCTGTATATTAACAGGAGCTAATAACATACATGAAGGATCTAGTTTCAGGATTCACAGTGTCCAAAGTATAACTAAGATATGGGGCCCGGTCTGTTCGTTGTCGATATTTGATAATCGTAAATTCAATCGGACGAAGTCACCGATAAATCGGGCTGACCCACGGCTTTCTCAACTAATAAGACTAGAGGAGCTCTCTCGACGTCACGCTATGCGTGAGGTTCAGGTTGTCGCCTGTTCCGAAAAATAGGAACGATACCTGTTCGAAACCCAAGAAGTATACAGTAGGTCGTACACCAATAGATTCCGTACTTTTTTTCATTAAAGCCGACGATCCCTGCCGGGCGGATAGCGTGACGTCACGAAGAGCTTCTGTGGCCTTAAAGTTGAGTAGGCCATGGCCGGACCCTATATCTTAGTTATATTTTGGAGAATGTGAGTTTTGCAAGTAGACCCTTCACATTATCTATAATGTGAAGCTGAGGAATACATAAGTACTTTCAACTGTCTGGAAAGACTATTAGTTTTTTTCAAAGACATACGAATTATTTAAAATTTAATAAATTTTATTAAATTAGAAGAATTGAAGTAAAATATGTACCCGCAAGGTTTATAACATAACTGCAGTGCTAGCCAGCAAATTATAACGCAAATGATCATCGTTGGAGCGTTGTACATGAGCCACGAAGCAAATGTCAGTTCTGTTGATTCTGGATAAAGCCTGAAAGAATAAAAATATTTAATAAAATTATGCATAAGTAAGTATTAGTTTTTATTAATTAATTTGAGGCACTGATTGCCCATTTCAAGACCCATTTCTGATCCGTAAATTCGTTGTTTCTACTGAGCAAATATTATAAGAGTAATGAAAAGTTCTAAATTTACGAAAAAAATTTAACTGATGCTAATTTAAAATCTTAGCAATAGAACACTGGTTTAGAATTTTATTTAGATTTTTTTTGTAGTTTTGTAGAGGAAGACTGGGTAGAATGGCGAACGTAAGCTTAGGCTCTTCTCCTCAGTTAAATAAACGGCACTTCAAGAATGCTTTTCGTTGTAAAACTCTTTGCACCTTAGTGCAAAATAAATAAATAAATAACTAAATAAATTAAATAAATGTTTCAAAATATAATTTTTTTGCCACCTTACCCTCCGTAGTGTGTAAGATGACAAGAAACAAAAATACACTTTAAAAGAAAAAAGTACATTTTTAAAAATCTGAAGAAAAAAAAATTAACGTTTCTTCCTTTTCTAGATGTTGTCGTTTTGATAGGCGCGTGTTCGGACCCCCCTCTCGTTTTGCATTCATTAAAGGACTTTATATGATAATTTTAGTATATGATAATTTTAGTAAGGAGAACCTACACCTACTAACATTGTACACCACCCAGTCGTATATTTTTCTGGATATATGCCCTAATATGCCCCAGAGGATTCTCGCCATGGGCAGTGAAGAAAAAATTGACAAGAATTTTGGCAGCTGCAGAGGAATTGTCATGAAAGATAATGGCTGTTAACCATCGATAAAATCGTCACTTGGCTGTCAGATTTTCCAGCAATACCCATAATTTAAAAAAATTATAAATTTAATAATTTTATTGAATTTTAAAATTTAAAGAATGGAAGAGCCATTTTTAAGCATCTACTGCAAAAATATAACTTTTAAGGAATTATATTTTTTGTTCAAATGTTTTAATTTAAATCTCATGCAGTGAAAAAAGTTTACACTTCGGGCCAATTTGCTTATCTTTCAGAGGGATAATTAATATAGTTGTTGTCGAGAATTCTCACCTATACCTATAATATTTATCTTGTTAATTTTGTTAACTGCCGAATGGCAACACTTTCTTGTTTTACTGTTATTGAGTTTTGACATGTTTTTAGTTGCTAATAAAAATGCCTTGGTGAAACACGTTGTGTCTTCTCCCTAGCCTGTTTGGGTTGATGCCTTAGGGAACATTGAATTTTTTTTTATACCTATATTAGAAGCTTAATTAGACTTTAACTTAGTGAGAATTAGTTCATGGATAATGTGTGACTTTGAGTGGTCTTCAAATTAGTTTCATAGTAATAACGAGGTCGGTAATTTTCGACAGTTGTGTATATGGCAGGCAATAGGAGGCAAGCTTCTTGTCAAAATATGATCATTAGAAATGGATGAAAAATGTTCTGATGACTTATAAGAGACATTGGAGTTAAAGCTTGGAAAAAAAATGGAAATAGGAAAAGATACTGCTTGTCAAATGTGACATATGTAGGAAAGTCGGTCTTTAATCACACATTTAAGTCACAAGTTTCCCCCCGGATTTAACCCGGTAATACCGGACTTCCGGGACAAATGTAACGATTTCCGGATTTTCAAACGAGGTTAGAAACTCGAAAATTATTATCTATTTTCTTTTCAAACTATAAGATTTATCGGCTGCTAGAATCATAAGCTTAACATTGAACTAGTTTTTAGAGCGAAGTATTTATATATCTATTGGGTGCACATTGAAATATGTAATCTGCCTTATCTCCGGAAAAGCGTGACCCAATATATATATTTTTTATTTTTTCAAGGGTAGGCCTTCAAAGGTGTTGGTCGATTTTCTTTTCACATTTTGATATTTCGCTAGCTAGAATGATCAGCATAACCTTAAAATAGTTCTTAGGACGAAATATTCAAACATCTATTGGATGCAGAGAGATTGAAATTTGTATTCTCCATTGCAACTTGCCGCTTTTCCTAAAAAGACGTCACCATATGCGTTTCACAAAGATATAATTTATAAATATTTTATAAAGACTTTTTTTCAGATATTAGTATTTTAAAAATATTAGGATGTCGCAACGTTAAACATGTTAAATTTATTGTAGGATTTTGAAAATTTTGAGGTTAGCAGGTCTGCAGTTTATAAAATTTTTAAATACATCGCGGAAAATAGTGAGGAAAGTATAGTGAATTAAAAATAAAAAGTATTGATCGTCATCTAATCCATGTCGGAATTCGTCGTCTAGCTTCTTGACTAGGTGACGCCGTTTTTGGTCTTGAACCAAATTATCACTATCAAATTTAAACGTCAGAAGCCTAAACCACACATTTTATAGATTGAGAGCTTTGTTTTAAGAATATTTTATGAACAATTAAAACAAAGTCGTTCCAGTCGCGCAAATTCTTACGCCGTGAAGTCCTAAAACTATTACAGAAAAGATAGAAAATATTCTTTTCTCTCGATCTACTGCTCGCGAAAAGTCTGTGCTGGAATCATTCCCAGTGAGCCTTGTCATTAATAACCCAGGTCTTAAGAGTCTCCCATAGAGCTAATGCATTAGCTTTAGAATCATAACTTCCGAAGACGTACTGCTTTGCCATCTTAGACCTTTTTTCCTAGGTATGGAAATCAATATAACATCGAAATGAAACAAATTCGAAACGAAAATGTTATCTAGTTGTTTAATTACTTATTTTTGAAGTTTTGCAAATGGCGACACTATTTTAAAACTTAATCAATTAATAATTAAATAACCGGATGTTTTTTGTTTCAATTTTGTTTAAAATTGATGTTATGATGATTCCTATACCTGGTGAAAATGGGATAACATGTCAAAACAATTCTTTTGCAAAAGTTGGGATTTCAAAACGAATGCATTACGAATGCAAACGAATGCATGTAGTAGCTCTATGGGACTGAAAGTCCCTCTTAAATGTAATTTTCTAGTATATCCTATTGACGAAGAGAAATCCCTTATTTTTCATCTTATCAAGTTTGTCATCTTACCATATGGTGCGGGAAACATAGCCTCTAACTTCACCTGTGAGCTGAGGGCAATTCTGGAGGCACTAAATATCTATAGGACCCTTCCCACTTCCAAGCAGGCAAAGGGCCTAGTAATATTTTGCGACTCAAAGGCCGCCCTCCAAGCAATTCTAAAAGGACATTCTTCTATCACCCAAGAAATCATCTCAGGTCTTCAAGATCTTCAGACTATAAACAAGACCTGCATCCTCCAGTGGATTCCTGCACACGTCGACATAGAAGATAATGAAACTGCGGATAGATTGGCCAAGGAGGGCAGAGACCTCAACACTAGCAGCAGTGATGTTTCTCTTCAGGATGCGAATGCAGTGGCCAGATATAAGCTTAGAGAAAAATCCATTCAGACCAAACATCTTCTCTCTGAAATAACTGCGAACAGATCTACTCTTAAAACCATAACTAGACTGAGAACCGGACACCACAGGGGTATGAAGATAGATGGAGATGGCAAGAAGATCTATAGAAGCTGTGAACATTGTCCTGATACACAGCTTACGCCTACTCACATCTATGAGTGTCCAGCTATGAGCGCCAGCCTGAGAAAGATTGGAGTACTGCCGACTATGCTAGATCCGTATGGAGACAACATCAAGCAAGTCGTAGAAGAAATTATCAAAATTCACGGACACATATAGAGTTCGACTCTCATGGACACGACAAAAAAAAAAAATCTTACCCTATCTTTAATTATTGACTTATTGACCGTTACTATATTATTAAATAACTAGACTGCTACTGGTGAACTTATTTAATTTTCGTGTTTTAATTCCTCGTAGCTTCAAAACATTTCGGCTGACGAAAAATCATCACCCAGGAAATAAACAACTGGTATGACCAACGCCTACAGGAAGTAGGGGACCTTTCTGCCGGAAATCAGATTTTGATTACTTACTCTTCCATAAGTCCTTTCAACACGAGATTCGGACCTGATCCTATGACTGTGCCTGTACCTCCGCAGTTGGCAGCATAAGCTATGCTCAGCAAGAGGCTGTCACGGAGGCGACCATAGTCTTTTCGTTGGCTTGAAGAACTTATGCTGAAGAAGGAATAAATGAAAATACAGTAGAAACTCGATTATCCGATCTAATTATGACCGGAGTTAGGTCGGATAATCGAAAATTCGGGATAATAGAGAATTTTCATTAAATAATAAGACTTATAGTACAAAGGAGCCGACAATCCGCGGACCTCAAGTTCGCCAGCGTCCAAAATCTGCGCTGGTTTTACATTTGCAAACATTAAATTTTATTATTTAAGTTATTTTTGAAACTGAGACTTTTTTGAAAATTTATAAGATTGCCAGGTATTCGCTTTCATAAACGCCGGAAGTTCCCGATTTCAGAATCTAAAGATAATTATGATTTTTTTAATCTCGGAAGTTAGCCGATTTCAGTATTGCCGAAGATTCCGCATTTTAGAATCGCCAAAGATTTCTGATACAGGTTTTATTTGTAAACAACCGAGATTGACCTCGTTTTGAGAAAAAAAATGATGTTGACTTTACGATTTAGGACGGTCGGTTAACAGAGAGTTCCGGATAAAAGAGGGACGGAAAATCGAGGTTCTACTGTATATTATTAATATTACAATAACTGCATAGATGAACGTAAAACCTTCGTTGTGACAAATATGCACAATCTGAAAAAAAACTTTTAGCTCATTAAAGAACCTTTGAGAATTCTTTTTCTTCATTTGTTCTACATAAATTAATCAGTACAAACTTCGGGAGTTATTCAGAAGTAAAACTTCTGACCAATTTTAAAATCATTTAATTTTAGTATTTTCCTGAAATCAGAAAGTATCGGTGATTTTAAGATAGCAAAATTTCAACAACGCCAAAAATTTAAAGAGAATTTCTGTAAATCGTAAATTTTCGGGACACTATAAAACGAAAAATAAATTATTTTCCCAGAACTCCGCTCGGATATTTAAAGAAAATAAGAATTTAAATTTAAATAGAAATTTATAATATTGAAGCACTTTATGTTTCTAGGAAGTCTGTTTCAAAGATAACTTTGCATAAAAGTCACTTTTCATAAAATTGCAAAAACAGTGCAGATTTCGGACGTTTAGTCCGCTGATTTTTTGCTCCTCGTACTATTAAGTTTTACTACTTAATTGAACATTCTGTATTATCCGAAATATTCGATTATCCGATAACCTCAAGTCCAAACTATATCAAATAAGGTTATACTAAATTGCATTTTTAGATAAATTACAACAGCAAAATTATTTTCGCAGGGCAAGTTTTCCTGCCAATCGTGTTTAATGAGTTTATGAAGTTTTTAGTCTACTTTTCTTTTTTTAATTCGAAAGAATTAAAAACAAATGAAAAAGTAGGTATTGACATGCGGTCGATGTCCGCCTGTCTGTCTGCCCGTCTGTCTGTCCGTACCCCCCTTCCAAAATCGGTTCTATCATTAGGGTCTTAAAAAGTCTTTTTTTTGTTAGAAAGCTATGACCTCAGAGACCCAACTTTCATACTTTTTGTCCGCATGTCTGTACGTCCGGACGGACATAAATCTGCTATCTGTCGGCGAATTTCCCATTGAATTAGCATTGAAATTCAATTTTGAGTCATTTAAATCACTGTTACTAAATCAACAATGGCAGGAGAAACTTATTTAAAAATATATTTGAAGCAAAATAATTGTCTCATGAATCATTTTGGAATACGTCATAGAATGTAGCAGAATGGGATTCTTTGATTGTTCATTAATTGTTTACCAAGAAAGCGGCAAGGCATATTTTTTGCATACAATTCTGCTTTGTTTCAATTTACATTTATTTTTTTTATTTCAGTTTGGAGTAGTTTCATTATTTTTGTTATTAATAAATATTTAATTATTTTTCGAACTAATAAATCGAGCAGACGATAAATAATATTAAGTTATTTATGAAAGAATATTAAGGAAAATAGTTGATTTTGGCTTTTAGAAGTTTAAATTATAGCTGGATGCTGTATTCAGCGATTTTTTTCTAATGTGTGTAAATCTAGTGTAGAAACGGTTGCTGATGATATTCACTGTTAGGAATCTAGTTGTTTCCCTATTAGAATTTTAGTAAGTATTTAAGTAACAGAGGAAAGTAGGCTATTTTAGTTCTTTAAGAACTTCTTGGGTTTTTTTTAAACAACGCTACTTACTTGGACAACTGCATATTGATTTGATAATGATTCTTATTGGATTCGCTGCTCCATATTGAGGAAGACATACTGGATGGGATTGTGATTACTGTAAGAAGAGCAAATATTTATTGTTAGGGAATGGGGTTTGTTTCACGGAGGATCTGGCAATAGTTCTGCGGTTTTGTTTTCATGTCTCTCAAATTACTTTTGTTGATATTCGAAATTGAGTTTTCCGAGAATAAGTAATTTTAGTTGTTATTTTTTAAAATTACAACTTCTTGCTGGGCTGTTGGTTGATTTAATCATTTATCAAGGAAAACTTGCATTGAAAGAAGTTGGAATTTTAAAAAATTAACAACTAAAATATTCTCTTCGAAAACTTACTTAACAACAGTAATTCGAGAGACATGAAAATAAAACAGCAGAGCTATTGCCAGATCCTCCGTGAAACAACCCCAATAAATATATTAATGAATATTTTGGAAGGAAAAATATTTTCAGGAGAACTACTTAAGGAGAACTGCTTGAGTTTTGTGTTTCTATTGTGGAAAAATGACATTAATCCGAAACCGAGAGGTTGCTAAACTAATTCACTCGAGTGGCTATGGCTATTGGCGACGGGCATCATAATTTAGAACCACAGTCAAGTGACGAACCGACACCTGAGTAAGCACCCAACACAACCGTTAAGGGCGACATCGTACGCAGTGTCGGGACTTTGGAGCATATTTAACGTGCAATCCCTCTACACAGGGAATAATTCGTCGGACATTTTTGGTTGCACGGGCCGTTTATAAGTTGGCTTGCTATCAAGGCTTGATACACTATTTACTTTGACCTTGTCTTGACTTAATTTTGGTACATTGATCATATATTAGTACGACAAAGCTTACCGTTGTGTGTAAAACAGACTTCACTTTCAATGCCAAAGCTATTTTGTGAAAGAAGGAAAAGTTATATTTAATTTTTTTTTTTTAGATTTCAAATTTAATCATCCATCATAACTTATGTGGTTAAATTGTTCGTTTCATGCGATTTCGTATGCATTTCGATACTGATTTAATAATGTAATGTAATCGTTTCCGGCTGCCTATTTCTAGCCTCCTTTAGGAGCTTTAACCAATTACGCCTCGTAATTTAGAACCTGGTCAAGTGACGAGGTCGACACCTGAGCGGGCACCCAACGGAACTTAGAGCGACATCGTACGCTAACGCCGTCGGGACTTTCGACTCCGCAGATTTAACGAGCACGTATATCGCAGTGTACTCGGTCACCCCGGTGTTTTTTAGAGGATTTTTTTCCCGCCAGCACGAATACATCTATAGTATGGCTAGGATAAGGACAGAACCAAGAACCTTCTCGGTGAAAGGCTCGTCGCTTCTCGGGCCCCCCTCGATACTGATAATGGGAATGAAAGGCGCCCAACAACTCACGGCTGATGGAATCGTTCTTGTGGTGTATCTTGTCCTCCTTTTCCAGCTCGTCCAGCACTGCGTCCACGATGGGCACCATCATGGCCGTAGTGGCCGTATTGCTGATCCACATCGAGAGGAACATAGTAGTCGTCATGAAGCCCAGCATCAGCCTGCATTTGCCCACAAGAACAGAATTAATCCATTGTCTGACACAGGGCCTGATCTATTATCTATGGCCCCCAAATTTTACATTATAGTTTCTATTATGTTAAATGCTGTACACCCCCAAAATTTCAGTAAATTTGTTTTTAGCTTGACTTTGGTCACAGGCATTGACCTAACGTGATTGGTTTGATCAACGAATCCAATAAAATTGTAACAAAAAATATGATACATCGGCTAACAAACACCATAATTTCGGGCAATCATACCCAACATTTTCTGTAAAGGGACCCCGAAATTTTGTTGTTCCTATAGTATGAGATTTCCTAGATCAGGTCCTGGTCCGACCTACACTCAGAAAAAACTTACCTTCGTACAAAAAAAGACATACTTTCAATTCAAAAGAATTGTGTTTTCCCAGTTCTTACGAGTTGTGTTGAAACAATAAAAAAAAATTATGTTGAAGGCGCAGCTCGCCCGTCTATTCTTCCGCAAAGAAGTTCAGCATCTGCTTTCTAATGGGATAAATATAGTTTAACTCATAGTTTCCTTGCACAGAAGCCACGACCATGGGCGGAGCTATAAAACGCGCGAAGCAATCAGATAAAGACAAAATAAAACGGATGAAATTTTCTCTTCATCTGATTGCTCCGCGTTTTATAGCTCCGCTCATGGTCGTGGCTTCTGTGCAAGGAAACCATGAGTTTAACTATAGCTATACTAATACATTATTATAGTTTTGTTACCCATACTTTAGAAAACAATATATGGTTAACAGTTTTTTTGTTAATCATGCCTGGATTTAATAATCGTCTCCACACGTGATCGTCAGTTTTGTTTTAACAACACAAATTTGTGTTCGTATGTCATCAACATAGTTATATTGTATTGAAACAACACAAATTTATAGAGTTGCCTTTTTAACACAATTGTTGTTCCGCCTGTGTTTAAAAACACAAGCGGAACAACAATAAAGATTATTTCTTATTTAATTAAAAATGAACATTTGAAACATATATACAAAATACGCTTGTGTTTTTAACACAATTGTTGTTCCGCTTGTGTTGTTTAAAAACAAGTTTTTTTCTGAGTGTACAATGTAAAAAAATAGTTAGAAAATTCCTGTCTTCTAAAACTAATGAAATTTACTGTGAAATTACATCTCAATTTTTCAAAAGGCGCGTTTTCTTTAAACAGGTGAAATCCGTAACCACTGAGACATATTACATCTGTTGAGAACATAATATTTCTTATTTAATTAAAAATGAACATTTGAAACATATATACAAAATACGCTTTACGTCCTCTTCGAAAAGAACAAGAAATTCATTTGACTCACATTCTGAAATGTAAATTAAGCTAATGAATCTTGCATGTGATTATTGAGAAGGGTAGGGTTGGTACATATATATTCCGGCTTGTGTGCTTGATAAGAGACCCGCTTATAAGCCTTCGTCAAGTAAGACACAAACAGAAAGAATTTTTACTGACACAGAGAGAGGAAGTACACCCAGGGCGAAGGCGGGAATCGAACCCGCACCCGTTACAGCGCGCAGACTTCTAGCATAATGGTCTGCGATCCAAACCACTAAGCCATCCGGGCCTCCCCCATGTGATTATTGATTACAACATACTAATATTCCTCTGACATTTATTGCAAGTTAAATGTGAAAATTACATACCATCTAGCTCCAGTTCCTATTAACAGCAAAACTTTCAATGCGATGCGCTTGTGGAGATTGCAATGTTCCACTGCGACTGCTAGAGTTAGACTACCGACGTACATCATGATTGTATCCTAAAACATAAAGCGGTACAAAAATTATTTTTAAAATTCCTTCAAACAAGACTACAATATAAACTACCTATTTTAATTTTAAAATTTGCTTACTATATGTTTTAAACTTTGTTTTGTGTTTTGTCTATAAATTTTAATTTTTAAATAGATTTTTTTTTATGTCAGTTATAATAGCTGTGAGTAACTGCTTCTTATGCTTCGACGGTAATGTATCTTGTCAAATAGGCAATCGACTCCTGTATATTCGTGTGACGGATTGGATCAGTGAGTTAAGGCTTGAAGCCAATGATTATACTTTCACGGATTCTGTCCTCGTCAAAGCCGTCCTACAAAAAAAAAGAATAATGCTGGAAAAATTCCTCCGTTAAGTAAAGCCTTGCACATTTATAAAGAGCTCATTTAATCCGCTGTAATTCAAATTTCTGACGGTTTATGTGTACAATATTGCTATAATGTTGTGTTGGATGCCAGCCAGGTATCGGCTTCGTCACTTAAAAACTACGAAGTCTGGAGCCAGTAGCCTTTATGCAGCTCTTGTTTGACGTTACTTCAACCAAATCAAACCAGTGTCTTAGGCCACATTCATTAAAATAAATGGATGACTGGAACAGCCCCGCCTACGGTTATGTCACAGCTACGTCAAACGTATTTTATCCCACAAACAAACTATGCTCCGCCTCGTTAGAAATGTCCATTATAAGCGAACTGCTACACGCATCGAGTGTTTTATTTAATTCACAATCTCCAAAACGTATTAAAGTGCCAATACAAGTAATTCAGCATTTCAAAGCTGGAATACAAATGCTTTAGCAAATGCCATTTGTAGAAAAGCATTAGTTACCCTGATATTGAATATCCAAAAATTGTACTTTTCTATTGTTTACTATTTTTTTTTATCCTGCTAGACTTTTTTAAACCGAAAATAACTAAATTACTAGTTTTTAACTTCCACACTACGTTTATAATGTAAAAAGTGGAAGGTATTATAATCGTTCAGACCGTCTGTCTGTCCGTCACCCACTTCCATAGTCCTAACTACAAATACTATATGCAAGTGTGATATTTCAAAAAATTCAGCTCATCGAAATTAGAATACATTGAAAATTTCAGAAAAGAATTCGAAGTCGAAGTCGAAAAATCATAGGAAGCCATTTTCATTAGAATTAAATCACCATTGCCATTCGCAACAATCCCTCGAGGAACTTTAATTCTTTTAGACAATAAATTAAAATAAATTTATTTTTGCGACATCGATCAGTTTGAAATGACGTCAAATATATTTCACTAAGAGATTCTTCGTATGTTGATATGAAATATTTTCATTCTATTTAAAAGCGAGGAATATTACATATTTATTCTTTAAAATAAATATAGATTAATTTTTGCAAACGATAAGTAATAATTATTGAATTTTCGAAATAAAATAAATGAAACTAGCCAAATTTGCATGTAAATGTTTAATATAGAATTAATGCAGTGTTTGTCGTCTTTTTACCTGTTAAACACAACTGTTGTGTGGAAGCGGGTTAAGTGACAGATTCTGTTACAAACATACTTGTTTATGGTAGTGAATGAATTTTTTCACTAAGTACTAATTCCCCAAGTATTCATATTAGTTTGTTGTGCAAATTATTGTCATATTTTGTCAACAAAGTGCTCACATATATTCAGCTAACATAGTTTTTGTAGTTATTTTCGGACGACCATCTTGTCCAAAAATTGTTTATGTAAAAAATAGAGTAAAAAATAAGAGTTTAGATAAGTAACCTTCGAGAAAACACGAATTTATGTATCGTTCCATTAACTTACATGATGTTTATAATAGAAACTAGGAGAATAAGTTACGTGTTTCTTTTCTGTGGTCGATTAGCTAAGAAACTAGTTTTCGTTGATAAGAAGTATCTTAAAGAAATATTGCAATTTTTGAGGTTAGTAACCTAAAGATAATGAATATTGGACAGTTATGTGTGCATATTACCGTCTAAATTATCTAGGGATCATGCAGGTAAAGATGATTCGAACACTCGTTAAAGTGTTTGCTTAAATAAATATTTGTAAAATTTTTAAACATATCATGTAATTAAGCGTAGACTTATTTTAAAATGTATTATATTTTACAAAACATGAATGTTTCAATAAAAATGCGTTTTTCCTAAATAAAAAGTTTAAATTTAATATAATTTAATTAATTTAATACTTATTTCTAAAAAAAACTCTGCTAATTTTCGGAATTTTTTTCTTTAAATTCTATGCGATTTGCCAGCACCCTGAACACAAAATGTTATCCGATTCTAATTTAAAAGTATAAAATTTGTTTAGTTTGCAATTTTCTTTCGAATAATTTTTTTAAAAATATTATTAAGTACCCTTTTATAAGTTAGTTTAGTGTCAAATAGTTAAATTTTGTATAAACAAGTTGTTGCAGCCATGTGTCACTATGGATCAACTAGCTAAATTGGAGATTTAAAAATGTTCCGTTCTAATTAAATTATCTGCACATCGCCTTGTGGATTTCTCAGAAGTATTTGAGGCATTTTTTGTCACATTTGATGCTTTATTTTTGTGTGAAAATACTTTTATTTAGCAAGCATGATAGTTGAAAGTTAATCAAATCCATGTTGTAAGAAAATCCTTTCGCAATCAAATTCAACGAAGTTACACAATCGCAACGCAATGGAATATTATATCGAAAATTTAAGGTTTTGAATTAATGAACTTTTATATTTATATTGATATAAATATCCCTACTTTCATGTAGGGCGTACAAGCCTCTCCTGTAGAAAGAACTCCTAATACGGGAAAAGTAGCCACGGGCAGCAGTGCCGTCACAGCCAACGGGACGGGCTCGAACATAAAGTAGAATGCCATCCATGCCACCACAAAACCACATCTGGATTCCTGAAAATAAATACGAGGTTCTTGGAGTTATAAAGTTTACTTTTGAATACAGTCCGTCACAGTACAATGGGAATTGGATCCATCACCCAAAAATAATCCATATAGTTGAGGACCACACAATAAAAGTACATAATCTGAAAATCACAAATATAGTTCTCAACTACAATAAAGTTGCACTTTGTACATCAAAACAATAGTAATTATAACTTCCCAAAACAGTCCACAATAATTCATAATTGCAATCGACAAAATATTAAAATTAAATAGCCTTGTTCGAACATAGTAATTATAAATGTCAACCGATTAATTTCATAATGCTCCACCTTAAAATTAATACTTTCAACTTGCGCATAGTTACAACAACCTAAAATTGCTTAATTACAATCACACTTTAAAATTGCTTAATTACAATCACACTGTTAAAATTGCATAATTACAACCAATAGCCTTCGTGTTACTATAGTGCGACAGTAACTCGACTGATAAATGCCATAGAAATCTAAGATACGAAAAGAACTTCCGAAAAATAGGGGGGGGGGGGGGGAGGTACATATATATTCCGACTTGGTGTGCTTGATCAGAGACCCGCTTATAAGCCTTCGTCAAGTAAGACAGACACAGAAAGAATTTTTACTGCCACAGAGAGAGGAAATACACACAGAGCGAAGGCGGGAATCGAACCCGCACCCGTTACAGCGCGCAGACTGCTAGCATATTGGTCTGCGATCCAAATCAATAGGCCATCCGGGCCCCCGAAAAAATATGTATTTTTGTTGTTACGTTACTTTTAAGGTGTAATATTTAAATATTTTAAGTAAAATTGTCTAAAAGGGAAATTTAAAATTATCTTTCCTATTCGTTTTGATATCCGAACAGGAAAATGATTTGTTTGTTGAAATTTGTTGTGTTGCATGTGGTTCTGAATTACGACGTCCGTCGCTAATAGTCCTCGTGTTAGCTCTAGTGCGACGATAATTCAAACTAAACTGTTGTAAATTGTTTCGGAAGAGAAAAGGCTCACCGTATCACTTCCTGAACCTCTATAGCTAATATAATCATCAACCTCAGAAGAAATAATCAGCAAAATCTCCCCTTCATAAGAAGTTATTCTATTGACGTAAAAAAAATCGGGGAAATAGCTGATCTGAGTTCATGCTCAAACATAAATCAGTTTTTATTTTTACACTGAAAATGAAGGTTAAATATTTGTTCAAGAATATTTGTCCAATCTTTCGGCCTAAGTATACTTCTCCTCGACGCAACAGCCTATTACTGGGCCAAGGCCTGCCGTGCCCATTTCAGCTTTCGTGACCTAGGGCTCTGGGGTGCTTGGCAAATGTCCCGGTAAGGTGGTCAGCCTCACGCGGAACCCCCAGTGTTTAGTTACCAAGCATGCTTGGTACCCATTTTATCGACCCACTCAAGGGATGAAAGGATGGGTCCCAATCCGGGATTCGATCCCCGGACCTGTGGCGTGGCAATGCGAAGCACTACCACAAGCCACTGGACCTCCTAAGTATACTTAAATAAACAAATTTGGCAAATGAAGACCATCTTTATACTGAACACTTTATGTAGGAAAACTCGTTTTTTAATCAAGTATTTGTTTAGAGAATCAGAACTAAGTTCATTTCTGAAGAGATGGTTTCACTCTCGAAATTATTTCCAAGTGAAAAGGCGGAATATCAATTAAAATTCATTATTTATAAAATTTGAAATTTATGTTTATTGCTGGCAATACTGATACATAAAATACGGAAAGATATAGGTCTAACGCTCAGAAGGTTATTTGTATTTACTGAAGCTTGAAAATAAACTACCTTGACTGAAAAGGAGTCAACTCAGTTGTTAAAGGATATTCTTCTTTAATCCAAGGGATTATAATCAATTACCGTTTTAATGTACCATCTCGGATGCAATAATATCTGAGAAAAAGTTACAACTTCAAAAGAAATTGCGTTTAAAATATTGTAATATAATGTGATGGTAGATGTGAGGAATAGAAAATAAAAGCCTATTGCAAAAATATTATATAATGCTTTTCTACATAAAATAATAGTTACAATATAGTGTACACTTTCCAGACGTATTGCATTTCGGAGTACAGTTTAGTTTGGTACACAACTGTTGTAAAGCTTTAAAAATTGTGTAAATTGCCTCCGTTTAATTTTTTCATAGTTTTTTTTAAACAAAAACAGCGTAAATAAAATAAGATTTATAAAAATTTAATGAGGATTATATGGTCGCAAAGTTAATAACTGAAAAATATCTGGTCAGGCTAACTATCCTGGAAATTACTTTATTAATTGTAACTGAGTATGAATAGGTGTGTTGAACACATTTTAAATTAAAGTTATTTTTTTGTGCAGATACATTGCAATTGGATTATAAACTTTATTCAAAACACTTTGAGGACTCCCTAGTTTGAGAATATTGAAGCTAAAATGAACTATACTTCTCTTTATTCTATACTTCGTTACATAGTCTACCTATATTTATTCAAATTTTTGAAAGGAAACAAAAGATACTTAATGTATTAATATATCTATTTTACGAGTTTCCATTTACATCTACTATAAGGATTCACATCCCACGAAATGAATATAACACTTTGATGTTGCAACTTATAAAAAGAAAGACACATTAAAACGAAAGAATGACCGTAATTTGAAGTAGTAAAAGACATTTCATATAGTTTTGCAATTTTCCTACTGGACTTGACATATTCAACGGATTTCGTGCTGTAGAAAATAAAACTCTCATTTAAAAACTGTCTTTAAACAAGTTGTGACACTCCGTGACATAAAAGAATTTTCTGCCTGCAAATATGTATATTTCAATGGCAATTACAACAAAAAGAGTTGTACAGTTTTGTATGATAGTTTTCCTGTTAAAAACTCATACTGTGCTCTTCAATGTGCGACAATGGTGTTTATGACTGACCTTCAATTATGACCTTGATATTTCATACTGTACAAAAGGGTTGTGTTATGCACACATTTCATAAAATTAAACAATCAAATGCAACTCTTAAATTGTGAAGCAATGGTATTTTAGTCAACGTTGGCACGAAGATTTCAATAACATCAAATACTAACATGCGATGTTTACATAGTGATATTGACAAAATGTAATAACCGTAAGGAAAATGTTCATAGTTTACGCAAACAAATTGTAGGTATTTGAAGTATTTTTTTAAAAATCTTTGCTGAAACATTTTTTTCTCTCCTTTTACTTCAAAAACAACTTTGGTTCAAACATTCTTGTTTTTCTACTTCACAAACAAGTTTGGCCAAGTAGTTGTTTTTTTATTTGTTAGTGCAGATTTTTCAAAAATTGTTTTTTCAAAATACTTTTTGAAAACAAAACCGTGTTCTTACTAAAGATAAAAAAAAATTACATTAAAAAAATTGTACCGATTAAAAATGTACAATTCCTATATAATACTGCGTTATTTATTTGCTGGATTTTACCCCATCACGATGAGTTTAAAGGTTAACTAAGGCGAGGGCAGTAACATGACACCTACACTCTTAAAACAAACGAGCGGTTTTAACTCAGTCTGAGTTAATTTCCACTCTTTTCCGTGCCGATAATGCACTTCCCCTACAGGAGTGGGTTTCATTTTTTTTCAGAGTGGGTAAAAGAAATAAAAGAAAACAATCTACGTCCTACACTCTTAAAACGAGCGGATTTAACTCAGTCTGAGTTAATTTCCACTCCTTTCCGGTGCCGAAAATGCACTTCTCCTATAGGAGTGGATTTCACTCTTTTGTTTTAAGAGTGTACGGGCCTGCTTCAGTGAATGACAAAAATAACCTTCAATTTCATGGAACTATGGTAAGGTGGTAAAAACCAAGCAACGTTTAATTAATTCATGCCTGACATTATTAATATTCATAAAAGCAGCTTTAAAGTTTTGTATATTGTAGTAATAACGATATTTCGTCAATAGTTATAAAAGCCTGGAATTTCCACAACATTGCACTAATATTGCAAATAAAAACAGGTATAGCAAGACCGTAGTATGGAAATTATCAATATAGATGATTCAAAGGTCAAGTTTGCAACGTGTGTAAGTATTATTGGAAATGAGTGGAATAGGGTTTCTTCTTATGCATGAAATCTGAGCAAATATACTGGTTAATTTGCATGTGTTTTATGTAAATATGGGTAATTGGAAAGAAGCAGGCGATTTCTTTGAATCAGATTAGCTAGAAATAGCCGCTTTGAAGCTACAAATAAAACTAATCATGGTAGTTTTGTGAATGTTTAAAGAAAAGATTTTTTTTGTTAAACTTATTTTATCAAAATGTTCGTTAAAGCATTAATTATATTAATGTTATTCTGTATTGGAGTCAGTTAACAAATGAGTCGAAATAATAAGTTGTATTTAAGCATACTAAAATTTTTAACAAACTAAAAAAACAGAAATGTTTGATGGTACAAATCAAAAACAAAGTTTAAACTTTTTTTTTATAAATCTAAAACTAGTTTTGGTTATTTCAATCCACAACGAAACTTTTTGAAACAACATGAACTAATCGATTAAGAAAACATTATTGTGTTATTTTTTTATAATCTAGAATAAGGAAACACAACATTTTTTAATCTCAAATAGGATGTCACGAGATATTCTCCGTGTGATGTAGTTAGTTTCTCGATTTGTAAACAAATCGGCCGCACTTCGTTTAAGGGGGAATGGGCTCGCTTGACCGGGGTTCTCCAAAGCAAAGTGCATCAGTGTTAATCCTATAGAGAAAAAAATATTTTCTCTGCCACATTTCTCCGGCTGTATTGAATATTTTTGCTAGCGGATTTTTTTGTGTGATAAATGTAGTTGACTTACAGGTCCCGAACTTCCCACTTTTTGAAATGGGTTCGAATATTTTTTTTTAAATTTTCAATAAATAATTTTACACAAAATATTCGAAGCAATTTCAAAAAGTGGGAAGATAGAGACCTGTACGTTATCTACATTTATTATTTAAAAAACCTTTTGTAAAAGTATTCAATACAGCCGGAGAAATGTGGCAGAGAAAATAGTTTTTTCCCCATTGGATTAACACTGAGGCACTTGAGTTTGGAGACCGCGATCCAGCGCGCCCATTCCCCCTTAACGTTTTTAAAGTTAAGTTTGAAAGTCAGTGGGCAATAAATACTTCACGATCAATTTCATGCGCATCAGTTTCCGGCCCTTTTTAGTGATTTAGAAACTTTAACGAATAAAACCTTCCGAATGTGGCCTGGAACTGGGCAAAAAAGCATGGTTGTTTTCACTACATAAATTTTAAATTAAATTTATGTCAAGTAACATATTTGTTTAAAATACCAGAATTGGGTTTAAGAGATGATCTTAAAAACATTTCCAAATGAAACAAAAAGACGTTATGATAAAATAATTAATTAATTACTTAAAAAAAAATTTAAGTTTATTGTAAGAAAGACTGATACACAAAATATGGAAAAAGCCGAATCTAGCATTCAGTTGGACAGCATTTTTAATTATGATAATCAGATTCCTGTGTTGGTTTTTCTGTAAAGATATAGTTTAATTAAACGAACTTTAAAATAGGCTGTAATTCTCTATTTTCAAAGTACACGTGCAAAGACCAACTTTGATATTGCAATCCTTTTTTTAACCTATCATCACCTCCACTTCGAGTATTTACAAAAATATATCTTATAATGAAAGAAGTGCCTTGGAAAAACCGCGCTCGTATGTCCAATATTGATAAGATTCTGCTTTGAAAATACACGGAATATAAAATTAAAGTAAGCTGAATTTTTGCTTCGCAATTTTAAATTTCGTTCTTTAATTGCTAACAATTATGATAATGACACGATATTTAATGGTATTGATAACTTTTAGATTTTACCTACATGTTAAGAATGTCATTTTATATGTTACGCTAGTTAGTTAGAAAATAAAAAAAATTATATTACTTAGTATAATTGGGACACATAAAATAGTTGAAACGATGGAGTTCGTAAATAGTACAGATATAAGCGAAGGATGTATTTGCGAAACTCACATTCTCCGAAGCCTAACTAATATATAGTGTCCGGCACGTTCATTGGCGATTTCGTCTAATTGAATTGGCCATTATCAAAAGTTATCAAGAGACGGACCGGGCCCTATATCTTGGCTATACTTCTGAGAATGTGAGTTATGCAACTACACCCTTCAAATATGAATTACTTCAACAAGAAAAAAAAAATTAGTAGCCTTAGAAACATCCATGTAAAATTTTACCAGACAAAATGTGAATTAAAATTTTAGAAATTACGCACAAAAAAAAACATCACACTAATCCTTTATAACATTTGAATTAAAATAAAATGAACCTGTAAGACCAGGGTAGGCATGGTATTTACAACCCCCGGCAAATACCATGGTAAAATCCGGTATTTACCGTGTTGGGAAAAATTAGGTTTTTCCCCACCCGGGAAAAACTCCGATTATTGAAACAACGGTTAATTAATAAATGTTATTCAATAGGCTTTATTAAAACTATTTCAATTTTGTATTTTAATAATTATTTTTATTTACAATATTGTATTTGTGTTCATGCAGATTCATAAATATACAAAAAAATAAACGTATGTTTTTTTATGGGACACCATTGCTTTATTATAATTACAGAAGATTTGTTAATTTTCCAAAATTGAGGTGTTGTAGAGACCATTTCTTCTGTAAAAAATATTGATAAATTAATTTTCTTCTCTTTTTTTCTAAATTAGATGTTCAAAATTTTGTGTTTACTTTTCGCAATCGATTGTATCGATTGTATTGGTCGATGTATGCAATCGATTGTATTGGTACAATCGGTTAATATGTCAAAATGAACAAACCCTTCGAATTCATTTAAGATTGAAGTTTGTCTAATATATCTAGAAGTAAAATCAAACAACTTAATTAGGCTATGGCAAACTATAACGGCTAAAGTGGGGGATGTGGCGAACAAAAATCACGAGTTTGACAATGGATACCCCACCCAGACAGTAGCACAACTACAGTCACAGCCGGAATACAAAGGCTTGGATGTAAACAAAAAAAAAACCTGATGTACATTTTAATAATTAATTAAAAAGATTTTTAATAAATGAAAACAAAGTTTTCTTTTTAAAAATGTATTGCATTCAGTACTGTCCATTTCTAAAATAGTAACAGGACAGCTTTTAAATTGAAGCAAGCTCTTAATTCAATGGGCTTGTTTCAACCCTTTGTCAAAGAAAAAAAAGAACCAATGAAATCGCAGTATGGAGAGCGTGACATCTTAGTAATATTCTCATTCTATTGCAAATATTCCATTAGAAAATACGATGAAATTTCTTAACTAATTTACTGGTAAAGTTAAAAATCTGTCAGTTTTCAGGTATTTCCCAGTTTTCCCGCTATTATACCAATTTTTCCCAGTTATTATACCAATCTCCTCAGTTTTTCCCGTTGGTATAGAGTAGTTTTGGACGGAAAAAACCTGACTGTGTGTAAGGTTTAGGCCCAAGTAGGTTTGTAACAGAATCTGTCACTCAGCCCGCTTCGACACAGCATTTGTGTTCAAGAGGAAAAAAGTCGCCAAACACAATGTTAATTCTATTATAAACATTTACACGCTAAATTTGACTAGTTTCATTTATTTTATTACGAAAATTCAATAATTATTTCTTCAATAATTATTATCGTTTCCAAAAATTAATTTATATTTCAAAGAATTAATATGTAATATTCCTTTCTGTTAAATAGAACTGAAACATTTCATATCAACATACAAACAAAGAATCTCTTAGTGAAATATATTTGACGTAATTTCAAACTGATTGATATCGCAAAAATAAATTTCTTTATATTTATTATTTAAAAGAATGGGCTTGTTTCACGTGGTACGGAAAGAAAACCAAAGAAAACCAAACAACCAATGAAATTGCAGTAAAGAGAGCGTGACGTAACAAAAAACCAATTACCTTGTTTCTCGTAATAAGAGAAGAAAACCAAACAACCAATGACATCGCAGTAAGAAGAGCATGACATCACAAGAAACATTCCCATTACAGTTTCTCGAGTGATTGTTGCGAATGTCAATACTAATTTAATTCTAATAATCATGGCTTCTTATACTTTTTAAATGAGCATTAAATTTTGAAGTTTTTTAAATAATTAAAGTACTGCGAATTCGTATTTCTTTCTGAGATTTTCAATGTCTTCTAATTTAAATGCGCTGAATTTTTTGACGTATCACACTTGCCTGTAGCATTTGTAGTTCGGAATATGAAAGTGGGTGACAGACGGGCGGACGGACTGAACGATTATAATACCTTCCAATTTTTAAGTTATAAACGTAGTGTGGAAGCTAAAATGCGAAAACCGAATTGAAATGATATAGGCAATATACGAATAGAAATGCCCGATTTGCAATAAAACCAGTGGAGTAAGATACTTCATTGCGATATATATCAATAAAGCAATATTTGTTTATTACACATATTTTTAGGGTGACTGTTTAACAGTATTTGTTATTTGTATAAATAAATTTTATTAACAAATTTCTAGTTTAAAGAATTTCAAATAAATCAATAATGTTTAGTTAAACTTTAGATTTTGATCAATTAGATTCATATCAATTATCTATTTCATAATAAATGAAATAAAAATTTATCAAACTAAAAAATTATATGTAACATTCTGATACCCAATTTAAATAAACAGTAAGATAGGTATCTACAATAACTTAAAAACGAGTAGGTTTGTAACCGAAACTGTCGCTTAAAAAATTAGCTTTAAAACCTCATTACCATAGATATAATAATTTAAGTATTATATTGGCTGATCACGTGACCTCCAATGCTAACGACGGGACGCGCATGGAGGCCAAATAGGTGGACATAATTGCCAATGTTGCTGCCACTTATAGAGAAATACGAAAAAAATACATTATTCAAAAATAAAAAAACAGAAGATAAAGTCTAAGATCAAAAAAGTAATTTACGTATTTTGTTAATTTTAGATTATTCTAAAATACAAAATACTCTTAAATTTATAACTAACTTTTAACTTAATTTTAGATTACTTTAGAATTATTCTAAAATTACAAAAAAAATATCGTAAAAATACTAGCTGCATTTTGGAATATTTTTAGTGACTTTAGATCCTTTCTAGTATTTTTTTTTGAAATTTTTGAATTAAATGGTATTTTTTGTAGTATTTTTCTCCTAAAAGTGGCAGCAATATTGGCAATTATGCCCACCTATTTGGCCTCCATGCGCGTCCCGTCGTTAGCATTGGAGGTCACGTGATCAGCCAATCTAATACTTTAATTATGATATCTATGCTCATTACTCATTAATTAAAGCTTAAACGTAAATGACAAATTACGCCGGGTTTTTTTAAAGGAAAATGGAACACTTAGTGCCTCTTTCTAGAAAAAAAATCTGAATAATCACAGAATTTCAACGTGACATATCTTATGAAGTTATTCCAAAATAATTTATGCTACAAAAATAAAATTTCCTTTTAATTTTTGTTTAGTAAAAATAAAGTTTCTCGTTCAATTGTTGTGAGTGGCAATGATTTAATTCCGTTAAAAATGGCTTCTTTTGCTTTTAAAATTAATATTAAATTTTACAGGTTTTTTTTAATAATTAAAGTTCTTCGAATTCGATATTTTTTCGAAGATTTTCAATGGCTTTAGCTTCGATGCTCTGCATTATTTTACTTATCACACTCTTCCGCGGCGTTTGTAGTTTGGGCTATGAAAGTGGTTGACGGAAAGACGGTCGGATATAGCTTATATAAAAGATTCTAATTTTTACGTTATAAATATAGAGTGGAAGCTAAAAAAAGTTATTAAATTAAATAATCAACATTTGAAAAAATCTAAACAATGATACCGTGCAAGGAATCTCATTTTTCAAATCACGAATAGTGGCCAGAGTGAAATTTTTCAAAAACTGTGCGTAAAAAAAGCACTAGTGCTTAAAAGTACGTTTACGCACAGCTTCATGTTTATGTTAAAAGTTGAAAAATTAGAAATTTCATCTCAAGGTTAGTACTATTGCTTAAAATTACGTTTACGCACCAATTTATGTCTATGGTAAAAGTAAAAAAAATAAAATTTAATCTCAAGGTTAGTAAATAAATTTCCATTTTTCCTGAATATATTGCACAATTTTTCTCCACCACTGTTATTAGATAAACCAGTGTTTGTCGCTATTTTAATGTAAACTTCTTTACCGGCACGTTTAACGATTCTGCAAACGCACTATAATGACATTGAAATGTCAACAAAACTT
Organism: Oedothorax gibbosus; assembly: GCA_019343175.1. Taxonomy (NCBI): domain Eukaryota; kingdom Metazoa; phylum Arthropoda; class Arachnida; order Araneae; family Linyphiidae; genus Oedothorax; species Oedothorax gibbosus. Next base: position 124,697 of record JAFNEN010000399.1, read on the forward strand.
AATTACTTAACAATAGTAAATACAACTACAGCTTTGTTTGAAAGCCTATATAAATCGAGGTTTTTTTTAAACGTTAGAAAAGTAAATCTGAATAACATATTGATGGTCGTTTCTGTAATCATAGAGAAAATTACAATCACAAACTATTGTATTCGTAATTTGTTTATATAACACGATTTGAATATTAAGATCTTTTTGGAGGTGGGTTTATAAATTATGTAGCTTATCTATATATTTACGCGTCTCGCGTGTACATACGCGTCTCAAGATTTGTTTTTTATTAAATTACTTTAAGTACAACATCACTTTAATAATATTTCTAGTTATGTCAAGTTTATTAAATTATTAAATCATAAGGTTGTGTTTAATGAAAGAATTAATTTAAATGAATGTAATTTAGTAAGTCTAATTTTATTTTCGTTGTAAGAAAAATTTAATAATATAGTTTGAAATTTGTAATTAAGTATATGTTATCTATGTATTCCAGGTTTAGTATGTGTTTATGAAATACATTTTTGAAGGAATTTTTTCCTGATGAGAGAAAAAAGACATTATAGAAAATTATAATTTCGTAAGATATATGTAAATATAGTCATATTGTCTTTAACATAAAGGTAAATACGTACATTATATCGTATGCAATGAAAAATACACAATTTTACTAATTTTTAATTTTACAATAAATTAGGAAATAGGTACTTACCGTGTTATCGTTAGCTATGATGAGGGGTAGCAATGCCAGGGGTATAAAAATAGCTAATACCGGACGCCACCAAGCACTGAACACATTTTTAAAACTCTTCAAAATCGACATATTTTAAAAGAGACTAACTAAAAACACATACTTAAAGAATTTTCGAATGGAAAACAAATAAAAATTTCTAACTAAAAATTAATAAATATTTCAAATATTAAAATAAATACAAAATTTTGAATAATAAAAAAATAAAATTCCTTGATAATATTATTAAATATCGTTTGCATTTCTTTCTAGACGCGACGTCCATATTTTTTGAAAATACATAATAGAATCCGAAAGAAAAAACACAGTATTTCCGCTACAACTTGCTTTTTCCCGTAAGTGACAATTGTGACAAGTACGAAATCCGATTTTCTGTTATTGAAAAACGAATGGGACACTTTTTATTTCTTTCCACGCAATTATTTGTTTCTATTTGATTCGCTTCGGTGGCGATTCTCAGCTGAGCTGAGAACCTCGAGATAGGATGAAGTTTCCGTGACATCACTCGTCACGTGATCACACGGAGCCGGGAGAACGAAATAGTTATTCTAAGAAATTATGAATGAAAATGATTTGATTGTACAGAGAAAATTAATATTCAATTTACGTTTTCAATTGTATCATATTTATTTGTAGTATTATTGTATTTTCAATAGTAACATTTATTTGTATTTTCAATTCTATCATATTTATTTGTAGTATTATTGTATTTTCAATGGTAACATTTATTTGTAATTCAATTGTATCATATTTATTTGTATTATTATTGTATTTTCAATTGTATCATATTTATTTGTATTATTATTATATTTTCAATTGCATCATATTTATTTGTATTATTATTACATTTTCAATTGTATCATATTTATTTTTTATTACTATTATATTTTTAATTGCATCATATTTATTTGTATTATTATTGTATTTTCAATTGTATCATATTTATTTGTATTACTATTATATTTTTAATTGCATGATATTTATTTGTATTATTATTGTATTTTCAACTGTATCATATTTATTTGTAAATTTGTTTCGATTACTCTTCAAAAATGAATTAACGAAATATTTTTTTGAAATTTAGTTAATTATATTTCTAACATTCACCGGACTTTGGGCATACACATTGCAAAATATACATTAAATACACGTATACGTTTCTTAACCATAAAAATAGAAACTCCTGAAGCTAGAAACTTTTTACAGTTATTACCAACTATAGGAATATATTTAATTATACCTTTTATTTTAATATATTTAATAATGTTATTATAATTTTATTATTAAATAATTTAATTATACCTTTTATTAATATATTTAATAATGTTGAATCAACAAAATTGATAATAGCTTTATAAATGGTTCTTAAAGTTTTATATTAGTTTATGTAACTTAATTTTTTAAAATTTGTTTCACTTCTTTTTCAGTGAGATGCTTAAAACTATTTGAATGAAAATAACTATTTGTACTTCTAAGAACAATTTGTACATAAATTGAAAACTTTTTTAAAAAAAACTCTCTGGAAACTACGTCTAACAAAAACTTTCAATTTACTTAGATCAATCTTCGTTATTTTAAAGTTGATTTCACAATAAGAAATTTCTACCAAATAATATTTTTTTCTGAATTGTTAGCAACATTTATTTTTTTTAAATTTATTTTTATTAATAATAAGACAATAAATTAATATTTATTATCTTTCTAAAAAAAACATCGATTCCTAATGATGGAATTCAACAACTTTCGGTAGCGTCATCTGTTGGCAAACACTAGAACTAAACGCGTACTCGAGAGGAGCAATAATGTGAAATTGTAGTGTTGAAATCCAAATAGCTAAAATTGTAAAAATACCTTAAATTAAAAGCTATTGGAAGAAAACTTATATGCATGTTGCAAAATCAACCTTCTTGCAAAAAATTATCTATAAAAACGATTAAAAAAAGTTATTCGACCGTTAAAATAACTTCAAATTCAAATCTCCTTAACATGATTATAAAATAATTTGTAAATATTTCTTTTGAACTGTATAGTTGGTTGGAGGATCGTTCAGTTTTACTTACACACACACATACACACACTCAGAGAGACATTAAAAAAAAAGTCAATGTATTTTTCTGATAACTACGTCCAAAATTATTTTATATGGCTATCATATCATTGTTTACCAAAAGCAGCAACAAGTCACAAAAAATTTAAACATTTATTCTCAATTGAGTGATTTATCTTTCCACTCAACAATTTACTTTCTATGTAATATGTTCATCATATCTCTAATATCAAGTAGTTAGGCTCCGGTAGTGTCCCTCATTGTCGACTTTTACTAATACGTACACAAAAGGGTAGGGTAGGGTTGGTACATATATATTCTGGCTTGTGTGCTTGATCAGAGATCCGCTTATAAACCTTTGTCAAGTAGACAGACACATAAAGAATTTTTACTGTAACACTGAGAGAGAAAGTACACCCAGGGCGAAGGCGGGAATCGAGCCCGCACCCGGTACAGTGCGCAGACTGTTAGGGTAGGCAGCTATCTTAACCACTAGGCCACCCGGGCCCCAACGTACACAAAAGTTAAGCTAATCTAAAGTTGTAGCTAGTTAGTGAATGCTTCTTTTCCCCACTCTAGGTAATTTGTGCCAAGTAATTATTATTTAGGCCATTAGCGATTGTCCGTGCATCTACCAAACTCCCAAATAGAACATCATAGCACACATCATAACAAATAGCACACATAGCATGGATCTACTTGGGTAAACTGGGCATTACTCAAATGGGGTACTTTACTTTTGGTCAAAACACGTGGGCTACCCCACGTAGGCACATTTACAATTGTGTCCCACTTACAGTTATCTTTAAGAAAACTATTCAAAATAAAAAAAAACATTAAAAAAAATTTCCAGTTCAATGTTTTTAAATTAACAATTTAACTCATTTAAATTACTTTATAAAAGTAATAAATAACACTGTGCCGTAGATGACTTCGATAACTCTGGCCTCATATGGGTAGCCCATAATAATTTTTATGGTTTACCCATCACCAACCCACGTGAATCCTATTTACGATGTTTGTCAAACAAATAAAATCACGTGATCAACATAGGGCAGTGTGGGCAAACCCATAAAGATTGTTATTGGCTACCTATATAAATTCCTTGTTATTTTAAAAAGAGTAATCATGGACAAGTATTAGTTTTTATTTTTATATGTAATTAAAATTTTAGTGTAAAATGCTGGACTCATATAAAAGTGTAAAATTAGGTGTCAATGTTAATTTGCTCTCTTTCTGCCACAAAAAGTTTAACCATTTTCCTTATTTTTAATAATTTCTCTAGAGAAAGATGTTAGTAAGCCATAATTGAAAATGGATTTGTGTGGATATACCCCAGGGGGGCCCGTGTGATTTGGTCAAAAGTGGAGGGGGTCGATTCGTTCTGGGCCCCATATTTGTAAGTGCCCATACTAACAAAATTGGCTCATATCACTCATTTGTGTGCTACTCAACGCGGGTTGCCTGCTGTACATCCAAGATTTAATAAGCAATTTAAACTGTTATTTTCTTTTTAAAAAATTACAACTTATTATGAAGAAAAGCGAAAGAATAAAATAATGAAGATAAAATTGTTTGATAATTAAAATTTGAATAAAAAAGTTAATTTTATTATCTTTCAAATAAAGTGTGCACAAATATGCTAGCGATAAAAAAGATTATATTGTGAACTTTCAAAACTCTTCTTATTTAAAATATTTAAAATTGTGTTATGTTTTGAAATTCCAATAAAAGTTGAACTTTTCATAGCTGCCAAAACACGATATGATTTGGAATCACATTATTTAATTACAACTCAACTTATAAGGATGCATTTTAAATAAGTTAATCAGAAATATTAATTTGACATAAAATATTTATGATATTAAATATATTTATTAGAAAAAATATATTTAAAAAACACATTTCACAACTCTAATATATTGCGCTTTCATTTCAAATGTCTATAAAGTATCACTTTTCTTTAGGAGTTGTATGACTTATGACTTCTTGGGGGCAGTTCGCCGAACACTGCGACTCAGGTCTATGTATGAACCCAGAAATGACACAGGCACAGAGACACACAAGAAAGAGACGACACAACACATAGACAAATAACAACATTATTGACAAAACAAACATCCATGCCTTACCGGGATTCGAACCGAACCCAGAAGCTCCAAAGGCTAGCTCCCTAACCGTTGCGCCACGGGTCGGCTTAGGAGTTGTATACTTGTTCCACCACAAACATCTCAAGGTAGGCTTGAAAAATCCTTTTGTAGTTTAAACATAGATCTTAATGCACAAGAAATAATAAATAAATATGGAAATTTCAACACTTTGATAACGTAATCTCACAACCCATTGACAAATATCCAAACACCAGTACACTATTTACTAGAAAAAAATATCTCTAACAAACTTGTTGGACTTTTCTGGAGGCTTGAATGATACAGAGATGCTGTTCAGTCAAAACCCTAGAAAAAAGCTGGCCAAGTGAAGTCATTATCGCTTTCGCGATTGCGCCCTAACAAACGCTTGAGTTATAATTTGGCGGTCCTTTGCATACAATAAAATTAATGGACTACAAAAATAATGATTTTTTCAAACAATAAAATTGTTGATCTTTCGATTAAAGGGAAATTGGTACTTTTCCATTTAAGGGATGCTAGCGATAAAGTCGCCAAAAATGTACAACCAAACGGAACATTTTTAATACCTTTAACTATGTATACTGTGGTCCTTTAACTGCGTATACTGTGTTTTGCCACCAAATATTCTGTTAAAGAATATAGATTATTCCTTTGAGCTGAATTGATGTTAATAACTCAAAATCCCCAGAATGCAGATACGGTCTCCTTTCCTGCAGCGGCAGAATTGACAAACCATTTTTTATTTATTTTTTACATCAGGCAGTATCTTGATTTAAGGGGGAATGGGCGCGCTGAACCGGGGGTCTCCAAAACAAAGTGCATCAGTGTTAATCCTATGGAGAAAAAATATTTTCTCTGCCACATTTCTCCGGCTGTATTGAATATTTTTACAAGCTGATTTTTTATGTGATAAATGTAGCTGACTTACAGGTCCCGACCTTCCCACTTTTTGATATTGGTTCGAATATTTTTTTTTAAATTTTCAATAAATAATTTTACACAAAATATTCGAAGCAATTTCAAAAAGTGGGAAGATAGAGACCTGTAAGTTATCTACATTTATTATTTAAAAAAAAACCCCGTTTGTAAAAATATTCAATACAGCCGGAGAAATGTGGCAGAGAAAATAGTACTTTCGCCAGTGGATTAACACTGAGGCACTTGAGTTTGGAGACCCGCGGTCCAGCGCGCCCATTCCCCCTTAATCTCCAATGACCATATCTATGTTTAGAAAACAACGATAAAGTCGATAAGTTTTAATGAGCAAGTCTCATTTTTCTTTTTTCGATTTTCCGTATCGCCTCTTCAACAGCCATGCGTTCCGTAAACACAGATGGGATGAGACATTTCTTAAAAACCACTGATTGAGTGAACATGAAAGTAGTATGGTCGGCAAAGAAAATAAAGTTTATTGTGTGTGTCCTGACTCCGTTCCTGCTCCTTCCGCTTGCCTTTTCCCCATACCCAGTAAGCTTTGATTTGTTTTCCGAAGATCTCTAATACAATTAAAACCTTCTGTGCGTTAGAACTGGCACCAGTTTTTCCAGCAATAACAGTTATTTTAAAATTTTATAAATAATAAATTTTATTAATATTTTTTTTCAGCTTAAAAGTATTTTAAGATCATCTCTTTTAACCTTCCGAAATGGGCAAAAATGTATAGTTGTTTTTCCTGCATAAATTTTAATAGGTGATCTTAAGAGGTGAGCTTTTAAGAGGTGATCTTAAAAGATTCCCAAATGAAAAAAGTTCATTATAAATTAAATTTTATTATTTTTAAAATTTTGAAATTTAAGATTATTGTAAGAAAGACTTATGCACAAAATACGGAAAAAGCCGGGACTACCCTCGGAGGGTTAAAATTTACCTAATTTTGAATTTTTAAACTAATGCAGTATTTAAAAAAATTTAATTAAAATTTATGCAGAGAAAGCAACCATATATTTTCGCCCATTTCCATGCTGCTCAGAGGATGTTAAGGTGACTCAAAGGTATCAAAAATGTGTTTTTTTATTGAGATTGTCATAAATATTTTTTGATCAATATGTGTAAAATGGTATAAAAAAATAGATTTTAGAGGTATAAAACTTTGAAAAAAGTTAAAGATATTAAATAATTTAATTTTTATTAAAATTTTGACGCATAGTTTAAATATTTTCTTTTACTTCAGATTTAAATTTTTTTCAGTGAACTTTATTTGCAAACATCAATGAATAATTCTTAATAACTTTACGGATTGAATCTTTGAAGCTTTGAGAGAAAAAAAAATTAGTGAGTAAACCCTGAATTTAATAAAAAATAATGCAAGTTTCCATAATTATATCAGTGTACTTTTATTTATAAAAAAAGTACACATTAAATACTTTTTTACGTTTAAATGCCTTACATGCTAATGAAGCAATTCCTTACATGATAATGGAAAAAATTTTCATTCATAAATTTTTTTGTTGTGGGATTTTAACATCTTGCAAGTGACACAGAAACAGAAAGGCGAAACGGTGCAACTAAAAACGTTACTTTAACTTTGGAGCGGGACAATATGGAAGTCTGGTTACTTTAGACTAAAAGCTAGTACAACAATTTTCTTAAAATACTGCACCATTTTGTTAGAGTAACATTAAAAAAAATCAGCCAAAATAAAAAACTGCACAGCGAAAACACAATGTATTGTATTCAACCACTCACTGTAATGCGAAAATATAAAGAAAAAACCCTTTGAAAAAGTGTAAAAACTGCATTTTTATCAAAGTTTGAAGCCTCAAAACAAAAATGTATTGAAATCCTTCCTTGTTCCTGCAATGTATATATGACCACCAGCTGGGGAATGGTAATGAAATTTGGTGGTTTTGCAAGACAACGCTATTCACAAGAAGGGCAGACAACGGAGTTTGCCAGATGAAACGATGTTCTGCGTAACCTTATAATAATTATTGTTCACAGTCATTTCAACACAGCTAATACATCATTTGACACTAAGGATGTAGTAAATAATAATGAGTGTGGTACTATTGTTTATTGAATTCAAAAAGGGTTGCAAAGCATTTGTTTGGTAGATTATAATTAACTGCCTGACTGCCTAAATTAACTAAACTGATATGTTGTAACCATAGATATCATAGTTAAAGTATTAGATTGGCTGATCACGTGACCTCCAATGCTGACGATGGGACGCGCATGGAGGCCTTTTAAGAGGGCAAAATTGCCAGTGTTGCTGCCACTTTAAGGAGAAAAATACTACGAAAAAATACCATCTGATTCTAAAATTACAAAAAAATGCTAGAAAAGGATTTAAAGTCACTAAAAAGATTCCAAAATGCAACTAGTATTTTTACGATATTTTTAAGGAGGATATTAGTATTTTAGAATAATTCTAAAATTACAAAAAAATATCGTAAAAATACTAGCTGCATTTTGGAATCTTTTTAGTGACTTTAAATCCTTTTCTAGTATTTTTTTTGTAATTTTAGAAATAAATGGTATTTTTTCGTAGTATTTTTCTCCATAAAGTGGCAGCAACACTGGCAATTTTGCCCTCTTAAAAGGCCTCCATGCGCGTCCTGTCGTTAGCATTGGAGGTCACGTGATCAGCCAATCTAATACTTTAACTATGATATCTATGGTTGTAACTGACGAGAATCATGCTCAGAGAATATCCCCAAATTTGCGCATGATACATGAAGATAGATGATGAAAACAACGTTTATTCTTCATTCTTGGCGCAAATAGTTTTATTATGTAAACAAGTAGGTTTGTTACAGAATCTGTCACTTAAACCGCTTCCACACAGTATTTGTGCTCAACGAAAGACGCACTATTTATACACCTCTGAAAAAAATTCGCCAAACAGCGCCTTTAGCTTATAATTTATTTCTAATTCAAACTTTTAAACGCCAAAATTAACTATTTTCAGTAATCTTCTTTCGCAAATTAATAATTACTCATTATCGTTTGCTGAATTTGTTTGAAATTTGAAAAATAATGATGCAACTTTTTGTAATAAATATCTTTTAGTTGCCGCAATTTCACTAGAAAAGTGAAAAACATTCTTTCCAGAGTTTCCTTAGTTTAATGCTTGCACACATTTCCGAGAACGATGTACTATTACGTCACAAATATAGTCGTATGTGTCCTAAAAATAGTTTTTATTTTCACTATAGATTTGGAAAGATTTAAGAAGTTTACACAGCATCAAATACCCTATACCTTTAAGTAGAATACACAACTTGATGTATCTTAAAAGAATACTATATCAATCGAATTGTTCTTATATAATTACTCATCAATATAAAAAAAAGTACGGCCCACTCATCGTACTATTACATGTTTAAAAGCTGCAAAAAAATCAAAGTCGGGTTATTTTATACTAAATCGACCAATTTTCTGTTACTTGAAAGGTCAAAAGTGTATATTGTTTTGTAAAACAAACAATTTTAATATTAAATTTAGAAAACACGTCCAATTAACAAATAAAAAAATACTTGTAATCGATTGGAGTCATTCTTATTCATATGCTTCTTTTAGTGAAACTCAACAAAGGTATAGATTTTTTAAATACACTTTTTTTTGTTTACAATTTAAGATACAAACATATATTTTTGATTGCTAACTAAAATTTCTGATATTTCTGCTTTAAGTTGTTGATCATAAATTTTAAAAAAAATTATACTACTATAATACAGATAGTTAAAGTGATTTTATTAATGAACTATATTAATAATTCTTTTGATTATTTTTTAAAAATTTATATTATCTAAGAAAATTAATAGATCAACAACTAAGAGCTGAAATACCTGGTAAAATTTTTCCCAAACACTAAATACATCAGAGAAATCTAATTCCTCTCCTCATCTAAATCTCTCCTCATCAGAGAAAGCTGATTATTTTTTTTAAATAATGCATTCAAAGTAGTGGAGTTTTGTTATAGTGGGTACAGTGATTTACTTTTATTATCACTACTTTGCAAAATTTGATGGACACTTGAGAAAAAGAACACAGCGGGTGAACCATCATTACCTCTGGCAATGAACATCATGGTATAACAATATGATCTTATGGCATTCTCCTTTTCGAAGCGGTTTTTTTCCTAACTGTTCTGCATTACCAACATTGCATTATCTGATATATTTCATCATTTTAACACAAGACAAATCCGTCAATTGTGCATAAAAAAATTAGTTAAAATGTACTATTTAGTGAGTGGTTGTTATATGTTACTGTTGTGAATATCTGTCATATCTTGAAGTTTTTATTAGTTTATAAATATTAGGTGATCAGAACACGATGTTTCTGTATTTTCACCGCTCAAGAACGAATGAATTTCACTCGTTGACCGTTCAGAGACATAGAAAAGCACAAAAGAGTTAAAATAGCTCGTTTACAGCGAAGTGTGGTTAAAAGTTTGATCACTATAATCCTACAACGACAAAGGGGAATCTTGGGCAAGGATGTCTTGCTGTTAACAGATATAGAGCTGTGGCGTCGGATAGGTCAAAATGGTTTAAACTGATTGAGACAGCCTTTGCTGGAAACCGGCTGTTGTGCTAAGGAAGACGAGAATTTCAAAAAGGGAGAATGGATGTTTCGAACGGGGAGAAGAGGGATTTGTTTGTGGGGTGGAAGACAGTGTTTGACGTAGCTGTGACATCAACATAGCCATGGCCGTAGTAATTTAGACGAATTAGCTGCCGGATGGTTTATTTAGTGGTTTTTTATGTTTTATTTAGTGGGGTATTAAATAACGTTTGACGTAGCTCTGACAACACCGTACGCATGGCCGTTCCGGTCATCCATTTCCCTATACGCGCATTCCTTTCAATATTTAAGTGAAAGTAGCAGCGTGTGCTGAAAACTTTCTGATTTTTTTTTACATATAGTTGTTCATTGAGGCCCGTGTTTCGTTTGCTTTCTCAGGAGACGAAATGTGCCTACATCATCCTGTGGATGGCCGTTTACTGGATGCTGGAGCCGGTCCACCTGAGCGTCACAGCTCTGCTACCTGTCGTCCTGTTCCCCCTGTTCGGACTCCTGTCCGGACCTGAGGTCTGCTCCAACTACATGAAGGTAATATGCAAAATCATTGGGATAGTATTTAATCCAAGAGTAAACTAGGGGTGCTTTTTTTTACACTTCACGACTTTCAATTACCACTTAAATAATCAACACATTTTAAAATAATTATATACCTTATAAGGTAATTTCAAAAACCTTAAACCTTAAAAGTTCTATGGCAGCTACCCTTCGAATGATTTCCTGAAAATCCTTAGTCATACAAGTACTAGGAACTCGTGTACCAAACTTGAAGCCCGTAGCTCTTATCGGTTTTCAGCAATACCTTTAAAACCCAAATAGTTCTACTGCTTTGCGTATGCGCAATTTTCTAGAAAACTTGATTATGACTCTCGATTGGTACTCTGAACTCGCTTACCGAATTCGAAGTCCGTAGCTCTTTTAGTTCAGGCTGTAGAGTGATTTCCGACAGTCTGACAGGACTACCAATGTCCAAAACCCACTTTTTTTTAATTAACATCTTCCAAAACGTGTAGAAAACACAAAATTTCCATTTGGAATTTTCGACCCCATAGCAATACTTTTATTACCATAATTATTACTACGTTTTATATTTAGTATTTGAAAATAAAAAAATTATAAGAAAAGAAATTTTTGTTGCATGCTTTTTGTGTGGAAATCTCGTTTGTCTGTCTAAAAGCCTGTGATGAGTTCAAGCAGTTTACCAACGAAATCCTGACTTGAAGCCCTAATTTTATGTAATAAATTATAAAGAGTAAAAGTGATTTTTTTCTCTATGGTTTAAGATGATCCCTTTATCATTGCTAATATTTAAAAGTTATTATTGTTTTATCCCTTTCTGAAAGATACAGATGTATAAACACGTCACCTGACCGTCAGGTTTTTCAGAAATACACGCCCTTAATGCTCTAAAATTTAAAAATTTAATAATTTTAATAAATTAAAAGAAATAATGGCGGACGACCATCTATGAAATCTGTTTTTTATAACAGGAGGTACTGATGATGTTCATTGGAGGCTTGGGAGTAGCAGTGGCTGTCGAACACTGCAACCTTCACGAAAGAATCGCCCTTAAGGTTCTAATAAGCATTGGAGCAGACACTAAGTGGTAAGTAATTTGATCCTTAAAATTAATCTCATGAGGGTCAATTGCGAAAAAACGAAACATTCTTGTCCCCGCCAGTTTAATAATTAATATAGGCTCAAGATTTTTCTCGTCAAATTGTACGTTTCCTGAGTAATAACCCATGAATGATACAACGTAAAACGATACATTAAATATACAGTCTTTTCGGTAATTTGGGGGCTTGGGAGCCCAGTCGGCTAGGCATTCGCCTAGCATGCGGAAGGTCCCAGGTTCGGGTCCGGGCATCGCCAAAATAACTGCCGACCTATAAACGGCCCGTGCAGCCAAAAATGTCCGACGAATAATACCCCGTGTGGCGAGAGTGCACGTTAAATATCCTTTAAAGTCCTAACGCTGCGTACGATGTCGCCCTTAACGGTTGCGTTGGGTACCTACTCAGGTGTCAGCTCGTCACTTGACTGTGGTTCTAAAATACGACGCCCGTCGCCAATAGCCCTCATGTAGCTCTAGTGTGACGATAATTCAAACTAAACTAAATTTTTAGGCAATTTCTACTTAAAAATTAACAGGAAAAGTAAATGGGATCATCTTTTATTAGTACTATATCTGTTCACCTTTTATGATGTGCAATTATCGAATATTTTACCTATATACTGTGCTAAATTGAAAATAATAATAGACCTCCATATTTGGGCAATATCAACTTACAGTATTTTACACTGAAGTGGATTATAAAAAATAAGATAAACCTTTTTAGCCTATTTTCCTTTGTTTTCAATTTGAAAGAACTGAAATATGGTAAGTAGGGTATTAGGGTATTCACATGGTGGATATTTCCATTCGTAGCCCCGCCCTCCACTTCCTCTGCAAATACTTCCATTTAAACTATTAATATTTCTTTTTTTTGTTTCAAAAGTTTGACAAAAAAAAATATTTTTATACTTTATGATTTTTGTTCGTCTGCCCCGAATTCAATTTCTACTCCCGTTCGGACTGTGGTACATTTTCAAAAATAAAATTTAAAAGGTATGACATCAGACACCTATTCTTTTTACTTTTTACTTTTTATAGTACTATATCTGTCCAAACCATTCTTTTAAATTTCCTTCTAACCATCAGATTTTCAAAGTATTTTATTTTTTCACCTGTCCATCATGGACCTATCTTTTTTTTTACTTTTTATCCATTTGTCCAACCAGTCCTTACTATACCAATTTTGTGGTGTATTAAACGGACAGGTTTGTAGGATAGTTTAGATCTTCCATACTTTTTTTTAAACTTATAAGCTTTAAGACTATTATTTAAAAGCATATTATTTCCGATATTTTTAGGCTAATGCTCGGATTCATGATGACTACCATGTTTCTCTCGATGTGGATAAGTAACACGGCGACCACTGCAATGATGGTGCCCATTGTTGAAGCAGTGATGCTAGAACTCAGATCCAGTGTGACGACGACTCCAAAATTAGACAAAGGTATTAAAAGTTATTAAACTGAAATATATTTCTTCTTCTTTCTCACACCCCTGGACAACAATGCAAACTATTATGTGAGAGGGAGATACAAGGGATCCACAATGGCAAGGGGCATAGCTATTTTCTTAAGCCCTGTATCTTAGGATTTTTTTTTATGTTCTGATCTTAAGAGGAACTGTCAGTCCCATAGAGCTAATGCATTAGTTTTGAAATCACAACTTTTGAAAAAGAATTGCTTTGTCATGTTATCCCATTTTCACCAGGTATGGGAATCATTATAACACCAATTTAAAACAAAATTGAAAAGAAATTAACATCCGATTATTTAATTATCAATTGATAAAGTTTTAAAATAGCGACGCCATCTGCTGTATATTTTTGGCTTTTTAAAACTTCAAAAATATATAATTAAATAACTAGATAACATTTTCATTTCAAATTTGTATCATTTCGGTGTTTTGTCGATTCCCATACCTGGGGAAAAAGGGCTAACATGGCAAAGCAATACTTTTGTGGAAGTTGTGATTGCAAAACAAATGCATTAGCTCTATGGGAGTGACAGTCCCTCTTAACTTAGAGAGAGTTGTTTTGACAGCTCTTAACCAATAGCATTGAAAGTGACATACTACAATGGTAATACCAGGGATCTTAACAGCATACCAGTTATGTTTTGGGGGAATCTTTCAGGCTACTTCGTTTTTTTTTGTCAAAAACAGGTAGTGTACCTCAGATAAATATATTTTCAAAACATATTCATCCATCCTCTTAGACGGAAGTTTCAAACTTTTTAAGTTTTGTTATTATGGAATAAATTACCTCTAACTTCCCGGTTTTCTATATCTTCGTCAGATATCTTCTGACTAAATAAATTGATTCAATATTTAACAATATTTTTAAAAAAAATAATGCAAGTATTTATTTAAATAAGCTTACGCACACGCATGATGTAAATGATTGTAATACTTATACTCTTAATTGCTTTAACTCAATAAATATAACACTTTTTCAATACTTTTTCGAAAGTTACTAACACATTGGAAGTGGAAATGAAAACATGTGTCTAAATTGTAAATACCAGATGAATATGAAAGCTTCTATGATAGGTAGGAATCAAATGAGTATTAATAACTTATCGTTGGAAAGAATCTATGCCAAAAAATTATAGAAAACAAGTTTAGAATACTTTCTGGATTTTTGGACACTTTTTATACTGCCACTAATGTTACTAATAATATAAACTAATAATGTGGAAGAGTGCTTTAAAAACATTCATCGTAAAAATATTAATGGTTTTTCTTCGAAATTGTTTTGCTACTTATTAAATGTTAGCACTTTGAAATGATGGAAATTATATTTTGGTATGATGTGGGCAAAGCATTTGTATATATGTACACAATTTATATTTCAAGTTAATATAAAATGTTGAAGAATAAATGTTTTTACTACAAACAATCGTTGAATACGTAATCAAGTTAGAAATAAACTTATTGACAACAGTTGTTTTTCGTAATTTTATAAGAGAACTTTTGGAATCATTTTTAAAATACATTTTAAATTTTAGATTCTGATGTGGGTTTTAACCCATTAAAAACCATTTGTGAATAAAATGGGGTTGTTTCACGGAGGATCTGACAATAGCTCCGCGGTCTTGTTTTCCTGTCTATCGAATTACTTTTGTTTTGGTTAAGTTGGTTGGTTGGTAGACCTATATTCAGGTTAGTGTGCTTGGTCAGCACACAAACCTGATTATCTCTACCAACCAACCATTACAAAAGTAATTCGAGAGAAAGGAAAACAAGACCGCGGAGCTATTGTCAGATCCTCCGTGAAACAACCCCATTAACACTTTTTTGACCAAATAAAAACGTTAGTTTTTAAAATTTATTTATACTGTAACTTAATTTGGCCTACACCAAAGGATCAGCTCGTTCAGTAATATGTCTTCATTTGGCGTATGTTTTGTTTGTTAAGATAAACTTAAGCTGTAAAGCTTATTTTTGTTTGGCAAATTTTCATGCCAATCGTAGTGAATGAGTTAAAGTGGAATTTTAAAAATATTATGTTCTTTATTATATTTTAAATTCGAAATGTTTACTCTTTTCAGGTTATCAAATGAACTTTGATTCTCTACATAAGACATTACTGTTGAGCGTTGCTTATTCTGCTAACTGTGGAGGAACTGGTACATTAACCGGTACATCTCCTAACCTGATCCTCAAAGGGTTTTTAGAAGAGTAAGTGTAACTAAAATATTTTAATATTTTGAATTATAATAATGTTTACGCTTTTTTAATGTTATGTTTCACTTATGCAAACATAATGACCAATAAAAGATTAAAAAGGCAAAGATGGTCTTTTATTTTTGTCTATGTACAAGATACACTGGATATCTAACTTTTTTTTTAAAAAAAATCACTGACTCTCTTAAAATGTATAACGTACTCATGGTAAATTCTTTCACTTACTAGGGACAACAATTATATCTTTTTAGAATGTTTATTTTTTCAATTAATATACTGCATACAATATTCAATATAATGTAGGCAATAATGACATTGTCCCATGCTTTTTTAATTAAAAGATTTATAATTGGCCATAAATGTTTTCTATGTTAGTTTTATTTGTTGTTGCTGAGCCATAATTCGAATACTTAGATACAATGTCCCAGTGGCTTAGTGGTACAAGGCCCAGTGGCTTAGTGGTAGTGCTTCGCATTGCCACGCCACAGGTCCGAGATCCGACGGGGATCGTGTCCCGGATTGGGCAAGGTTTACTCATCCTTTCATCTCTTAAGTGGGTCGATAAAACGAGGACCAAGCATGCTTGGGAACTAAACACTGGTGGTCCCGCTTGAGACTGACCACCTAACCGGGACATATGCCTAGCACCCCAGAGCCCTTGGTCACGAAAGCTGAATTGGGCACGGCAGGCCTTGGCCCAGTAATGGGCTGTTGAGCCGAGGAGTTTAGTTTAGATACAATGTATTAATACATACAATTATATAAAAATTTTATAAACTGAACATTTTACAAATGATATTTTTTTTCTTAGACATTATCCAGAAAGTTCGGAGGTTACATTTGCGACCTGGATGGCCTACAACGTTCCAGGCATGCTCATATGTGTAACTATAGGCTGGATAGTTTTGCAAGTTCTTTACGTGCCCTGCTGGTAAGAAACAATTTTTCTCCAAGTTCTTATCTTATTGGTTTACATCAGGGATTGAAAATTTACTTTTAAAAAGTAACTATGTTACAGTCATACCTCCAATGCTAACGACGGGATGCGCATGGAGGAGAATAATTCTAAAATTACAAAAAATATCGTAAAAATATTAGCTGCATTTTGGAATCTTTTTAGTGACTTGAAATGCTCTTCTAGTATTTTTTTTTTGTAATTTTACAATTAAATGGTATTTTTTCGATGATGCCGTAGCATTTTTCTCCTTAAAGTGGTGGCAACACTGGCCCCATTGCCCTCTTATTCTGGTCCTCTATGCGCGTCCCGTCGATAGTATTGGAGGTCACGTGATCTGCCAATCTAATACTATGATATCTATGAATTTGAGAGACAGGAAAACAAGACAGCGGAGCTGTTGGCAGATCCTCCGTGAAACAACCCCATTCTAACTTGGCATCTATGGTACAGTTACCTAAGATGAAAAGAAACTAGTTACAGTTACGGTTAGAAATTTCAAATTTTAAGAAAATTTGAAATTTAACCATTTTACAGTTTTCCCAAGAGAACCAAGAAAAAAGAAATAGTTACCATCGTAGAATAGTTAAGGAATAAAATTCAACGTTGTTAAAAGTTAAATTTTAAATAATTTAATTTAAGCCGAATTGCCGAAAAAATGCATGAAGTGCGGCGTGAGAAGTAACGCAGAAGTAACGAAATTTTTCGTTACTTCGTTACCACCATAGATATCATAGTTAAAGTATTAGATTGGCAGATCACGTGACCTCCAATGCTAACGACGGGACGCGCATGGAGACCAGAATAAGAGGACAAATGGACCTGTGTTGCCACCACATTAAGGAGAAAAATACTACGAAAAAATACCGTTTAATTCTAAAATTCCAAAAAAATAATACCATAAAAATACTAAAAAAGCGTTTCACGTTTTTTAAAGTTACTAAAAAGATTCCAAAATGCAGCTAGTATTTTTATGGTATTTTTTTGTAATTAAAAAAAACGGTATTTTTTCGTAGTATTTTTCTCCTTAATGTGATGGCAACACTGGCTCATTTGCCCTCTTATTCTGGTCTCCATGCACGTCCCTTCATTAGCATTGGAGGTCACGTGATCTGCCAATCTAATACTTTAACTATGATATTATGGTTACCACTAAAAGTAACTAAGTTACAGTTACCGTTACTTAATAAAAAATCTAACGGCGTTACTCGGCGTTATACCTAAAAAAAAAGTGTAACTGTTTCAAGTAACGAGTTGCTCGAATTACATATGTTTTTGTAACCCAAGTTTACATATGTTTGGTTTACCAATGTTTTGACTGTCTCTCCAATCTTTTCTTCTATCATAGGAAGAAGCAGAGCGAAGACCAAAAACAGAGTATTCGCCGGGTTATTTCGTCGAGATACGAAGAACTCGGATCCATTACGTAAGTCAGCCTTGCGTGACCATTTATAAACACACAGTGACGAGTGAAAGGGTCTTTCGCGAAAACTGCCGATATTCATCTGAATTTCAATGGCGACGAACTTGAACCGCAATCAAGACACTTTGTATATTATACAAACACTGTAAGTGGGATTTATGGAGGTTAATAAAATGTGCTACCTCATTGAGTTAAGAAGAAGGTAGAGATGCTGCCGAGATAAAACCAATTTAAACAAGTACGTTTGTAGCAGAATCTGTCACTCAGCCCACTTCCACACAGCATTTTTGTTCAACAGGGAAAAAGTCGCCAAACACAAAATTAATTCGTTATTTATAAACAAATTGTACAGGCTAATATTTTGGCTAGTTTCCATTTATTTTATTTCAGAAAGTATTTCAATTAATTATTTCTTCAATAGTTATTATCGTTTGCAAAAATTAATTTATATTTCAAAGAATAAATTTGTAATATTCCCCTCTTTCAAATAGAACCAAAACATTTCATATCAACATACAAGCAAAGAATCTCTTAGTGAAATATATTTGAAGTCATTTCAAACTGATTGATGTCGCAAAAATAAATTTCTTTTAATTAATTATTTAAAAGAATTAAAGTTTCTCGAGTGAAGTGATTGTTGCGAATAGCAATGGTGATTTAATTCTAATAAAAATGGCTTCTTATGCTTTTTAAATGAGCATTAAACTTTTCATGTTTTTTTTTAAATAATTAAAGTACTTTAAATTCGAATTTTTTCTGAAATTATCAATGTCTTCTAATTTCGATGCGCTGAATTTTTTGATGTATCACATTTGTCTTGAACATTTGTAGTTTGGGCTATGAAAGTAGGTGACAGACTGACGGACAGACAGACGGACTGAACGATTATAATACCAACCACTTTTTACGTTATAAACGTAGTGTGGAAGCTAAATCTGGTTTATTAAGTGAAGCCGTAAATCGTTTTGTTGTAAGCCTAAACAAATACTCTTGTCGAATTATTTGGCGCTATTCAATAGTGGAGTTTGCCAGGCTTACTACATCGACTTGGAGACTTTCTGACTATCTCATAAAAACTTTAATTGTAACGTATATTTATTATCTGTAAATCTTATCTGCACCATCTTATGTTAATAAAGGCCCTTTGGTACATCACCTACAACTGTGCAAAATATATTTTTAAATTTTTAATTAACGCTATTCACCCCCCCCCCCCCCCCCAACCCTTAAAAAAAATACCTAACTGAAATTTATTAAAATATTTATTCAAATACTACAACTATTCATATATTATTAAATAGGTTAGTAGATAACAGTAGTTATTATTTTCCATTTTCTGTATCTTTTTGAATGTTTGATGTGTTCCTAAATAATTCCCCAAAAGATTATCGAACTAAATAATGTATCCTTGCGATTGTGTCTAGTCTGACTATAGAAATCCGTTTAACATCCCATATAAGCCAATTGGTACTCTTTCATCGACCCTGCAGCGATCAAGGAACTGCTATAACATAATGGCAGGTCTTGATTTGGCGATTTGCGTTATGTTGCTAAGCAACGAAAATACCCAAAAGAGGTAAACATTCAATATCATATTTCATACATCTCGTTAGGTAAAGAAACCCTACGTTAAATTTTGAAGCTGGCCAAAAGTCGCAAAATCGAGACTGGCTATTATACTATATCTCTTCCTCAAGGGCTGACTTTGCCCACGAATTGCTACCTGACTCGGATCACGGCCAACTTCAATAACAAGGCCCCAGAGAAGCTGTCTCAAACATAAGCGTAGACGGAAATTTTGACGTTACGGTTCCCAGTGCCGAAGATCGAGAAACTAGTTCGGACGCATTCGGAACCCTAAAATTGTGGTCAGCCGTGAACGAGTGGTTCCGAACAGGTTTCGAGACAGGTTGTCTTCATCTTCGGAAAACGTCACTCGGAACTATGACGTCGAAATTTCCGTCCCCGAGCTTGTTTGAGAAAGCTTCTTCGGCCTGAGTAGTTTAGTAGGCCGTGCTCGGATACGAACCCGGGTCCACAGCATGGTAGTCAAGCAAGCTGACCACGACACTACCGCATTAACTTTTTTCCACGCAAAACGATTGTTTGTTTTGGTTTTTTTGCATGTTTTGAAATTCTGGTGTGTTTACCGCAGGTTCCACGAAGGAGCTGTTTTCTTCCTGTTTGTCGTTCTGGTGTTTTTGTGGATCTTCCGAGAACCCAAGTTCATGCCGGGATGGGCGGCAATGATCTCCACTGAAACGTAATGTTAGAATAATATTTACTTATTACAGGTGCAACTTAAAATAAAATGTTCAATGAGCCCTATTACATTAAAAAAATTAAAGCTTAAAGAAAATCCGTAAAATGTTGACAGATACTTCGATTCATATTAACTAAATGTATAACCTAATGCCTAAAAGAATAACTTTAACTAAAGCTTTAATATTACAAGTTTCAAGAATATAGATGGTACATAAGATGTAACAGACATAAAACACTAAGTAACGGGAGAATGGCGCTTCTTAATGAAAATTCAGGTGCCGGCTCGTCACCTGACTGTGGTTCTAAATTACGACGCCCGTCGCCAATAGCCCTCGTGTAGCTCTAGTGCGACGATAATTCAAACTAAACTAAACTAAACTTAATGAAAATTATTGAATTTATTAGTATTATTAACCGAATAATAGTGCTAGATAAATTTTTGCGGATTCAGGGTAATAAATCTTACTTGAAGGTAATTTGCTTGATTTAAAGTTAAGGGCTATATATCGAGGGTGTTTTTGTAGTCACCAAAATCAGGACCTTGGGTGACCAAAAGTGAGAATAAAAGTTTTTTTTTTCTTTTTTAAAGTATAAAAGTAATATAGCGTAAAACCACGGTAATAAAAAAAATGTAGGGTTAGTTTTTATTTCAAATAAGAATTGACAGATGGCAGCACCACATTACTTTCGACAAAGCACAAGATATTTTTAATTTTGTAACAGAATGCTGAGTATTTTAACGACTATTACTCAATACGGAAATCGAATGTTTAATGTTTAAGAATTTTAGACGGACAGTCTCCCGAAATGCTGGGCTGCATGACACTATTATAATTTTCTTGTTGTCAGCTGTAGAGGTAATACTGCCTCTGTAATTGGCATTCCTCTTTCTGATGTACATGTATTGATGGATTTGACATGGATGGATGTATTGATGGATGGACACACATTTGATGGATAAAATTGTTTAAATTATTTAAATATTCGACAATTCAGAATCGGTGGTTTCCGATTCAGCTTTGGATACATTAGTAGGTTAAGTCTTCGTCTTGACAATCCTATAAACGGTTCGTGCTTTACAAATCTAGATAATTAATAACGCCTAATGAAAGAGGATTGATCCTGAGTCCAAAGTCCTGACGCCGCTATGATATTACGTTGGATGCCTGCCTTGTAACTCGGCTGTAATACAAAATTAATAGGCCTGTTATCAGTAAGAAGTTTTGTGCACTCTATATCGTGGATTTAATTAACCCCAAGGCAAAATACACATTAATTACCCTGTATGGGTCGCTATATCAAAAATATTATTTTATGTTTCTAAATAACCTTTTCACTAAATTATTTTAAAGCAAAGCATTTATTATTTCTAAAAGCCGATGCTCTCTCATAAGATATTATATTAAAGAGCTCGTTATCTATAGTTGTCATTCACAAGCTATATAAAGTTATGAAAACAAAGCTTATAACATGACTGTAGAGGTTACAACTAGCTTGCAGGGCAAACGGGGCAAGTGCCTAGGGCCCCCACTTCAAAGGGGCCTCCAAATTGAGGAAAAATGTACAAAAATTAGTTTGCAACGAAAAAAATTCGAATGTAATACGATTGAACCAAGTGCAATTAATTTTCCAAAAGCGAGTCACCATAATTATTATATATCTTGTTATATTTCTAAATTATGCCCTGTTCATGCAAATAAAATAGATGAATGTATTTAAAATATGATATTACATGACATGATAGGTCTCTGATGTCATATTTTATGTATGCAAAAAATGTGTAACTTATGCAAGTGCTTGCACTGATGTATTTAAAACAATTGTTTAAGGTTACTTTGTACAAATTGAAAATGAAAAAATCACGTTCATAGACATATTAATTTATGTTGTGGGGGCCCCCAAACTTGCTTGTGCCTAGGGCCCCAAAAGTTGTAAGTCGGGCCCTGGTTACAACCTCGCTATCCGTATTTTACAGACGTATAGGTGATGCGGTCCCTGTAATTGGTATTCTCTTCTTGATGTTCCTGATCCCTGCCAAGCCCTGGCGTATCCACGACAGTCCTGGTCTGCTGGAGTGGTCGGTTGTACAGAAGAAACTCCCGTGGGGGCTGGTCCTACTTCTGGGTGGGGGTTTCGCCATGGCACACGGATGCCAAGTAAGATATTGTTGGTACTTGTATTATATGTTTGGACATTAAACATTAGGTAGAAATGCTTATATTCGAAATTAAATCTTAAATTGGTTGGTTGGTAGACATATATTTTCAGGCTTGCGTGCTTGGTCACAAAGACCGGCTTATAAACCTCGTCAAGAAAGACGGACCCGACATACACACACATACAAGACAGATGCTGCCATCTATCGCCACCTCCACAATTTAGACATGTTCCTGAAGAGGAGGGAAATAGTCTCCAGGGACATGTAACCGTGGTAAACTGCGCAATGACCGACTACAGGACTTTCGGACCCAACAGATTTAACGAGCACGTACTCCGCATATACTCGGTGGGTCTTCAGAGGTGTCGAGACTCGATCGCGGGACCTTCCGATCCCGAGATCTTAACCACTAGGCTCCCCACGGCCCCAAAATCTTAAGTTACTATAGCAATTGGGTGTCGTCATTAAGGCACAATCAAATACGTACTTAATTAACAAACAATACACAACATACATCTCTTCTATTCAATCATATAGTCTCTTATGTCTGCCGAGAGTTTTTTCATCCTAATGGGTATTCTGCCGTGAGCAGGTAAACTAAAGTAAGCACAACTATCAATTAGACCATTTTCTGCCCTAAAATAATCAGTCTTTTAGTATGCTTTCTTTTACGCTTAGAGGTTAGTGAATGCTTACAATAATGATTCAAGTCATTAGTCTAGATACTGTAGAGTACCTGTCCATGGCAATCTTGGAGAATGAAGATACGGTGTGGCGGGAGGAGCGCTTTGCTTCTCCTGGACAGTCATTAGTTAGATATAGAATCACTGGTTGGAGATCCATGACCCGTCACGTGGTCCGCACTGTTAGCCACTAAATTATCAGCGATTTCTACCGGCTCCGATACCTATGGGCTTGTTTCACGTAGTATGGAAAGAAAACAAAATAACAAATGGAACCGCAGTACAGAGAGCATGAAGTCATAAGAAACATTCCCATTGGGGAGACGCACTTTCAAACAGATGTTCAGTCGTCCATTCCGTGTCAGTTAATTTCATGTCGGGTCCATGGCGTCGCGTCGTCTTCCATACCATTCCATTCTCGTCGCCAAGCAAAAGTGTATTTATTTGTAAAGAATTAATACGATTAAGTCTCGCAGATGCTTCATTTATTACACATTTACACATCAAAAACTAGAACTGCTTATATCCGACATTTCATCTTAAGTTATACAATCACAACTGGTTGTTGCCGCTCAGGCTTAACTAAATACTTAATTAACAGACAATACACACAAGCAGTTAAGTGGTATAGTTATTGATTGTAGATAAATGAAAAGTCACATTATCAACATTTTATTTGAGGTACAGCTATCGGTATATATGTTCGTTCATTGGCGACTTCAAAGCAAACTACACATCAATAACATTCCCCTCAGCAAACAAGCTAAATAATTTGATTATTGCAATTAGATTTTGCAAAATAAAGTCCATATTACTACTTTTTATAATAATATATATTGATTTTTTTTTATTTATAGAAGTCAGGCCTTTCAAATTGGATTGGCAGACAAATGGGCAGCCTCTCTGTTTTATCACCAACAGTAGTTCAACTCATATTGTGCATACTAACAGCAGCGTTGACAGAAATTATCAGCAACTCGGCAGTAGCAACCATCACCATGCCAGTCGTCAATCAAATGGTACGCGTAGTATTTCTATTTTTAACATATTAAGAGTAAACTCCTCGGTGCTACTGACAATTTGTGGTCCAACGCCTATGGGCTTGTTTCAACACATTGTCAAAGAAAACAAAACAACCAATGAAATCGCAGTATGGAGAGCGTGACATCATAAGAAATATTCCCATTGTGATCATTTCAGATCTCGTAACAGGGCTCTGGGGTGCTCGACATAGTCCCGGTTATATGGTCAGCGTCTCGGAAACTCCAGTGTTTAGTTCACAGGCATGCTTGGTCCTCATTTTATCTACCCACTTAAGAGTTGAAAGGTTGTTTTAATATACGTCAATACGGAATTCGAAGCCCGGATCTATGGCATGACAGCACGAAGTACTACCACTAAATCACTGGGACTAAAATTACTTATTTACTGATTTTTTTAGTGCGATAATTTATAAAAAGCACCTGAGATTGTTCGGCAGGAATTTTGTTTGCTGTACAGTTCCATTTCAATTTGAAACAATGAACGATTGGAACGGCCACGCCTACAATGCATGACGTCACAGTTGCGTCAATCGCTGGCTTTTAAGCCCCACAAACAAACCATCCGGAAGCTGATTCGTCTACAATAGAACGGTTACGTCCACAGTGACATCAGAGGTACGACAAACATTGCCTTCTATCTCGTAAAAAGAAATCAGGAAGCGCCCTATTTATATCGTCCATTGGGATCGGATCCATTAAAAAAAATAAAGAAATAATCAGCTAAACATTTAAAAAAGGGTATATTTTTTTTATTGATTACTGTCTTTCAGTGTCTTCCTTAAATTTTTTTCACAGGCTCTAGCATTCGAAGCAAATCCACTGTCTCTGCTACTCCCTGTGACAATAGTATCTTCATATGCTTTCATGCTTCCGGTAGCTACAGGGCCAAATGCGATTGCATTTGACAGTGGACCGATGAACACTATGGATATGGTAACCAACATTTTTATACTTTCAATTACCTAATATATGAAATATGAGGTAATATAATATTGCGATGGGGTCGAAATTCCGAAATGGAGTTTTTTTTGTTTTCTACAACGTTTTTTTAGGGGGGGAGGGGGGAGAACTGATTCTAACAAAGTGATTTTCAAACGTTGGCCCGTCTGTCTGTCTGAAAACCGCTCTACAACTTCAACTTAAAGGTCTACGGAGTTCAAATTTGGTATACGAGGTCCTAGTACCTCTGATGGACGTCATAATAAGGTTTTCGAGAAAATTGGGCATATAACTATTTAGGTTTTTAAAGTTATTGAAATTACCTTATAAGGTCCGTTATTAACTTTAAATGCGCGTATTGATTTATTGAGCGGTAATTGAAGTAATTGAAAGACGTGTAGCGTTACACATCCCTAGTTTACAAAGAGATCCTCAATTAGCACAATTTTTAATTGCAATTTTTTCAATGCAAGCTTAATTGTCAGGGATAAAAATGAGTAAAGTTGTGTTATTGATAAAAACCTAGTTGAATTTTAAAATGAAAGCCATTTTTGTCATATTGAAATCGTACTTATAAGGGGAAGTACCTGCATTTGCGCATTGATGCTAATGTCCTCTATAAATTTCACTCTTGTTTTATACCCCCCCCCCCCCCCCCGATTGTATTTAAAAATATTAATATAGATCAAGTTTACTGTTGAGGTTTCTAGTGTAAAATTGGTTTCTAACATAAAAAAATGTAATTTTAACATCTATTAACTTAGTCTGGCTACATTATTTTTTTATTTGATTGTACAGCACAAATTGGCTCAAAGTTGTGCAACGTACAATTTTCAAAATAGAAAAACAACGACTTAATCGCAAATGATAGATTAAAATATGTAATTAAAAATTTATTCGGTTAATTTAGATGTTACAGCGTACCATCTACAGCGGTATGATATAATGACCTGTCTGTTCCTTTTTGATTTAAAAAATTTTACGTAATGTTGATACACCTATTGATTTGTATGAAATATAAAGTGGAATTTTTACTACATTTGGACATTTTCGTTGCTTGGCAACGCAAATCCAGAACGGCCTTCATATCATAGCTGTTCCATTAAGATTACAATCAACTCAATGTATTTAATTTTATTAAAAATAATTTTTTAACTTCCTAGGTGAAACCTGGAATCATCATGAATATCTTGTGTATCTGTGTTCAAATGTTGATGATCAACACACTGGGAACAGTTATGTTTGGCCTTGGAACATTTCCGGACTGGGCAGCCAAGCACACACTCAACAGTTCTATGGCGAATCACAACTGGACTTCTAGTCTTAATGGAACAAATATAACAGCTTCTATACTTTCATCTTAGTTTCATCAACATATACATTAGTTCAATAAAATAATTACAACTACTTTATTTAACCATATTTATTCAGGATTTTAAACTTTTGTGTTGAAGGGGGTGATTTTTTAGGGCCTTTATAGAAGGTGGCTTTTATTAAAGAGAGAAATTAAAATTAAGACTTTGTTGAGTGGTTAAGAGGGAATGTATGTACTTTTTAATAGGATCCTGAAAGCTTTTTCAAAGATTCTGTGAATAGCCATGGATATGGGGGATTTCAGAATTTACGAGGGCTGGTTTTTTTTCAACCTCCGATGGGCTGTAACAAAAAGACGGGTCAAAATACAAAAAATATTTTTTTGCCAACAGTAATGTACAATACTGCTTATTTCTCCACATAATTACCTTGACGATTAAAGCATTTGTCATATCTGTAAACAAGCTTTGAAATACCCTTTTCAGAAAATGTTGCCGCCAATGATTTGAAGGGAGTTGTGATAGTTTCTTTGAGCTTCACGTCCATTTGGAAGCGCTACAATCCAAGCCACTATGCTAATCGATAATTCACTTATGTGTGGTACACCTTCGAATTTCCTTAAACACTTGGTCAACTCGCTGAACAATGCCGTATGTAGCGACAGACTTGCTTCCTTGGTCCCCTATTCTTCATGAACATCCGTTCGGCCAACTTTAAATATTCAACAGCGTCCAGGAACAACGCCACCACTCATAAATATCCATACACTCGACTCATTCTTCGATGAATTTCCATTGCACTGTTCCCATCTGCCTGAAAGACACGAAAACCAGCTCGAAAACGCACAACATCCCTTCCAATCATTGGCGGTAACATTTTCTGAAAAGGGTATTTCAAAGCTTGTTTACAGATATGACAAATGCTTTAATAGTCAAGGTAATTATGTGGAGAAATAAGCAGTATTGTACATTACTTTTGGCAAAAAAATCTTTTTTGTATTTTGACCCGTCTTTTTGTTACAGCCCATCGGAGGTTGAAAAAAAAACAGCCCTCGTATAACTTGGGCCAACAATAGCTTTTGAATTATGATGTACAGGGTGCCCATAATTTAGCTAACTAAGGTTTTTCTGTAAGCAAACTAATTATTATTCATTTGGTAGAGAGGCTATTGATGGCATGAGAGAGATAACTCTGCAAATAAAAAAAATCTTAGGTAATAGTTGATTCCACTGATGTTATATAAAACCAAATGCTTGTCTAAAACAAATTTAAAACCAAAAAGCAACTTTTTGATGTAAAAAATTAAAATTTTGCACTTTCATCTCCTATCCTGAAATTAAAAAAAAAGAATTATAAATTGATGTAACTAAAAAACACATATGCAGCATACTTATTAATCAATAATCAGAAAGTATTAACTTGTAAGTACTATCTTAAAATAAATTAAAATTAATTTGATAATGCATAAATCCCTTTTAATCATTAAAAAAAAATAATGATATTTAACAAAATTTTTGCACTTATTTATTACTAAATTAAAATTTCAGAAATCTTTTTTTAAACATCTTTTTTTTAAAATAATTCTTCTGTGTAGTCAATGTTTTTACTAATACTCCTTAACATCAAAATTTAATATTTAAAAAATATATACACAATGTGTTATTAGGAAAGAATCCCCTGCATAATATATACATCTGTATCTGAGATAGTTAAATTACCTACAGATAAATGTATTAATATAAACAAATAAAGAAACCTTTGTTAATAAAGAATAGATACCAGCTTCATCTGTAACACCCCACTTTATAACACTAGATAAAAAAATTTATTAAAATAAATGTTAGAAAAAAGGAATTTTTAAAGCTTCATTTGAGATTTGTTTGTTATAATTTTTTTAAACTAAATGAATCATTACATGGACGTAGTCAGTATGGGTTTTGATAGAATTAATGGCGCACTAGACAAGGGCTGAGCCAGTTTAGGACTGAGTGGGCTGCAATTTCCTCTGAAATCTAAAATTTTTACCTGAAAATAATATTTTTTTAGCTATTTAATAATAATTGATTGCGAAATAAAAGTTTAAAGGGCTCACCTTCACTAAAAATAAATCTGGCTGATCAAATAGATACTTGTATATATTTTTCAAAAATAAAGTTTTATAGGATGTTTTTGTTTTCTTTCTGGTCATACTTATTGAATAAATATAAAAAGGTTTATTTTATTCTTACACCTGTAGAATCAAGTATTTTTTCTACCATTACAACTACATTTATTTTATTAACTTTTTTCCATTACTTTTGCATTTTTTTGCATTTTTTTTCCTTTGGAAACTATATATCTTAACTTTTAGGTAATGCAACAAAAATTTAATATTAAATTCTTAAAATAAAATAATTTTATGCTAGTGTATCTGAAAGATATGTGCGACCGTTCATGTAGGTTTTGATAGCACCTTAGCCCCCTATGGTTAAACAAAATTTTTCCCTGTTTTCTTTCTATGTAAAAAAAAAATGAGTCATCTTGAAATGAAACATAATTTCAAGATATTTTTAGTGAAATAAAAATATTTATATAATTTTCTATTGTAAGATCATATTTTAGTATTTCAAATTCTTATAAAAATTGAACATTGGAATAAATTAAATGCCTCATTAAATATTATTAAATAAACATCAAAGTGAATTTTTATGGTGTTAAAATCCAGAACAAAAAGGTTACATCGATTGTCTGCAATAGCAAGCTGAAAAATATGTAAATAAAAAAAATTATATTTTAGATTACTTTCGACCACAGAACTTAAATCCTTCTGAATTGAAACTTCAATAGTAATATCAATACATAATGTGTATAGTTTAGGAAACGTGCAAACATCAAATTACAGTTTATAAGGAAGAAAGGTCGTTTGCAATTTTTATTATTTTGGTCACTAAAATTACTAAAGAGAAAACAAAATTAAAAAAACCATGATATGAGCTTTTTTCTCTTTTTTTAAAGTAATGTGTGTGCATACATTTTCTCCGTAGATAACTTGTGTAATTGTAAACTTTATTCAAACTCTTTAATTAATCCATATTTTTAAAACAAATAGTTGACTTCAAACGATGGGCTTTCTTGGATGCAAATGGATTAGTATTAAAATAAAATAAATGTCACCTACTCCAATAATTTGGTCAAGTACACATCACGTGCCAGAGTGATACTACAATCCAAAATGTGCCATCCCTTATCTTTGGTGCATTTGTGTCGGGAAGGTACTCTAAGCCTAATTAGATTTCACTGCAGGCAGGGACTGATCTAAGAAAACTCAGACTATAGGCACACCAAATTTTGAGGGCCCCTTTTTACGGAAAACGTTGTGCATGATTGCCCCTAATGATGGTGCCAGTTGGCTGATGTATCTTATTTTTTGCTAATGTTTCCTTAGAATATCGATCAAACCAATAACTTTAGGTAAATGTCTGTGTCAGAATCAATCTAATAACTAAGTGGTGTCTCGGAAAATTTTAAAAGTTACAGAAATTCTGTTAATCAACAGTATTTGGCATAATAGAAACTAATATTTAGTGGCCGCTAGGCCCGGGCCCAACACGTTAGATAAGGCCCTGACTGCAGGAGGTAGTGTCGGGGCAAGACAGAGGACCCCAGATCTCAGTGATCAAAGAGGGGTGATAAATCACAATAAAGCTGTGTTCACACATCCATAATCTTACCCAGGTTGTTTTCACCCAGTAGTATTGATAGACACGATAATTAGGGAATGCGGCTCAGTGGCTGAGAGGTATTATGTGTCTGCCTCATAAGCCCAAGTTTGGGGGTTCAAGCCCCCGACAGAGCCGTCGAATTTTCTGGAAAGGTAAGATCTTGGGCACCCATGTCATATGATAATGTGGCATGTAAAAAATGCTTTGAGTACTGAAACATTGAAACTTGGAGTACTGAAACATTGAAACTTTGAGTACTGAAGGATTTCAACTGCTGTGTCGATTTTAAAGTGGATTTCTCTCAACTTGATCAACAGAATATTATGGCTCAAAATTTTTTAACAGGCATACAAAAACATTTGATTTGTAAATAAAATAGAGTTACTTGAGGTTGTTGTCTATCATTATAACATTGATTAAACAGCTCACTTGCAGCTGTCAGAAAACACTACATAGAGCAAGTAAATGATGATAATAACTGTCCGATTTCAAACCATTTTACCCCCATGATATTTATTTGGAGACAAAAGACACAGAACACTTATTTGAAAAAGTAGTGGTAGTTTAATTTTTAAATTGCTTTTAAGGCATGCAACATAAAATAAAGTATTAGAGAATGTTTCTATGCTAAAGCCTTGTAAAGTTGCTATCTAACAATAGTTTTTGAAGAATGTGAATTGGAGAATGATAAGGCCCCAATTTTCCCCACAAATATGAAATTTTTACTTAACTAAGTAAGGATTATAATAAATTTACTACGATAGATACAATGTATATATACTTAATTTTTTTAATAAAAAAAAACGAAAAACTATTAACAACCTTATATAATGTAGGTTCATTTAAACATGAAATATCCAGATAAATATCTACAAAACTCAAATAACATGACAGAGTTTGAAATATTATATTTTAGTATACCGTCCTTTCAATAATAAGCAACAACAAAATTATCTACATGCTTTTTAAAAATTATATACCGTTGTAAATTTTAACATAAGAAGTCTCTTCTAATCATAACATATAGAGAAAGTTAATCACATGCGTTGAGCTACAACTTGAAATTTACAACAAGGGGGAGTAGCGACATCGGCAGTTACAACTGAAGTTATCCCCAAGTTCATCAGGGCCCCTCTCACAAGCCCGCAAGTGAAGGCTAAATATTTAGGAGTTGCATTTAAATATTGATTGCTGTTTGTAACTTTTGTAAGAAATCTGAATGCATTATCATGGAGAACATATACACCCTGATTATTGGTTCGGAGGTTGTTTATTTCCTTCTTGAAGACACAGGACCAGAAGTCTTTGCATATGAACTTCATGATGTCCAGTTCGTCTTTGAATCGGGCCCAGTCTTTAGTGAGTCTTTCGACCAGACGATATCCAGTGCAGAAACCGATTGTTTCTAGTTTCGAAACGTCAAACTCTTTGCATTCTTCGGCAGACGAAGCGTAAGTGCAGATCAATTCAAGGTGCAGTAGATCGAACAGAACTTCATCCGCCATTTTTTGATATAGTTAATTATCTTTAATTTAACATTAATAGCTCCTTCAATCAGTAAAATACTAACTTTTAAGTGAAGAGTAGAAATTTTCAATTTTTTTCAACTCCTTAGTAAACAACAGAGCTGAGTTGAGCTGTGAGATAGCAGCAATCCAAATCATAAAAAAATAATAAAATTTAAATTTTTAATTGAATAAATTGTTTTAGTTAATTCTCTTCTTTTTAGCAGTAAATTTCTAAACTTTTTATTAAAAAATGATTATTGTTTTTAATAAAATAATCCGATTGGTTTCCATGGTGATGCTTCTTTTGACACCTAGGTACATCTAAACATAACCAGATTTATTGTTTTTGTTTTGGTCTTTCGGTTCGGCCTTCGGCGATTTGTAAGGATTCTTATTATTGGAAAGGAATGGGCAAGTTAAACAATTTTATTATTTCCCTCAATTGTTTAAGTATTAAATTCGATTTAGGTTATATTATCTTTTCGCTAAAATTAGTAGTAAACTGTTCTGTTCTCTTTAAATTCTGTTTAAATGTAATTATCATCTTCTTAATATCATACTCTAGTACTAAAATTTTTCATGTAACCCCTTCATGCAGAGAAAAAAGTTCTCAAATAATATGATATTCAAACTCTTGATAGACTACTGTGCCTTTGCATCCAATTCTAGCAGATATTTTACAAATCATGCCTTATTTACTATAACCTATTACTTTTATTTTACAGATTTCCATCATTACTCAAACATGCCATCCACATCGAGAAACGTCTGTCGAAGATCTTCCCCTTATCGCAGACCTTAAATTACTTGTTGTACCGTAACTCCTAACGTAAATCCTTCTCAACATGGTATCCATCCGGTACAAATCCTTCTTCCTAGGCATCCTTCTGACCTCCATAACATGGCTAATAATTCTTTTCCTGAGCCCCAAACTCAACGAAACAAAAATATTCACCGAGCTATCTCTCGACAGAACCTCGAAATGGAGACTGAGGCCGAGAATAGACAACATGCATCGCATAGCCCAAGTAGAAACGAACGTTCTGGAGTCAAAAGAACAAAGAATAAAATATAATTTTATTCCGAAAAGGAAAAAGATTGTGTTTCCGGACAGAGAGACGAACCTCATAGAATCGAATGAGATTGATTATGATTCTGCTTTAAGTAAGAAGACTGACATCAGACATCCCAAGTTGCCAGAAGATCATAAAGATAAAGTTTTGAATTCTTCGTATTTGGTTCATCTGGGGATGATCAATTCTCCACAAGATCAACGAACTAAAGATGAGGGTTACAAGAGACATGCTTTTAATCTACTGATCAGTGATAGGTTGGGGTTTAGAAGAGTTGTTCCGTATACTGCTCATAAATTGTAAGTATATTTGAAAGATTTACAATTATTCCTTGTTAATTTCATTTTTAAATGATAGTAATTCTATTTCCCCACATCTTACCACTCATTTACTGCAAACTAAGACATATACAATTACCATAATTTTATTGAAGGTGTTAAATGAACTTTTAGATTTTTTTTTGTCGGCTCAGTAGCTGTGAAGTATTACGTGCCCACCACATAAGCCTAAGCTTGGGGGTTGGAGCCCTGGCTGAGTCGGCAGATTTTCAGGATGGTAAAATCATCGGCACACATGTCATATGTATATGTGAGGTTTAAACGATCTCTTGAGCACCCATTTGATTTGGGTTCTCTAAGCAAAATTAAATCTTTGCATACTTTTTCATCCATAGATAGGTCAGATTCATTGTAATCTGAGTGTTTAAATTGGTAGTGAAAGCTGCAAAGATAGTGCCACAAAAAAAATGTCTCTCAGTTCTGGAGAATGTGCCAAGTCTGCAAAAAGATTAAATTGCCATAAGAGCAGCCCCATTTAGAAAAGAAAATGATTTCTTGCTAATTGGTATTAGCTCACTTTTATTGTGACTTCAACTTCAAACTTAAATTTAAATAAAACTTTCACAATTTTTAGTGTTATCTTTAAAAAGAGTTAGAATGTTTTTCATTTAGGATGATTAAATGGGGTTGTTTCACGGAGGATCTGGCAATAGCTCCACGGTTTTGTTTTCCTGTCTCTCGAATTACTTTTGTTTTGGTTAAGTTGGTTGGTAGACCTATATTCAGGTTCGTGTGCTTGGTCAGCCCACAAACCTGATTATCTCTACCAACCAAAACAAAAGTAATTCGAGAGACATTAAAACAAGACCGCGGAGCTATTGCCAGATCCTCCCTGAAACAACCCCATTGTAGAAACTAAAAAAATGTTCTTCTAAAGTATTTATGTTTAGTTTCATTGGCAAACATGCATGCTTCAATTCAATAAAGTTGTTTAATAGTATTACACCTGTCCTTCATTTTTTTTAGATGCAGAGACATTAAATATTCTCCTAATCTACCAAAAGCCAGTATTATAGTTTGCTTTTACAATGAAGCTTGGTCCACTCTGGTGAGAATGATTTACTCAATCCTGGATAGAACGCCAGACCATTTTTTACATGAAATTATTTTAGTTGATGACTGTAGTGATGATGGTAAGTATGAGTTTTGGTTTGTTTCTTTAACCTCACTTTAAAGAGTTTTTTTTACAAGCTGCAATTTTTTTGCAGGGGATTTTTAACTTTTACTTAATATCACTTTTCGGACAATAAAACTGTCCATGTATACTTTTGTTTTGGAAGCTTTTACGGAAGAATAGCTACTATTTTGAAACATTTTACTTGTTGGTGTGTAAATTGTAGCAAATTAATTTTTATATAAATGTCTTAATTGAAACTTAGGCTGACAAAAGTTTATTTTTACAATATGCGTAGATTTTTAAAGTTTGTTTACAGCATATCTATTTCAAATAATTTTACTTATGTTTAAACTAAGTTTTTTTTTTGCAGAAAAGTTTAGAGAAAAACTGAAGAAATTTGTCAGGAGCAACATCAAAAGTAATAAAGTAAAGCTCCTTCGCATCCAAAAGAGGGCAGGACTAATGAGAGCTCGAGTATTTGGCGCTCGTCATGCATCTGGGGAAGTAAGTGTGCAACCTAGTATACTATCAGTGCTAAAATGTTGCCTCTTATATTAGTCATTGCTATAAACTTCAAACAAGTAGGTTTTATAACAGAATCTGTCACTTAACCCACTTCCACACAACAGTTGCGTTCAACAGATAAAAAAGCGCCAAACACAGCATTAATTCTATGTTAAACATTTACATGCTAAATTTGGCTAGTTTCATTTATTTTATTTCGAAAATTCAATAATTATTACTTATCGTTTGTAAAAATTAATTTATATTTCAAAGAATAAATATGTAACATTCCTCGCTTTTAAATAGAATGAAAACATTCCATATCAACATACAAAGAATCTCGTAGTGAAATATATTTGATGTCATTTCAAACTGATCGATGTCGCAAAAATAAATTAATTTTAATTTATTGTTTAAAAGAATTTGTTACTCAAGCAATTGTTGCTAAGGGCAATGGTGATTTAATTCTAATAAAAATGGCTTCCTATGCTTTTTAAATGAGGAATAAATTGCACAGTTTTTTAAATAATTAAAGTACTTCAAATTCGAATTCTTTTCTGAAATTTTCAATGTATTCTAATTTCGATGCGCTAAATTTTTTGACATATCACACTTGTCCATAGCATTTGTAGTTTGGACTATGAAAGTGGGTGACCGACAGACAGACGGACTGAACGATTATAATACCTTCCACTTTTTACGTTATAAACGTAGTTTGGAAGCTAAAAGCAAAACTTAGTTGAAAGGCATTAGAAAATATATATTCTGAAAAAGAATTTTTAGGACTTTTTGTGCTTTATACTGACAGTGGTAAAGTGTGATCTCTTTTGTTTAACATTAATACAAACGTTAAAAAGTAAAAGTTATTAAGTCCTCAACAGTCTGTAGGAAGTACTTAATTTCGGAAAGTGGTTTTTATGACATTTTAAAGTACTTATTTGTAATTAAATTCTTTTTTATTAAAAAATTAGTGTGAAAAGCATTGCATGCGCTTTTATGTTGCAAATTTTAAGCTGGATTTTTTTAGCTAAAATAATTTTAATAAGTGAACCATAGAAGTTTTATGGGTCAGAGAAAAACTTAGTTTAGTCTTATAATACATTCATTTATAATTTACCGTGTAACCGCTTCAATTTGGGTTATTATTAGTAGATTTTGTGTAAAGCCCACCATGGAGTGAAATATGGGCGCTTATCTTGTAATCCTAAATACCTTTCCATTCAATACTTCATAAATATCTATTCCAAATGTTTAAGGTAGCACTATTATAATGCACATGGCAAATCACTTCATAAACATAAAACTGGAAAAGAATCTGTATCATACAAGGATGTTTTGCTGGCAGTGTTTGCTTATTAATAACCCTTTCCGACCAAGCTATTACGATCGTGCAGGTATAAAAGAGAATGTTCAAGCTCTTCAAAAATATCGATACCGAAGCAGCTGATTTGTACCAGTTATTATTTGTATAAAAAATGACTTTGTTTTTAAGGAGTTGCTGGCATTGATGCTGTTTAAGGTAATTTTTCGATAAAACTCTAAAATTTAGTTTCATAAACTTAAATCAGCGCCATATGATAGCCGGTCTTAAAGGGATACAGCACATGCTCTTGAAATGTATATGAACTAGTGAAGCAATCTTTACTTCAAATATTGTACTGTTTGAAGATATTCAATTTAAGCCAAACTACTAAAAAATTTATAAATATTTAACTAAATCATAGGATACCTTTTTAAATTTGCAAATATTTGTTATTATATTTTTTCGTCGTACTTTAAGTTCAGCACTCTCACACTCAAATTTCTCAAACAGGTCTTGGTATTTCTGGACAGCCACTGCGAAGTGAACAAATTGTGGCTGGAACCTCTTTTGGAGCGAATTCAACAAAACCGCACTACTGTAGTCTGTCCCATCATTGACATAGTTAGTGCAGACACTTTTGAGTATGTTTCTTCGCCTATCGTTCGAGGAGGCTTTAACTGGGGCTTGCACTTTAAATGGGACTCCGTCAACCCGAGTCATCTGAAGCATAAAGAAGACTTCATCAAACCAATTGAGTATGATTCATTTGTTGTTATTCATACAATTTTGTTATTCAATAATTTTGCTATTCAATCAGTTTTCAATAATTTTGTTATTCAATCAGTTTTCAATAATTTTATTGTTATTGAATAAGTTTTTAATAATTTTTGTTGTTATTCAATAATGTTTAGTAAATTTATATTAGGTATCACATTTTATTTAATGTTGTAGTGAAATTCCTACAATCATGTATAAAATGTAGCAAGCTTGTTTAATTTCAATATTTTACTTTATAATTATCAAATTATGTTTTTACATGTGCACACCCTGATAGCACACTAATATGGGATCTATATGGGTCCATTTGAGTAATGCGTCCACTACCCATATTTGGCCCCAGAAAGAAACAACAATCAATATCTTTGGTCACACCACCTGGGCTACCCCATATAGGCACTTGTACAATTTTGTCCACTTGAAAGTTTTATCTCTTAAGAAAACTACTCAAAATAAGAAAGTTTTTTTTTTCAGTACAATGTTTTTAAATATAATATTAAACATAATTTTACGTTTAACTTTCCCTATCCAAATAATATTTAACACTCGATTACTTGTTTGGATAACACTGGTTTCCTCCGGCTAGCCCATAATAATCTTTAAGGTTTTACCTATTGAGATTTTGTAAATTGAGATTTTTTATATCATCAAGCTTTTGTAAATTGGAATTGTTATCATTGAGATTTTGTAATATCTTTGATACTGGATATAATGTGATCTTGTTATTGTTTAGATCTCCAACAATGGCAGGAGGTTTATTTGCCATTGACAAGAACTATTTCCACAAACTGGGAGAATACGATGAAGGAATGGATATCTGGGGTGGTGAAAATTTAGAAATATCATTCAGGGTGAATAAATTAATGTATTTGTTTTAAAATTTTCAATGGTGCTTGCCTCTGATTGCTTAGTAACATTTTTCCCCTATAAGCATGAGTTTAAATAAGTACAAAACTTATTTTTAACATTTAACTGGACAATGTCCATGTTCATAAGTGACTTGTTATTTAAAAAAATGGATTATAAAATAATTTAGAAAACATTTAAAGTATTTGGAAAAAGGACAGTTCTTAGTCACTCTGTCAAAAAAGCAATAATTATTTACTTTTTGAATTCAAATTAAATTTCAGAAACCACATCAACTGACGTCATCTATTCTGCTTTGGTTTGATCAAGGAAATTGTTACCATGTTAAATATACTATTGTTCTAACAAAACATGCTGAAGTAGTTTTTTCTTTGACATCCATTCCAATAAACACCAACTTATCAATTTTTATGAAAAAACCACTAAATTTTGATTAAAAATCCAATAGATCTGGATGTGTGGTGGTCGCTTGGAAATCATGCCCTGCTCTCGAGTCGGACATGTCTTCAGACGTAGAAGACCTTATGGGTCGCCAGGGGGAGAAGACACTCTCACTTACAATTCACTCAGAGTGGCCCATGTGTGGATGGACGAATACATTGTGAGGCAAAGTTTTAGTGACATATTACATAGTTAAGTTAGCTTCATTAAAGTACATTTTGATAACATAATACAGACAAATTATGTACATAGTAGCATATATATGTAGTATAGTATGTAGTATATAGTAGTATAGCATAATAGTTTCATATGCAACATAATATTACTGAGTAATACAAAGATGGTTTTGAAGATAAATGAGTGATAATTGATTCATGTTTCAATATTATTTTGTAGTTAGATGCCAAATTTGATGCATAGTTGTCATGGGCTGTGTGAAAATTATTAGAAATCGTAGAATTATTTTACAATTTTATCAAATAATATTTAACAATCTTTACTTTTATTACTTGTTTTTAAATTTATTTCATTTTCTAATCAAACATATTAATCGAAGAAATTTAAGATTGGGTGTATTTGAACTAAAATTTACAAGAATTGATTACGATAAAGCAAAATATTTATTTCATTTCTTTTACATAA
This sequence comes from Oedothorax gibbosus, assembly GCA_019343175.1. NCBI lineage: Eukaryota > Metazoa > Arthropoda > Arachnida > Araneae > Linyphiidae > Oedothorax > Oedothorax gibbosus. The sequence goes on from JAFNEN010000399.1 coordinate 163,500, forward strand.
TATTTAACATAATATTATATTAATATTTGCTTTTATAAAATATTATGTAAAAGAGAGAAAATAAATGTTTTGTTTTTTCCTATATATCTTTTTACATAGCTGGATAGGTTTAGATATTTTAATTTAATCCCCCCTCCATAGGAAAATTTCTTCAAAGTTCGCCCTGATGCTAAAGACCAGACCTATGGCGATGTGTCAAGCAGAGTAGAACTTCGTAAAAAGCTACAGTGTAAATCCTTCGACTGGTACATGCAAAATGTGTATCCTGAACTTGGTCCTCCACAGATTAAAACTAATCTTTCTGCTAAGAAAGCTCAGCTGGCAAAAATGAAGAAAGGTGCTGTTGAATGGAAGTATACCACAGCAGAAATATTATATAAATACCAAGTAAGCATAATTTATTTATTAAAATAATTGATTGTTTGTATTTACTGTTGAAATATTTAGCCATTTGTAAATTCTGTTAAAAATAGTGTTGTGCTCTTAATTTTAATATTGTAACTACTCACAGTCTTATGGCTCATAAGTAGTGATCGTTTAATAGTATTTTAAGCATAAAATTCACAATTATACATAACTACTTAAAAAATTATCCATGCTATTAGGTTATGTGTGGTTCTAATGCAATTTTATACATTTAAATTATATAAAAAGGCTTCTGCATAGTAGTTTGAGCAGAGCACTTCTTTATTGACAAAATATTTTAAAATTTAGCAAAGTGTTAATATTAAAAAAAAATTGTAATTATAGATTCAAATGGAAGGAACTGACCTTTGCATTGAATCAGAAGATGATGTTACAACTAAAGGCTCTTTACTTATTTTACAGAAGTGTGCTTCAATAAAGAAACAGGTAAATTCAAAATGTTCAAAATATTTGTATACATAAATACAAATACAAAAATTGTACACCAACAACAGGCCAGAGGCCCAGCAAGGTTGGTCCAAAATAAATCTAATACATTACCAGTTTCCAATGAACGTCAAGTTTCTTCTTAAAAGTTTCTTCTGGGGATAATACTTTTGTCTTAGCTACTTAGGGTTGTGTAAACAGGCAAATAAGTCTTTCTCACTGTATGAAATTTAAATTTTCAATTGATTATTGTATTTTAAATGTTTTGTAATATTATAAAATAAATTGTCCAAGAGACCCTTATTTTTTTTAAAAAATCAATACAATTATATGTTGTTGTTACTAAACCTTCCTGACCTAGCAACAGCTAGATCTGGTCCATTAGTACATGTATTCTAGCAAAGTCAATAACAAGAAGTGGATATGATTTAAGATCTTCTAAACCTAGACCCAGTCAGTGTAGGATACGCTCCGGAGAGGCTGGCTTTATATGACAGTTGTTGCAGGTTGGTAAATTTTTGCAGCCGGAGCTAAAAGTCATTTCTTTAAGATCATTGAGCTAGAAGAAACGTGGAGTGAGGTGTGATTCACTGAACAGTGCAGCAAACGAGCCGGTTCAATAACGAAACACGAAGGAATACACAGCACTGCAGCAGAAACGAACTGGGTAGAAAACCTAGAAACTTGCCTATTTCTCTATTGGGTTCGTCTTCGCTGGTTCTTAGTTAGTGATCCAAATGGTTATTTCTTACAAAAAGTTGGAATTTAAAGTTAAAGAAAGTTAATTTCTTTCGAACTAAAAATGTCAAAATACATTTAGGAGCCCAAGTCAATATGATAGAGGGGTCTCATACAAGCATTGCATACAAGTGTAGGGTAAATAGTCCTTTTCTTCCGTGTTTGCCCAAAAGGGTGTGAGTGGGTTTTCGGCTCGCTGACACCTCACTCCAGTTTCCCTTCTAGCTCAATGTTCAAGATAACCACTGTTAAGCCTTGAAATTGCTGTAATATCTGGTCAATCTCCCTCGAGCTTAAGAATGTGGCTGGGGCGCTATCTACAATAATACAATTATATAAATAGATTATGTATAATTATAATTTATTCTACCTTCTTAAAATCTTGGTACCCGTGTTTTAACTTGGTAACTTTCACCCCAAATTCCTTTAGCTCTGGCATGAGACGGCCAAGCATGACCTGAGACTTGCCAGACTGCTGTGTCTTGATGCTGGGGAGCAGTTCCCAAGACTTTCAAAGTGCCACGAAATGGGAGGATCGCAAGATTGGAGGCACGCGGAAACAGTGAGCAAAATTTTATTTTCAGTATTTTTAAATAAAAATTTACTGTACAAAATTATAAGTTTTTAATTATTTTAAATTAACCTCAGGTGTTCTGTTAGTTAAAATATTGTAATAAATAGATAAATAATTATAACTTCCTTAAATAAACCACAAAACCCTGAAAAGCCATCCAAAATTCTGAAGAAAAAAACCCCCTAAAACCCTGAAACATAAGTTGGTTGAGTGATTCATGGAAATAAAACCTAGATTTTGATTGCCCTCATCGATTAGTTTTGTTTTAAGCATGTATTTAAAGTTACCACTTATTGTAGAACTTCATTTTTCTACTAAATGATTTTGCGATATCAAGTGATTTTTAAAAAAAAGTATTAATTGTTTTTGCTCGAAAAAAGCACATAATATATTTTAATAGATATCTCAAGTAAATTTCAAGTTATAAAATATATTTTGTGTATTCTTTCAGGTCAACTCTCCCATCTACAATACAGCAGCGGGTCTGTGTCTTGGCTGCCACAAACCCAAAGCTGGGGAATACGTCATTCTGTCCATTTGCAGCCAGCCGGAATCTCGGAAGTGGAACTTGAAGTTTTATGTTTCGTCTTAGTGAGATTAATATATTTCACCATCCAACGATTTAATATCCTGTGATAATTTTTATGTTGTTTTCGTTTTAGGTTTCACTTAAACAATTTTAAATTGTTTTAAATTAGGGTATTTTATTTTGTTTGTATGTATGTCTTTTGCAATATTTTAGTCGTGTAATTTTTAAAAAAACAAGTTTAAAGTTTTTTTGTGTACTTTTTAAAAATTTGACAAGTTGACTTATTTTATGTCTTTTTAGCTCCCCTGTGTACATATTGATTGTTATTTTATTAGCCTTTAGTATTGGACATAAGTATTTATGAATTATTTCTTTAAGACCAAAAGTAACATGACCATATAAGATAGCTCAATGAAATCGGAAAATGCTCTGGTCTTAAAGGTTTTTTAAATCCCCCCCCCCCCCCGATTTGTTGTTTATTATTTTTAAAAAGTAATAAAATTATTAATGCAATAAATATATAAATTATAAATAATTTCCTTTTTGTGCAGTCCCATTGAATCTTTCAAAAGTACTGTGATTGTGCTCAATACTTTTGACGTTTCTCACTATGTTATGTGTGTTTCATATGTTAGGATTTTGAACTTAATTTACTTTTGCACGATTGTGAACACTGCAATTTAGTATGGTTTTATGCATATAATTCAAATGAAAGATTCATTTTATTGCAATTTAATGCCCAATGCTGTGTTAGTTGAACAATGTCCAGGATTTACTGTCATAACGTTAATGTGGGTGGTCGGTTATTATACACTTAACAAATGTGCTGGTAATATTTATCAAAATACATATCACAATATTGCACATTGAAGTTAATTGGTTCTTGAATAGCAATCAAGTGAAAAATTACTGAATTTTTTTTGTATGTTTAATATTTTTTTAATATTGTGATTTTTTATATAAATTAAACTAAAAAAAATATATGATTATATATACTTTAAAACTAAAGATGTCACAAAATTAAAAAAAAAAAACTAATAATGTGTTTCCATATTTATTTAATAATTGGAACCTATGGGGCTTAGAAGTGGATATACAAATGTTGTGTTTATATTTTTCTCTAGCATGATGGACTTTGTTGAGTTTTTTTCCCTTCTTACTTTAAGAGCTTTTTGTTTCATACATAAAATTAGAGCTCATAAATTATTATTTGTAAATTTTAATATTTTGTGATGTTTGTTATTTTGGTCATGATAAGCTTATTGTTGGGGGTAATTCTACTTTTTAATTTCATACATTGTGTTTGAAATATTTTATGTTTTGGGTGTTAATTGTTTATTTTATTCTGTTTTGAACATTATTAACTTATTTTTGTGTGTAATGAAAAATACAAATGTCACTAGTGATAGTCACTTTTGATTTTTATGCTGTTTCGCATTATGTTATTCACTTGTTTCTGTTTATACTTTTTAAATTGTTTACTACCTCAAATTTCATACTACTTGATTTGTATGATTTATTAATCATGCTTAAGGTTTTAGTTATTGATGTATCATAACAATTCTAACTATTAGTATATCTTTTTTTTTCAATGCTACAACACACAGTGCATATCTATAATGAAATAAATAAATTGCTTTGCAAGTATATATACAAATTTGCATGTTTTAAAAACTTTTAACGGTCTTAGTCTATAGCTTTATTTTTTCTGAAGTCTTTAAAATTAATATCAACGAAAAATGTCTTATAAAATTAAGCTTAATCATCAAGTGAGTACTTGAATATTTTAAAATTTATTATGATAACAGTTTTTGGAGATAGTTCATATTAAAAATTCAATCAAATCTATCAAAGTTTTCTTAAAAAGGGTTTTTATCTAATATATATTTTAGGTATAGATTTTATAGTCATCTAATTATTTAGAAATTTTTATCCGACTAACGTAATACCATATTATTTTAAAACTATAAAATAAATGAAACTACATAACAATATGTTGAATGAATGGGGTAACTTAAGCCCAAGCATTAAACCCTAATACTGACTTTATTTATAAATATTTTTTGTAATTTTAGCTTCCACACTTCGTTTAAAACGTAAAAAGTGGAAGGTATTATAATCGTTTAGTCCGTCCGTCTGTCTGTCAGTCCGTCCGTCTGTCACCCACTTTCATATCCCAAACTACAAATGCTACGGACAAGTATGATACGTCAAAAAATTCAGCGCATTGAAATTAGAAGACATTGAAAATCTCAGAAAAAAAATTCGAATTCAAAGTACTTTAATTATTTAAAAAACTGCAAAATTTGATGCTCATTTAAAAAGCATAAGAAGCCATTTTTATTAGAATTAAATCACCATTGCCATTCGAAACAATCACTCTAGAAACTTTAATTCTTTTAGACAATAAATTAAAATACATTTATTTTTGCGACATCGATCAGTTTGAAATGACATCAAATATATTCCACTACGAGATTCTTTGCATGTTGATACAAAATGTTTTCATTCTATTTAAAAGCGAGGAATATTACATATTTATTCTTTGAAATATAAATTAATTTTTGCAAACGATAAGTAATAATTATTGAATTTTCGAATTAAAATAAATGAAACTAGCCAAATTTAGCATGTAAATGTTTAATATAGAATATCACTGCTGTGTTTGTTGCCCTTTTACCTGTTAAACACAACTGTTGTGTGGAAGCAGGTTAAGTGACTGATTCTGTTACAAACCTACTTGTTTTAAAGAGTATTTAATAAGGAGTTATTAGCTTGATATGCTTGGGGCAAAGTTTACCCTTCAGGGATAAAGTTACCCCAATCGACGATATTTTTAAACTCCCATTGCTTTTTTTTTATTACGTTAAAAAAAATATTGTGTCTGTAATTATGCAAAATTATGTTTCAATTTATTTATCATAATAAATACTTCATCATGGTTAGTGCCTTTAAAAAAACAATAACTGTTGTTAAAACTCATTTTATCACTAAGGAAGGAAATAGGATGCAATTAAAAGAACTTTAGATTTTTACATTAGGAGTTTGAACTTTAACATTTCATTTCCTATTTACATTAAATGATAACATATTATCCATAATATATGTTAAATCATGGGATAACTGTTAATTAACCTACAATTAGATATGTTTTCCCAACCTCTACTGAATCCCTCTAACATTCTTTATATTTATTTTTTTAGTTTTACTACAATTCAAATGCTCGGATAAAATAATGTGTTTTTTTTGTGAGTTTTTAATTGTTTTTGAGTTTAAAACAGTTATGGTTTTTATTAAAATTGTAAGATTTAGTTTATGTTTTGTTGATTTAACGTTACAATTTATTTTGTATGTGTCAAAGTAATTTTTCTGAAAGTACTTTCTGTAATACTTGATGTATTCCTTTCTTTTTAACCTATGTGATAGTTACTATAACCAATTCCATGTACTTAGTATTTTATTTTGTCCTCTAGTTACATTCCTTTAAATTTATTACTGACTAGTATTATTTTGCCTTAGTAAAACAAATTATTTCACACTTGATTTTGTATCTCAATAGAAAAAGTTTCCAATTACTTTGTTTAATTTTATGTTTTGAACTGTAGCTAATTGTGATAAATAAGCAAGACAACACGATGTAGAAGCCATTTAAAATTAATTTGGGCTTTTTGAAGTCAATAGAGTTGTATCAGATTATGCATAAGCCTTCATAGAAGTTGTGTATGCCAGGAAATATCATAGTTTTTAACCAATCTGGTAGTTCATCTCTGGAGTTCAAAAAAGCAGTGCATGCAGGGAAATTTTACGTGGAAATTTAGGGAAATTTAGTCTGGTACAGCTCTATTAAGAGAGTCTTGGAGTTAGTTTAATTTCCAGCAAATTAAAAAAAAACACCTGCAATTGGTGGGCTATAAACAAACTGGCTGGTTTTCCTTGACCCAATGATTCGTCTTATTTTGCCTCAAAGCAGTGCTCCAATTTGCCTTTAAGGGGGAATGGGCGCACTGGACCGTTGGTCTCCAAAGCAAAGTGCATCAGTGTTAATCCTATGGAGAAAAAATATTTTCTCTGCCACATTTATCTGGCTGTATTGAATATTTTTGCAAGCGGAATTTTTTGTGTGATAAATGTAGCTGACTTACAGGTCCCGACCTTCCCACTTTTTGGAATTGGTTCGAGTATATTTTTTTAATTTTCAATAAATATTTTTACACAAAATATTCGAAGCAATTTCAAAAAGTGAGAAGATAGAGACCTGTAAGTTATCTACATTTATTATTTAAAAAAAAAAAGTTTGTAAAAATATTCAATACAGCCGGAGAAATGTGGCAGAGAAAATAGTTTTTTTTTCCCATTGGGTTAACACTGAGGCACTTGAGTTTGGAGACCCGCGATCCAGCGCGCCCATCCCCCCTTAAAGCTAGGCATAAGAGGAGAGACATGACCAGGAACAGGACATGTGAACCTTCGCTAAACATTTCCACTCCTCAGTTATTGGTTTTGTGTGCACAGGTGACATCCAGGGCCGGATTTCTAAATAGGCTAAGTAGGCTGTAGCCTAAAGCGGCGAATTTTTTGGGGCGGCAAATTTTAAGACCAATTAAAGCAGCATTCGGCATAAAAATATTATAAAGATACGAATATTTTTAAGAAAGAAAACAAATTATTTACATTAATGCGTAAACCGTAAATGTATATATAATACTAATATTTCGTAGCAAACATGGTAGCTGCGAGGGCAATTGCACCCCTTCTCCCGGATTTCGAAATTGAAAGAAAAATAGTCGAACAGTTTTTTAAAAAAATCGCCTATTTCGCTTTCGATTTAGCGTGTAAAGGTACATAGATGATTCTAATATGTGTATCTATTTTAAACAGCACATACCACCCTATTTTGCAGCTAACCAGCTACCTTTCCCCGAAGGGGGAGAATATTGTGACAGGGGCGGCAAATCAATTGTATAGCCTACAGGCGGCAAATCTTTAAATCCGGCTCTGGTGACATCTAAGATCCTCCCATGCAAAAGTATTTGCATGTCACGTTTGCACACAAAACCAATCCGAGACGAATGAAAATGCTTTTAGTAATGTCTTGGAGGAATAGTGTTGATGTTTGGCGAAGGTTCACATGTCCTGCCTCTCCATGTATGCCCAGCTTTAGTGATTTTTAATTTCTACAAATAACTTCATGATGATGTAATCTCTTTCAAAACTAATTATCATATTTAAAATTAGCGAGTATAGTAGTGTGTATATATTACAAATTTCCTTTTAAAAATACTGTCTTCCATGATAAAACTTAAAAATAACTTTTGATAGTAAACTTATTAAAAAAATTATTTATTACATTAGAGGAAAACTGTAAAATGCCTTACACTTTTAATATTGATAACATATCTTTATTATTTAGTATTATTGTGGCTTTGAATTATGTTTTTTTTATCTTATGAAAACATTTTTGATTTGTGAATTAAAAAAAAACCTGTAGTGTATTAGACTCATGTTTGTTTACACATGCATACATTTATTTAAGATGTTTTAATTTCTATCAATTATACATATGAGGAATTTTCTCCTCGGATTAATCTAACTGTTGAACTTAGTGAAAATAATTAACATCATACAAATATTATAAAATTCATGGCAATAAAATCTTTTACATTTAAAACCAATGTGTTATACTGTATCTAGGGTAATATTTTTTGGATGTAGATTCTTGTTTTAAATAAAATGTTGTTTTTACAAAAGACAAATGTATTTTACTTTGAAGAATCAAATAATATGTGCAACAACTTGTTTAAACAAGAGTGATTTAATTTTTATTAATCTGTAAATAATTTTTTTTTACAATGTTGCTGCTTAATTGGCGGCTTAGCCATTGCAGACTCGGCATATTCCCCAGAACTGAGAGCCATTATTTTGTGACACCATCTAGACGACTCTTGCTACCAATTTTGACGCTCAGATTACAATGAATCTGTGCTCACTGTTGTGTCTTCTAATTTGGACGAATTGGTTGCCGTGTGGTTTGTGGAGAAAAGACAACGTTTGACGTACCGGTGACGCCACCGTAGGCGTGGCTGTTCCAGTTGTCCATTGTGCGCACTATTTAAAACAATTTTGAAATCTTTTCAAATGGTCTGGTGCTCCCTGTACGATTGTGTAATTGCCATGTTTCAGGTGACGTAGCACATTCCTGCCTTCCGTTACTTCATTGTTTGTGTCGGTTATTGGTGGTATGATATGGAAAGCTCCGCCCACTACATTGAATAAATGTTATGTGGGCACAAGTTTCCAATCAAGGCATTATTTTCATTCTTGAGGAACTCGTTACCACCCACTCAAGACGTAAGACATGTGCATTATTAGATTGTGTTAAATGTCCTTTCAAATGTCGGTTTCGTCACTTTCTTAAAAATCATAAGGTCCCTTTACCAATAACCCAGGGGCCCGGATAGCCGAATGGTTTGCACCATTTCGCTAGCAGTCTGCGCGCTGTAACGGGTGCGGGTTCGATTCCTGCCTTCGCCCTGGGTGTACTTTCTTTCGCTGGGACAGTACAAATTCTTTCTGTGTCTGTCTTACTTGACGAAGGCTTATAAGCGGGTGTCTGATCAAGCACACAAGCCGGAATATATATGTACCTACCCCCCTACCCAATAACCCAGGGCTTAAATCTGCTGCACTGTGACGTTTGTTTAATTTTACCAAATTATTAGCATTCTTTGGCATTTAACACGTGAAAACTTGTGTTCTGACATTTCAATGAATTGTAATATGACCCTCGAGGGAAAATGCATTTCCGTAAATGTTGGACCACAGTTTTCCGCCATGGGTAAATGAATAATGAAAATAGGAACAAATGAGTCTTGGTAGCGGAACTGTAATTTGAAATTATTGAGGAAATTTCGAATTGTCGATTGCAGTCAAGGAATAAATTTGATATTGGCTAGGCTTTTAAAATTACTTACCTAAGCATACTAATTATGATTAAAGTTCAAAGTAAATTTTTTAATTGTGTAATGTTTTAAAGAATTTTTTATTAGTAGAAGTTCTAATTAAATGAAAAAAATTGGGAAATTATAGCTGGAAACTCTATACTCATATAAGGCAAAGACATTTTCTTTGCAAGACAATAGTTTGTTTGATTAAATGTCACAAAAATATCACATATCGGCGAACCAATTGAAATTATGTCAAATCATAAAGCGTACACCTGAGAAAATAAAGGCTTTAAAACGGAACCTTGTAGCTACATCGTACGCCATCGGACCACGACTGATTTAAAGTGCACCCGCCTACACATTGAATATTTTCAGATACATAATACGATTATAGAATTATGGTGCCGAATAATGTTTTTAATCTGACAGTTCGTAGTTTTGGCAAGTTGACGAACGCTTTCATGATACTATTTTAGTGATCTCTAAGCCAGTAGGGTGCTGGAGAGCTCAATCGATTAAGGCATTGGCCTTGCATGCGAAAGATCCCAAGTTCGGCCTCGGACATTTCCAAAATAACTACTGGCACATAAACGGTCGTGCAGCCAAAAAATTCGATGAATAATACCCCATGTAAAGGGACTGTGCGTTAAATATTCTCCAAAGTCCCGACGATGAGTGAGTACGATGTTGCTCCTAAAAGTTGCTTTGGGTGCCTACTTAAATGTCATCTCGTAACTTGACTGTGATTCTAAATTGTGACGCCCGTTTCCAATAGCCCTCATGTAGCTACAGTGCTACGATAATTCACCACAACCCTACGAAGTTATAAAATGCTTTCGACGACTTGTAACACGCTTACGTTTTGGAGTACCGTAATCTTAAAAATTCATAGCCAGATAATTCTTTGAAAGAACTATTTATCTAAACAAAAGCTAAAATTCTGTAAAGAACTAACATTTATATGCAATATTTTAAAAGATATGAGCATTTAAAGAAAATAACAATGTATTCCTTCAGTTAATATTGTTCATAAAATCTATATTTTTTTATTAAAATAAACAAAAATTTTTGTTGTTTTGATAAACTGTTTTAAATATATTTCACACAAAGTTCACCGTAAAAAAATTGATTTTTAAAGAAGTTATGAGTATTAATAGAAATTGTTAAATTTCTGAGCAAGCGTACGATATTTTTAAACTTTATCCCAATCGCCTTATTACGTAAAATGTTTTAAAAGTTTACGTTAATAAACTTTTTAAAGTAAATATAAGAAAGTGAATTAAATATTTCTATATATATTCATATTCAATCATTTTTTTTTAAACTCAGAGAGCAAGTCAGGGCCCGACTTACAACTTTAGGGGCCCAGGGCACGAGCAAATTTGGGGGCCCCAAAACTACCTCGATAAAATATTTGCGTGTATTTCCTTACAGTGTTTACCAAAAAAAAATAGCTGAAGTAATTAGCTTGGAAACATGTCAATCCCCCAAAATAACTAATTTTTGTGAATTGATTAATTCAGATTTTAAACACAATTTCATAGTCAACTTTTGTCCATGAATTTAATTTCTGTGCATACTTCTATTAAAAGTTTGGGGCAGTTGTATTGAGCATAAATGTGCATGAAGAAAATTTGGGGGCCCCCTTAAAGTGGGGGCCCTGGGCACGTGCCCGTTTGCCCTGCCGGAAATCAGGCCCTGGAGCAAGTGAATGTTTATGTAATATACATTTCGCTGTTTTTTTGCTTTCAAAATTGATTGATAAAAATTTATATAACGTTTACATATTCAAAAAGGAAAATATATGAATAGTATTTATTATTTTTCTTTTGTTCCGTTTCTTCAACAACAATGTGCAGAATATTATCATCTAAAGAATTTTCGCCTTATTTACCACAAAACAAGATAGTGCCATGTCGTCTAGAGTGAAACGACGTCTCATAGTTCCTGACATTCCTTTTCTTAGAATATTGATTACATAGATGCCATTTTTATAATATAAAAGTAATAAAATCACTTAGAGGAAGTAAAAATAGCAATTTATACTGTACAAAAAAATCTGTTGTTTTTAAGGACAAAAACTTAAAGGCTATATACAATCCATACAGAGAATCGGTACATTGAAAATCCGTTTAATTTTAACAGATTTTAACAAATAATTAATTAAATTGAACATAATTTCTCTGTAAATTTTACGGAATTTTTGTGGCATAGCAGCTGAAATTATTTTCAGTAAAATCAAGATTTTTTGCAGTGTATTAAAATTTTTAATAAATAAATTTTGATGAACGTTAAACTAATAGTTCTAAACTGCATATCAGTATATAGAAGCAAGCCTAAGTCATTTATTTAAATTATAATATTTTAAGCAGGTAAGATTAAAAATTATCATAATATTTAATTTTTTTTTTAATTTTCTGGTTGTTAATTCAATATTATAACTAGAATTTAATAATTTGTTTTGATTATTGTAACAAGTATACAAAGAGATGCACTTTATTTTTAAAATTAATAAATGCACTAACTATTAGGCATTTCTTAAAGCGAGTGTAACAAAATCACTAAACAATTTAATTTTTTCAATTTCTACATTTTAAATTAATATTTAGTGTAACTTAGTATCGAGTTTATTTTTTTATAACATTTTATGAGAGCCAAAAAGCATATACATTTGGTGGTACTTTTTCCATAGCTACTATCTTAATTTTTATACATATCCGTAGAATTTCCAACTCTAGTTTGCAAGAGTTTCTTTTGGCGACGAACAAGAAGCTTGACCCTAAAACCCCCTATAACTAGACGTTCCTCATCTTCCTTAACACTTCTTCGCTTTTAATTGAAATAGCTTATCCCAACGAATAAATCTCAATTTAACTAACAACTAAGTTAAACCCCCTTTGCTACTTGAGGAACTCAAAGGGCTTTTTAAAAAATTTCAATCCCAAATCTTCCATTTCTATTGAAATTAATACCTAGGGGAAAGCTATTCATGCTTGATTGTTCATAATTAACTGTTTATTCGTGCGAAATAATTTAACAGAGAGTCAGATGCTTTGTTTCAAAAAGATTTAAATATATTTGCATGTGTTTTACAACTTGGTTTGGCATGTAATGATTGTTAATCACCTTGGAATTCGGTTTGTTCAAGGAAGAATTTTCAAAATCATTTAGATTACATTTATTTAGGGTTCAATCTTGAGTGTTTTTGTTAACAATGTGGAATAATAACTTTTGGAAATTAATTATTTTTATAAAAGAGCAGGTGTCCAAATACAGTCCCATGACAAATTATTAGACGCACTGTATTTTTTGTTCTTAAGAGTTTTATTTTAGTAATTTTTTGTTTCTTAAGAGTTTTTATGCAATAATGGAATATTTAAACTACAATATTATTGATTTTTATTTAAAAGAATTGTTCTAGACTGCATATTTGTATTTATTTTTAACATATGGCAACACTGTGTTGACAAAGTGATACATGAACGTAAACAAGTACAAACCTGTATTTATGTGTGGAATCATCATTCTCAAATGCAGGAGACAGTACAGTCTTGCATTGATAGCATGCCGCGCAGAGTTAAAGCTTTGATAGCGGCTAAAGGTGGTTCAACTAAATATTGACTTTTACTAACATTAGTTTCACTGTTCTTTAAAACTTAATAAACTTTTACTTTTCTAAATTAATGCTATTTTATTTATGTCAAATAAATCGGTAATTGATTGGATAATATAAAAATAAAAAACAAATCAATTTAAAATAATGAAACGGTACAATATCACCCGGTAATTAATATTTTACATGAAATCTTAATTGAAATCGTTAATAATTAATTGAATTTACATGAAATCGTCTAATAATTTGTCCAGGGACTGTATGTGCTTTAAATTTATTGTCTATAATACCAAGCACTGTAATGAATTAAATTACTGTTCTCGTCTATAGGGAATATTTAAGGAAATGTTTCTCTTTTATTGCATTTACTGTTCATACTTTGTAATCGACGAAGCCTGTACCTATTTCATGTTCTCGCCTCATTTATGTAATTTGATTAACATTTACAAGTTGAAGAACACAAAATATTTATTAAAAGTTTTTTTATAGCATATAAATACAGATATTAATCTTTTAATATATAATTGGGTACTTTAAAATTTGTAGAACTATAAATCCTAATTCATTTTCTTTTTTTGCTGAATATGTATTAAAACCCTCTGGGTGATAAGCAAATTGGGTGAATTGTAAACTTGTTTTCACTGCATTAAACTTTAAAATTTTAACCGACATTAAAAAAAAAGATATTAAACTATTTTTCTGTAGCAGAGGATAATAAATGACTCCTTTTAAAATTAATTAATTAAAATAAATAGTAAAATAATAGTACTTAAAATTTAAAAAAATAATAATAACGTGCATTGCTGGAATGGAAAACCTGATATTCAGGTGATGGGTTTATGCGTCTGTATCCTAGAGGGTTAAGAAAAGACTGTAGAACAAAAAAATCGTACAAATTTGGTTTTAATAAGGTGTCTTCGCTTGTATTGGATTTTAGAAGCTTTTATATTTCATCAAGTACTCAACCAAAATAATATTTTTTTATTTCTGGAGGGGACGCATTACCCAAAATTTAGGGCTGCCCAGAAAATAATTAAACATGCTCGAATGTTGTGAGCTAAGGATATTGCAAAAAAAAGAAGGATTCTATTATAATGGTGGAGGTTTATTGAAAATGATATAGTGGTTTGGTAAAATCGTTTTTGAAATTTTATGTTGATTTTTTAAATTTTAATTTTTTCAGCTTGTGAATGGTTAAAACCCTAAGGCTTTTATGTAAATTAATGTCGAGCTCCAAAATTTGTTTCCTGTGTTGAAACATATGCGTTTAACAAAAATTGGTATGAAGGTCTAGTGTGAATAGTTTTTTTTTTAAAAAATGATGAAGGTGAAAATTTACAAAAAATCTTATTTTTTAGCCATTTTTATACATAAAGCTACATAACTTTTTTTTTTAACTGATAGCTCAATATCCATACCAAATTTACAAAAAAATCTTATTTTTTAGCCACTTTTATACATAAAGCTACATAACTTTTTTTTTAACTGATAGCTCAATATCCATACCAACTTTTATTAATAGATGTTGTGGGATCATTTTGAAAAAAAAATCCATTACAAAATTCTTTAAATTGTAGGAAGAGTAGCATTTTGAAAAACGTTAAAATTTTAAATTTTTTTAATTAAAAAAAACTTACGTTTTAATATTTATTATTTTTTCGTATATGTTTATTGAATGTTAGTTCTTTGTAAAAATAGTTTAATTTGAATGCTAGCAATAAAAGTACTGAATTTAGTTTTTTGGGTACCGCGTCCCCTTAAGTTTCAGAATAATAATAATATAAAATTTCAAGAATGAGTCTACTGCCATATTAAGTTTAATATGTAACATTTAATTAATATCTTATGTCATTTTCGGCGAAATTCCTATATTTTAATTAAATTTAATGAAAGTATTGCAAAACCAAATTTCTATAGCAAAAAAGTAAAGAAAAAGGTATTGAGATATTACTTGTACCCAAAAAACAGTACAAAGTATAGTTATTTTATACGTGGCTAATTGTACACAAGCCATTTTGAAGTGTGAAAAAAACTATGTCATAAGTTTGTAATTTTTTTTTATAAAAAGCACCATTTATAAAGATAACAAGGAGAAAAATAATGGTTCATCTCGTTTCAAAAAATTAAGTTATAGGTCTGTCGAAATTTTCCTTAATTGGGAGGATGACCAAAAGAGTGAGGGAATGAGCAAATTTGCATTTTCTGAAGTACAATATTCACAATATAGTTAAAAACAATATGGGTTCTAAAACTGATCTTCGAGAGAATTTCCGAACAGTCAATAACGTATTTTTAGAAAAACTTATTTACTTGAAAAATGTAGCTGAGGGGGCGACAAACTCATAAAAACAACAAACTTTAATTAAGTTATTTAATTGCAAATAGATTTCTGAAAAGTTCTCAAATATGGCTGATAATATTCTGTATAATGTTAAGAAAACATTGTTCTCTCTTCCAAAATTTATTCTGTTTTAATTTTGTGACAGTGTCACTTACCTTAAATATTAAAATTATAAATGAGTGACAGAATAATCAGAAATATGAGTGGCATAGCTTTTTAGCTACTTCTTATGCATATGCAGCAAAAATAAAATATTCAAATAATCTAAAATTTAAAGCTTGTATGTCTAGTTTAGTATTTAAGAAGATAACATAGTACAAACACAAAAAAAATAATTTCTAAGCATATATGTTTTGCGTCTTAAGTGAAGACAGTTGTATTTTTTTAAATTCTGCTATTATTTTATTTATTAAAAAAATGTTATAAAGACATGTTCAAACTATATAGCAGAATTTTTCCTTTTTTCCCACTACAAATAATTTGAATTGTATTCTGATAACATCACTTTAACGGATTTGCATAGAAATGTCCACGTACAGATTTTTTGCATTAAAATTAAAACTTATCGATTTTGTAGGGTGGAAACGTCAGTATTTTTGGAAAATAATAATTATTATGATATTTGTTTCTTACATGCATGATCATGTCACACAGCTGATATAGAAACTCAAAAAATAAACGCATACTTGTAGATATAAAACCGTAAAATTGATAGCTTGTTTCTCTCAAACTAGTTTCTTCTCAAATCTAACAATTAAAACATTTTAGTCATTATTTAAGAACTAGAGGATGAAACCGGAGGTAATTAGACTTAAACACAGTTTTAAGCAAAACTTTTACCAATTTATAATCATTACTATTCATGTAAACACATTAGTTTAATCAAGTTTTGGCATCCAGTTTTGTTTGCCAGGCCCCTCAACCCTTTGAAAAAAGATCATTTCTACATTGATGTGCGGTTATTTGTGTAATATAATAATTAAAGCACTTACTGGAAGAACGTGCGATGTGACATTTTTGAAATTTTTGAAAAAAAAAATGAGATTTTCGTGTTCATGAACAACGAATATGTTATTCACTCCTTTTTGACTTATGACTTTCTTGGTGGGGGGCAAGTTCGCCAAGCACTGCGACCTCAGGTCTATTGTACTCAACCCCAGAAATGACACAGGCACAAGAGACACACAAAGAAAGAGACGATACAAACACATAGACAAATAACAACATTTATTGACTAACACAAAAATCCATGCCTTACCGGGATTCGAACCCGAACCCAGAAGCTCCAAAGGCTAGCTCCCTAACCGTTGCGCCGCCGAGTCGGCATTCACTCCTTCAAGATAAATTGTACGAAAAAGGGGAAACATTTAAGTGTATTTTTTTTTACTGTTTGCTAGTACCGTTTTTACAGATCTAAGTTGCAAACTAATATCTTTAAAGCTCATTTTCTACTTCTCACCTTTTTATCACATCACACGTTCTTCCGCTAAGCTCTTCAATTAAGTTTCAAATTCCCCTACAATTCAATTATCCGCCAATCTCAAAAGTACCCCACAAACAAATTTATCCAACCTAAAGATTAAAAATGCCCTCCAATTTCAATAACTAAACCCATAAGCCTCACCCAAATCGCTTTAAATTGGCGACATTCCCATCTTCCAAAACTTCGAAAATCCCCCTCAACGTGTTGCATGCCTCTGTATCGACCTTAGAACTTGGCGACAGGCCTTGGCGAGTTTCACGGATTCTTTTAAGAGTTACAGTTTGGCCGCTAGATTTCACACTATGATCCTTCGCTCGCTGATGAAAACGTACTTGATGATTGTTCTAGATCTCGTGCCTCCGCTTACATGCGCTCCTGTATTTAGATGAGTTTTTTTTTAAATATATATTTATGATGTTGGGAAATGATTTATAGAAGTTATTGTTACGAACTTGGTGGTAGAATTTTGTGCGAGTAAGGAGTAAGGTAAGTTCTTTTTTTTGTGGTTTCTTATAATTCGTTAAGTGCTGATAAAAAATTAAGTGTTGATAATTTGTTAAGTGATGATAATTTTTTTGGGTGGTGATAATTTTTAAGGTGATGATTATTTTTTTAAGTGATGATAATGATAAAAAGTTGTTATTTTTACAACCTTTAAAAGTTTTTTTAAGGAATTTCCAAATTTGAATAATTTATGACCAAACTAAAAATATAAGCATTTATATATTTATTTTGTAAAAATTAATAATTTAAATATAAGTCTACCTGTATTTTAAAACCATTTTGAAACAATTATGACTTTTTAATAAGTAGCACTATTCCATAAGATAATAAAAAATATTTGTTGGAAAATTATTATTTTTTCCGTAAATTAAGCAATTGATCATAAACTATTAAAAAACCTTAACAAATGTATTAAAAATGTTTTAGATAACAAATGTATTAAAAATGTTTTACATGTTTAAACTTTTTTAAATGTTTTTTCATGACTATTTTGAAACATTAATTTTTAAATAATATTAAAAAACATTTTAAGCGGAAAACATATAGAGAAGAATAATGCGTAAGATACAACATTTTAGTGTCTTGTATTTATTTTTGTATTTATATCGTTATATTTTTTAATTGGTTGATCCGTGGAAGCATTTTTTAAAAAACGAACCTAAATAAAAATTTGTGTCGGAATCACTTTTAGAAAATGATTTTTACCCGATGAGATAATTTTTTTTTATGTAAAATATAATTTTTTTATATCGCATACATTTAACGAAATTTAAAATCCCAACAATTAGTATTCAAAATATTAATGATAAATGTTTTGCGATTTAAAAGTCTGGGGCACACAGGGAAATCTTTTATCTTTTAAACAAAAAAATAAATAATAAAATAGTTTTGTAAGCATCCATATATCTTGCAAACCAATAATAATTTTATAATATATGTATCAGAGATGTGTGTAAATTTTCGAAGTAAACGAATAGCGAGCAGAATGACCAAGCTAAGGTTTCAGATTATTTAAACTTATATTTCATATGTATATGGAAACTTCCACAGAATATACAAACTAAATATTATTTGAAAAGAACTAGAATATTTAGTGTATAGAATATTTTTTTCCGTTAGTTGTCATGAGGACTTAACACCAATGAAAAAAAATTTAAACTTAAAAATCAATGCAATAGTGTATCGATCAATGAACTTAAGGAAAAATTAAAATATATGTTAAATTTATACATTATACATAACGCCTAAAATATTTGCACCCAAAACCAAAATTTTTGCAAATATTTGCACCCAAAACCAAAATTTTTGCAGATAACCATTTTTAACATTTAATAAAACTATGTAGTCTTAAAATCTAATACATCAAAAGCTAAATTGTATTAATTATAAATAAAAATATACAATTTCCCTTATTTGTAGCGAGTTTTTGGTAAATGACTTTGTAAAATTTCACCAATTCCCCTTACGCATTACTTCGCATCAGCAATTTTTTCCATATATTTATAAAACTTAGCTACCTTCCTTTACTGCTGTGATGCGAACATTTCTTTAAACCCAAACTTCTCTTTCCAACAAGAATTCTTAACTCTTTATGATTGGCATTGTAAGATGCTACGTATTTCTTCAATGCAAAATAAAACTACTGGTCTTGCTAGAAAAATATTTATTTTGAAAATTGAATCGAATAATATAATATTAAAATATAGATATTCAAGGAATATAAGCACAATTTAGCACCTGCATTTCCAATCCAGGTAATTTGCTTTCTTTCCGAAATTAGAACTGATAAAAATATGTATAAAAAATAATGTTCCAACGAAGAAAATAACAAGTATTCATTTACAAATAAATAGTTTTATGTTTGTAATTTTTGAATTCTATTTGCAATATTAAGATGAGAAAAATATTATTTAAAAAATGTGCATTCAAAAGTTCTTTGGTGAAGACCAACGAGCATTGTAGTTTCAAAAATTAAAGGATCATTAAAGGATCTTAATGCTAATTGCTGTTTGTGTTGTCATGGCGAATCCAGAATACTCAAAAAATTAAAGCTGAAAATATAATGCAATCGTATTTTAATTTAATCATTAAAGGAAGGTTTTAAAAGGAGAAAATTTGTCCACTTAATGTTATTTTAATGCACACAATAATTCATATAGAAGTAAGGAGAGACAGATGAAAAGAACGTATAAAAGGATTCTTATTGTTAGGATTCGTATCGTTCTATTGTTATAACTAAAACGAATTTTGAAAACCTGGACAGAACGGATAATGAAAGGAGGTACAGACAGATGCACGGAAATTTCCAATATATTTAAACCCTACTTTTCATTTTTTTAGTCTTTTAAATTAAAAAATGAAAGAAGGCTAAAAATGTTTTTTTTTGTATGGAACAATTGTTCACTAAATTATTCATTATTACCCTTTTTCTACTGATGAGTTCGTTTTGCCATAAATTGAAAATAACAAATGTGGAATTATATTTTTTTTAGAAAAGTATTATTTTTTTAACCCTTTTGTGAAGCGTATCCATTATTGAAAAATAAATTTCTTCGATGGGCGAGGTTAAATGAATTTACGATAAATATTAGATATATTTAAAGCGAAATTTCTCATGAATATATCATAAATATTTATTCTATAAATAAACTAAAATGATTGAAAACCTTGCTTGAATATTGATGAAATATTTCTTCTTCTGACCCATACATCATTGGCTGATAACTTATAAATTTATAATTTAACATTTCTTTTTCCAAACTGAAATAAACTGATGTTATTATTTTAACTGAGCAATTTATTTAAAAGTGTTGTATATCGCACTTGAACGCAATAGTGACTTATCTTCCATTGATTTAACATTAGAGATGCGCATTTTTAACATTAGATATTTGATATATTTTTCGTGATATGTTGTATGAATGAATTAATTTTTTTAGTTATTATTAAAATAAATACGAATAATTTTATAAATATGTGGAAAAAAGAATGACGTTAAAAAAACACAAAAAAAATAATTGACATAAATACATTTCTTTATTTATAAATCTTTTGTCTATAGCTGATGAGCAATTTCGACTTAAGCCAACCTTAATGCTAAATTTTAAAACTTATTAGCGAGTTTATTCCTTAGCCGTTTGTCATATACAATTGTTTTACGTATTTTCTAGTTTCTTTAAAATAATATTATTCACAAATTGTATAAAATTGCGATGACTTTTTATTTTATGTCATCAAACAATTTTTAAAAGAATGATAATTTTTTAAAACTTTTTTAATACTCATCAATTTTTTTAACCCTAAATTAATACTTCTGCTTTAGTACGAATCAAAGTCTAAATGTTAAAAATCATTTATTTCTTTAGCATAGAAACGCTGAAAATCTTCTGCATTGTTGAATTGTTATGCCTTTTTAGAGTTTTCAGAGGATCTATATCATTTTAGCTCCCTGAATTATTTGAGACAGATGGCCGGGCACGTATTTTTTGTTAGCTACGCTAAAGGGCTAATCAAAGTGGGGACGCCTTGTTAATATGTTCGTTATGATTGATGTTTTACGCACTTACTCGTAACGGATGGCAGATTTATTATGTGATTGTCACTGCTTGATAGTTTATT
This sequence comes from Oedothorax gibbosus, assembly GCA_019343175.1. Taxonomy (NCBI): domain Eukaryota; kingdom Metazoa; phylum Arthropoda; class Arachnida; order Araneae; family Linyphiidae; genus Oedothorax; species Oedothorax gibbosus. The sequence continues at coordinate 184,696 of JAFNEN010000399.1, forward strand.
GTTGCAAGTTTGAAACATTTTGATCTAGTAGGCTGTACTTGTAGCTAGATAGTGTTTAGTAATGTATTTTTCAATGGGACTATATTTTTTTTTTACTTTTATGATCTCTCATCCTAAAGTTGATTTTAATTATAAAATAAATAAATGCTTTATTGGGTGATTTATTTGATAAAATACTAATTTCTACACCAAATACATATCAAACGATTTATTTTATTCTCTTTTGATGTACAATCAGAGCTTGTTACTAAAAGCATAGTTGCTAAATCGTTAGTAATATTGGATTTATGCTATAAATTTATATCGATACTCAGACCGATGTTAGGTTTTATGAGTAAAAGTAAAAACTGTTTTTTTATTTGAACAAGATTCAAAGCTTCTTTCGGCATGTCTAGGAATATAGATCCTATATGTAAATCAACAAAATTAAATCCGATTTTAACTCGACTAAACCAGCTACAAGTTATAATTTACATAAAAATAATAATCACCTAAGGTAAGGTAGATACTAAAATTTAATAAATATACAGCAAGTAAAAAATTAATAATTACTTAAAAAAATAAATCCTAAATATCAGATAACTAAAAGCAAAAATAGTTAACTAAAGGGAACAACAAAAATAATTAAAAATAGGGAACAACATATTAAAGCTAACAAGATAGCAAAATGCAATATTAAAAACTCGTTTCTTTGAGCAGGCAACACGTCCAAAAAAGTATTGGATTTCTTTTGCGAAACGTCTCAAGATAATACTCGACAGATACACTATTTCAGGAAGTAATTAGAGCAAATTAATGACGCCTTAGTATAAAGAGAGAGTAGTTTGACGATGATGTAACCTTAACACTTTGTCAAATGTCTTCATTTCTTGTATTGACATACAGCATGGCCCAGTGGTATCGCTTGGTGTTACCATGTCACAGGTGCTGAATAATTAAATAAATTATTAAGTATTAATTAAATGTATAAAATATGTTTTGAGATTGATAAGTTAGCACCTTCTAAACTATTAAAGCTTTTTACTCAAGATGGCACCAAAATCCATTAAATGTTTTGCTGACACCACTATTTGGAGCGGAAATTTACCTATTTTGTGGTAAAACCATAATTTTGATGCACCACAAAAGTGGCAAATCCGCGCTTCAAATAGTGGTGGCAGCTAGAAAAATCTAGGATTTCGGTAAAATCTTGTACCTAACTTTTTAGAAGTGCAGAAATCGAGTTATTGCCGTTTTAGCACAAAAAACTATGGATACCCTTTTTTTAAACAAAATTAAACACGGCTTTTTAAAGAATAAAACACTATATTAAAAGAGATTTTTTTTATAAAAAAAAGGAACATGGGCAATTTTTTTATTTCTCCATATAAATGCACTGTGAATTTTATTATTAAATTTAACTGACTCATACCATTTAGTAATTCATTGTAAGTTATTACAGAGTAAAAAGTTTCAATATTCAACCTCAAGCTTTAGTAAAAATTTGGGATAGTCAGTTACAAGTTTTCGTAAAACTCTGAAAGTAGTAACAAGTATAGAGTAATGTCAGTAACAAGTTTCAATGAATAGTCAGTTATACGCTACAGTGTAAAACCTTGTACTAATCAGTTACAAGTTTTCGTAAAACTCTGAAAGTAGTAACAAGTATAGAGTAATGTCAGTAACAAGTTTCAAAAAATAGTCAGTAATAAGATATAGCGTAAAACTTTGTACTAATCAGTTACAAGGTTTTCAAAGAATGCTGGGTGAAAATGTCAGTTGTGTTTTTTTTATTTCTGCCAGTAAGATGATTTATGTGGATCAAAGTGGATGCTTTCAGGAATATTTTTTAGTCCAAAACTTCATTATTAGAGATTATCTGGAGTGCAATTTTTTCTTGGATAGTTAGGATATTTTTGCTGTGTTAATTTATAACATTACTTCTTCAGGCACAACAAATTATCTTACAAAAAATATCGAACTTATAACGAAATAAGGGAGGTATTACAGTATTTACGACAAAACGTGCTTTTTCTACTGCATGTTCGAATTTTAGCTGTTTGTCGATATTAATTTAATCAAATTCAATATTTGACGAAATATCAAGTTTATATTCGTTGAATTAATAAAAAAAGTGGTCTAAAACAAAAACAACTTATTTACAGATTTGAACTTATAAATTGTTAAAAAATATGTGCATTTTAGCCAATTGTTTTATAAATAACCTTATGTAATAAAAAGATAGAACTAGCCCTTAATGCGTTCGATTGGAATATATCTTAATTTTTTTATTTAAGAAATTTATATAAAAAAATATTTTATTATAAATTTTTAAATATTAAAACCCCTTATAAAACAGCAGGTTTTTCCATTTTACACGAAAAATATCAACGTGTTTCAAATTGTCAGACCCATCTGAATAAGACTTCGCGTTATTTTATCATTAAAATGTTACACAGGACTAAACAATTTGCTTGCGCAAAAGTCTTTCTATGAATCCAGTCATTAAATTTTCCAATGATTTTTATTTACTTTCATAAAGATACATTTCAATATATTTTTTTCTGCATGATTCGTTCACATGACAAAACGTCTTTTTGTAAAAGAAAGATGATTCGTATAAAATAAATATTTTTATAGTAAAAAATAATTTAATCTATTTGTAATAATAGGTAGAATGTTGTAGTATACTACTGCTTATGACGTAATGTAAAATTTGGTTATTGAAATTCGTTACAGAGTCATTTGTTGTAGTTACGTAAGAGTTCAATTCATTACGTTACCTTTCAAGTCATTCACAGCAGTTTCCAATTATCGGCGATGTGGCTGTCAAGTATCTTAAATTATCTTTTTAAATCGATTCAGTGTGGCAAAACCTCCTGAATTTCTAATTTTCTCTAAATGTGAGGATAGTTTGAATACGTTTTGAGTATTTCAAGTGTGTCTGTGCCAAAAGCCCTCGAGATTGATTGGAAGGGGAGTACTGTAGCGGTAATCACAAATACCTAATGCTAGCTCGCGACCGAGTAATTACTTCGTCGCAGACAGTTTAGTCCTGGACTAGCATGCTAGAGGTTACGAGTTCAAAACCAGGTTAATTTAATTTGTCAAAATTGGTGCGGAATTGATGTTTGGCACCAATTTTGGCTTACCTTTCCTCAAAATAAGAGTATGTAGCAACGCAGGCGCAGGTTTGAGCTAAAGAGGATTTATTGACTGTGCAAATGTGGGAAAATATTCCTTTTCTACACGAATTCAGTCACGTGATTTGTAGTGTAAATTTAAGAATGTTCTTGATTTTGTATGGATTCAAGATTTGTTCTAAAGAAATTTTGATTATTACAATTGATCATTCGTTTTTCAAAAAAGTTTATTACTTGAGAAAAGCTAAATAACTATTCACATCCCTAGTTGTTCGATACAATTTAACCGAAATGGGTTTAGAAAAGCATAAATTTGTATTAGTTCTAATAATTTAAAAAACAGGATTGTTTTTGATGTGCATTACGGAATGATATTTTTGTTGCTTTATATTGATAGCAATATTACAAAAATACAAACAATAAAATAATTATTACCATATAAAAACAAGTAATGTGTCATTATTTAAAAAAACATTAATTGTTTTGCAATTAAGGAAGCCTTGCGAGAGATTTTTTTTTATTATGTAAAATTTAAAAATACAAATGGTTAATTAGAAAAAAAAAAACTTTTGATGTCTTAAGTTGAGGTTAGTTTTTGCGTAAGAGGTTAAAAAATCTGTCAAAGTCATAACCATGTGTTATTACTTTTAATTAATAAACGTTTTTGGTTTAATGATGGACATCTGCTTAAGGGTATATGCATTAAAAATCAGTTACAAAAAGTTAAAGAAGACAAAATATTATAATTCTTTGACTGAATATTTTAATTAAATTATTATCTGTAATACGGATTATTTTTAAAGGGACTAAAAAAAGGAATCTAGAGATAGAATAAAAAAAACTTTAATTAAAATTATAATTATTCTTTGCAAAAATAATCTAAGAGCTATTGGATAATGCTACTAAAATTTATACGCTACAATGCAAGAAGGAAATTTAGTAAACTGAAATTAAGTTAATACCTGGTTTTAACAATAGTTTATAAAAAGTATAATAATTTATAAAAGTATTATTAATTTAATTATATTATTTTTTAATTTGGTTATTTATTTTGATTATTTTAAATTATATCTACTTTTTCAATTTAATCATTTTAAATAAATCAATAAATTAATTTAAAGTTGAATCATTAAGTCAAAAATTTGGATTAATTTTAAATTTTTGATATCTATTAAATTAATAAGGACATAATCTTTTTTTAAATAAAAGAAATATATTATATGTTATATTAGAATACATATAATATTATATATAAACAAACAAAATATACAAGGCGTTTTGAAATAACTAGAATAGCCAACATTCTTCAAGTTTAGAACGTATTGAAAATGTTAAAGTACGGATTGGGCAGAAAAATGACAAATATAAAAGGTAGTACCTGATATCCTAACTATGTAAAATTTTTTAAAAAAAATTACTTTTACAACTAAGTTAAAACAGACAGTCATACGACATACGAATAGGAAAGCTTGCAGACAGACAGACACAAAGTATAAAAGATAGTTAACAGCTATTTAAAAGAATGCACATTAATTTTTAATGCTATTTAAATGAGCCATCGTCATGCTGGTAGACAGATATACGTTCCGACGTACATACAGTTAGGCAGAAATTATAAAAGGCAGGTCTCTGATGACATACTTTTTTAACAAAAAAAAAATAGAATTTGCATATCAGTACCTACTTTTCAATTTTTTTAAATAAAAATTTCTAGTTAATTGAAAAAAGGAAAGTAGGCTAAAATGCACTTTGAAGTAAAAGGTTTCAATTATAAAAACTTAATGCTGTAGATATTCTTTTGTATCGTTTAGTGTTGACTAATTTACAAGAAATATAATATTTTAATGGAATGTTCATGTTTTACGCTTGAAACAATACCCTTTTAAAATATTAGATTTGATATAAGAGATTCCCAAATAACTTTTTTCTTCAAACATGATGCTTTTATCATTATTTTTTTTAATTTAATTAATTTTAAAGTACCTAACTATCCAATTTAAATGTACAGACAATGTTTTAAATATTCGGGAGAAAATTGAAATGTATTTTTTTTATGTTTTTTCTGTCATAACAAGTATAAGTAGTGTAACAAGTACAACAAATGTAACAAGTATAACAAAAACTTATGATTGTTCAAGTACAAAAAACTTGAACAATCTTAAGTTTTTTTTCTATTAGAATTTATCTTTTTTCCACAGAATTATTAAAAAACTATTTAATTAAATAATTTTGATGACAATCAAAAAAATATTATTAAAATATTAGTAAAAAATTTCCATGATATAAGATTTTGAGTTAACCTACACTTTAATCAAATGTTTTACTTATTTAGAAAATTAAATATGAGTTGATTGACCAAACTATTTAAGAAATGGAAAAGTGATTATCATTTTTAAAATAGTTGTTAAGTAATTTCTGATGCACGAATTGCCAATTATTAAAAAGAAATGCATTGGTTTTATTTTTCTTTGATGAATTATTTTGTATGTTTGTGAAAAAAAATGATTAATTATAATTATTATTAATAATAATACGGATATTTTTTTGAAATTTGAGTTAAGGATTTTCATAGTCTTACTGTCCTGTTCCAGCCCTAGTGGGAAAACTTATTTGGATTTGAAAAGTTTTAAAAGCTTTTATTTATTATAAACTGAAAATAGCATTTTTAAAGAATCAAAAATTCTGTTCTTATAAAAGACAAAAAGTTTTTCTTAGATTTTCTAGCTTTAAACTTTTGATTAAGAAAAATGATACTACGATACATTTTTATTCGTTTTTTGTATTGTTTTTGCCTCTTATTTGTCTACAGTCGTCAAAGCATAATGGGAAAAAGTTATGCTTTTTCTTTGAACCAAGCAATTGAATTTTGCAATAACTCTACTTCATCAATCACTATATCTGGGTTTGTTTTATAAAAGTTTCATTTTATTTAAAATTCTAAAATTGTACATTTATTTTTTTCAATCAACGTACTTTACTAGCTGCAGTTAGATGCAAATAGGAGAATTCCCTCATTAGACAAAGATGAATATGGACTAGGAAATTCTTAAAATTCGTCGATGTTACCGTTAATATAAGCTGAATTTGAGTCTAAAAGTCATCGTCGTAATAAAACGTTTTTTCACGACGTAAAAAAAAAATATTTTTATTATGTATTAGATATGAATAAAAATTTCCCCAGTATTTCTGGATATATTTTTTGGTATAATTCGATTATGTAATTGGATTTTTGACAAAGTCGTAATTGATATTTTTATAAGATTAATAGTTCAAATTTTTATGGACTTTAACAAAAACTTCCAGCCCAAGGATGAGAATAGTTCACTTTCCTACCACATTACAGTATAATATTTCTCCATATAACCTAAGGGTCATTTATAGTTTAACATTTAACTGTACCCCTTTTTTATTGCTTATTCAATTCAGGTCTTACCTAACAAAATTCGTAACTAAAGACTTGTTATGACATATTAATGCTAATTAAATCTTTAATTATTGCACGTAATAGTTTTATTTGACTTGTGTAATACTCTTTAGTTTAAATAAATATAAGAATGAATGGGATACATGGCACACATGATTTAAAATTGACAAAATTGAATCTTCTACGCATTCACATCGACTGAAAAAAACATGGTTAAAAGTTTCTTCAGATTGTCGAAATACGTCACTTAAGTTAGAAGATGCCTAACCACCGTCTTTTAAGGAATAAAGGTCGTTATATAATTTATGTATTTGCCTGACTTATTTGTTCTATATTTGTGTTAGGAATTTGATTTTATTTTATGAATTTTTTTCCATATCCCTGACAGAAAACTTAATACTTCCCCTTATAAGGTCACATGAAATATAGCGCTTTGCCACACCATAAATTCTCAATAATCTTTCTACCAAGACAGCCTATCCAATTCATTACAAGCCTAACATTTTTATCTGGACAACTGCGAATTGCCACCATTACTTGTTACCTCACCAGACATACACCACATATTTTTTATCAATCGCAGTTACGGAGAAAACACATTTCCCCCACCTTCCGAAAAATGCCTACTCAGCCGAAATCTGCCACCAAAAAATACATCAAACGATGATATCGAGAAGTTTATCGTCTGAATTTTTTTTTACCAAGAAAGTTTTGAAAGTTGTCTTGGTGAGGGTGGCAACCGCAAAGAAAACAAATTAGTTCTCCGACTTACTTCAAGTTATTTCTCGTAAGTTAAACAAAGTATTTAGGGAAAAAATAACTTTTTTCCCCCTATCTTTCACTCCGATTTCATTAGAAAGGGATAAAAATGTTCCCGCTAGTTCTGTATATTTTTTTGGTATAATTCAATAATGTAATTGGCTCTTTGACAAAGTGGCAACTGTTATTTTTATAAAAAGAAGGATAGTTCATATATTTTATGGACATAACTAAAAATTTCAAGCTCAAGGTTGAAAATAATAAGTTATTGTTTGTCCGATATTACATTGCATTCATTAACCAAAATTAAAATCGTTTTACTACTTAATTCGGAAAACTTTTAATAAAGCAATTAAAGAAAGAACCACTTTTTTGATTAAGTATAAATAATTACATTTAATATATGCATTGAAAAGTAAGTGTTGACTTTTAATATTAGTTTTACGATTATCTGAAATTGCCAACAATATTTTCAATTTTATGAAATGTTATATTTCCTACTTATTTTAAATAAATTAAATAGCTCATTGATCTATTAAAAATACATTTTAATATAAAAATGATGAAAAATATAATGTTGTGGATTAAGGAAATGCTTTGGAAAGTTTAAATTTTTTTAATGCAATCTTCCCCGGAACTTTGATTTGCGATTCCGTGTGCTTCATAGAAACGCAAAGATCTTATTTCTTCTAACACGCAAATAGTCTCTCATAGATAAGTGTAATAATATGCAGTAAAAATACTTTTAGCTCTAATTCTTGATAAAAAACGTTTTTCTGTCTTTTAAATATTTTACCTAGCGTGTAAGATTTGTTTGACAAATTCCCTCGAAACTTGATATTACTTTTGCATAAACTTAATTATTTACAGACAAGTTAACTCGACTAAATCTTGATAATTTGCGTTCAGTAAAGATTTTTTTATTTTTCTTTGATAAAAAACCCATACTTGTTAGTTAAGAAAACAGGTTTTAGTATTTGATTTGGAGAAGTGATTTTTTAGGTCTCTGTTAAAATTTGTCTTTTTTATATTAGCTTTAGTTAGGATGTACTAAGGGTTTTGGTTCTATTGAAATATTTATTAGCAGTATATACATTAAAAATTAAGAAAAAATCTATGATGTCCCGTACATATTTTCGTTCTTAATTTTGATTATTCAATGTCATATATATGAAGTTTTATTAAAAAAGAATTAAAGCGGATGTTAATATATTTTGAGATGAAATGTTCAAATAACCTTAATTTTTTTTCATTAAGTTCTCACACAAATACATTAAAAATGCCGTTATTGTATATTATAATACTTCCTATAACTCTGTCAGCCAAACGTCTTAGAAGATTCTAACTTTTAAGGTTTCAATTACATTACAGAGACTGAAATTACAAATACTGAAGAAATTTATATTGGTTTGCCCTTGATTTTGTTTCTTCCTGGGTTGGATTTCTTTTATTCAGAAATAGCTTTTATTCTTAATGTTCACGTGAATAATCTATCATCTCGTTGAATAATAATTTAACAGTTAAGGCTTAAAACTTTAAAGAAGTTAAAATAAAATTTAACTCATAACATAAAATTTTGTTGAAGCATAAAAATTTTATTAAAATTCGTAATACTTTGGTAAACTATATTTTTTTAAAAAATTTATTCTTTAATTTATTTTAGCTAGAGAAATGTTGAATCATTTTTTAATTTTAATTTTAAATTTAACGAGACAAAAAAATAAATGTATAAAACATTTCCATAAGGTAAATGATTATCATTTAAAAAACTTTTGTATTTTCAAACATAATTATATAATAAAGTCACTAAGTTTCAATTATCATAAATCGAAACAAATCAAAAATAAAACACGAGACAAGCATTTAATTTACATTATACAATATTTCTACTATCCAACCTTGGTGATTCTCAATTGTGTAGTTTCAGATGACGTAAGTTTCCAGTTTTAATTCTCGCACTTTATTGGTCGTTTTGGTTTTAATCTCAATGTGCGGAAAAAACCGTGTATATTTAGTATTTATGATATTTAAAGTTTAGAATTTTTTTAGCATTTAGACAAAAATTTTCTACAGATTACACTACAGTATAATAAATTATACAACGTAAAAAGACCAATAAGAGAACAAAGGTGACGAAACGAACAATAGAAAAGAAAATCAAAAGAAATCACCATGAAAAGTTGCACTCAATTATTAAGCAAGTTCAATATTTTTTAAAAATATAAATTAAAATAATTTGATAAAATTAGTACCAAAGCGAATATTATTTTAGAAGGACCAAAATTGAAAACAATACAGCTCCCGCGGGCGTATAAACTGCAGTAACCACAAGAATGGATTAGACCATATTTGCTTTGAAATAATTAGTCTTTCCCAAGTTTTTACTATGGGTTAGACTTAGAGAAATTGAATTTTTGCAACAATGGTCTAATTCATTAGGATAGTTACTGCAGTTTACCTGCCCACGGCAGATAGTTGGAACTGTTGCCATTTATAACGTGAAACATGTTCATTATACGCATGTTTACCAAAATTTAACAAGACGATAATTGGTACAATTTGTGCGATTCAAAAGCTAAAACAATTTTTCTTTGCCTTTCCTGGACATAGAATATCCTCCGTTTTATACTCGTTATTGCATGATGTCACTTGATTTGTCAACAAAAGAAAACATCCGTTGTGGAAAACCTTAACAATCGTAAAGGACAAATAAATTAGAACGAAGGAATTGCAAGGAAACCAAGTTTTTTTTGTCCCTCCTAAGAGAGAAATATTTCTTTATTAAAAAACTTTGTGCGCCTTAAGGATCAGTAGACAATGTAGGGTTGTCTTGCTTTCTTTTATCAGAACGCATAATGGTTGTATTGGAATTAAGGGTGGATGGTTGATGCTGTCTTCAAATACGGCGACTCATTATTCTATTTAACTCGTATAAAAGTGTTTCTCCATCGTGTATAGATCATATACAAACACTGAGATAGAAACACTTAGAAGATCAAAAAAGCATTACATATTAGCTAGAGCTAATGCATTAGTTTTGGAATCACAACTTCCGCAGAAGTTTTGCTTTGCCATGTTAGCCCTTTTTCCCCAGTATGGGAATCAACATAACATCGAAATGAAACAAATTTGAAACGAAAAAGGTATCTAGTTATTTAATTATATGTTTTTGAAGTTTTAAAATGCCCCAAATACCCAGCAGATGGCGACACTATTTTAAAACTTTATCAATTAATAATTAAATAACCGGATTTTATTTTCTTTTCAATTTTGTTTTAAATTGATGGTATGATGATTCCCATAGTGGTAAAAATGGGATAGCATGGCAAATAAATTCTTTTGCAAAAGTTGTGATTTCAAAACTAATGCATTAGCTCTATAGGACTGACAGTCCCTCTTTAAGAGTGCCAAATTTCCATAAATTTTTCTTTCAAAATGAATGAAACATAATAAACTTTTTTTTCTCACGTTTTAAGGTCAAACATACATTTAAGAATAAAATTTACCTTTATTTACCTTAATATTTGGCTGCAACAATTATAATTTAGTTAATACAATGATGTTGAAGAGGCATATTAAACTGTTTCATTTTTTAAATGTTTTACACATAGTACTATCTAATAATGGGACAAATGGCAAATTAAATATGAGCTGAAAATTATTTAATCGTTTTCCAAATAACAGACAGCTCAAGAGTTTTGAAAATTCATAAAATGCGGCTTCCTGGTTAGTAATTACGATGATTTTTTAGGTCCAGTATTAGTAGCACTTACATCGTAATGTTTTCCCCACACAATCCGCATTTAAAAAAAATATTTTTTAATCTAATTTTTGACACACACCTTTTAAAATTTGTTTGTCATAATTTGGCAGGATATGTGTAGTGAAATTCCAAAATATTTTTTTTAACAAAGTAGTTTGGAATTGTCTTATGCCAAAATTTCTCTTTTAAGATCTTTAATACCTTATTAAATTTTATTTTTTTGCAAAAAAAGAAAGCAAGACAACCCTACATTGTCTTCTGATCCTTAAGGCGCACAAACTTTTTTAATAAAGAAATATTTCTCTCTTAGGAGGGACAAAAAAAACTTGGTTTCCTTGCAATTCCTTCGTTCTAATTTATTTGTCCTTTACGATTGTTAAGGTTTTCAACGCTGCATACTAACTTAAAATCTCCAAGCAAATTGAATCTTTATTATTTATTAAAACCTTATCAGTTTGAAAATAAAATAACATTTAACAAATTTATAATTTTAAAATCTAGAGAAATTTTCTGTGAAAAGCACGTGAAAGTTTAAATTTACTCAAATATAAATTTTAAGCTGATAGAAAAAACCTAACATCAATGTTAAATACCTATTAGGACGTTATTAAGGGGATACGGTACCCAAAACATTATTTCTAGAAATAATAACATAAACTTGTAAATTATAGTGGTTTTATATAACGATCACTCTAAATAAAAAAATTCTAGCAATAAAAATATTTACAAGTAGTTTTTCATTTATTTTTAAAACAACTTTTTTAAAACGCTACTCCTCTTTCAATTTTGAGAATAACTCCACGAAACTTTTATAGTTTTATTTTAGTACTATGTATTCAAGAACGGTGCATTGGTTTTAAAATGTGAGCTACAGTCCAAAAGTAACATGCATTTATACAGAAAATAAGAAAAAATTACAAATTATTGAATTCAAAATTTGTTTTAAAAACAACTATACGTAGTAGACCTTATTTAATGCACAATTTTGTGCACCATTTATATAAGAACACAGGTTAAAAATTTAAAAATTCTAACTTAATTAGCAAAAAAGTCTTAGGGCATTATTAAACACAAGAATTGAAAAACGCAAAACAGAGAAAAAAGGTTGAAAGCAGACGAAATGCGTATTCAAACCTATACGAATGACTCCAGAAAATATTTAATAACTTTTTTTCTACAAAAGATATCATTATGAAACTTTCAGTAAATGTTCAAAAGGATATTGTGAATAATAAGAAGTAAAAACTGAAAAATCGATATTTTGACCAATTTTTGGGTACCGTATCCCCTTAAATCAAAAATAATCTAATAGCATGTTGTTTTAACCTTCGAAACTTCCCCGCCAAACAAATTGCGGTAAAAATAATCCACTCCTACAAGATGGTGACACTTCTCATTCTCTCAAAGAAGAATAAAATTTTAGGTGAAAGGAACTTAAAAATAGTTGACAATTATTTACGTACCTAAGAGGAGTGTTGAGAAAGCCGAAATATGTGCTTCTTGGAGGCACAACGGTGTAAAATCCATTGAGAGATTGTACCACTTTACCCCTAAAGAGCAGCATTTGGTTATCATTAAAAATGAATGACAATTTTGGAGGTAAAATGGTTTAAGTTTTACTACTATAGTAGCTCCATTTTGTTTTGAAAGCAGTTCTAGATAATAATGGGTGACAAGTAAAGCCACTTTCGTTTAGGAGGTGAGAGGTTGAAGTTGTTTTGTTTCCTAGGTGTTGATATTGTTACGCTACAATATTGTTGTTGACGAAGTTTTTGTAATATTTTTGGATTATAGTATTGAAAAAATACAATTTTGTGGAAGTGTCTTTAAGAGGGATTGTCAGTCCCATAGAGCTAATGAATTAGTTTTTTTAAATCACAACTTCCGCAGAAGTATTGCTTTGCCATGTAAGCCCTTTTTTTCCCAGGTATGAGAATCAACATAACATTGAAATGAAACAAATTTTGAAACGAAAATGTTATCTAGTTATTTAATAATATATTTTTGAAGTTTTATAATGCCAAAAATTACAGCAGATGGCGACACTATTTTTAAAACTTTATCAATTAATAATTAAGTAACCGGATGTTATTTTCTTTTCAATTTTGTTTTAAATTAATATTATGATGACTCCAATACCTGGTGAAAATGGAATACTGTGGCAAAGCAATTCTTTTGCCAAAGTTGTGATTACAAAACTAATGCATTAGCTCTATGGGACTGACAGTCCCTCTTAATGACGATGAATGAAAATGAGATTGCATGATTTTTTTTAAATATTATAAAGATTGTATAAAGTTCGGGAAAAATGTTCTATAATGGAATTTTGGGCTTTAAGATTTTTAAATATTGATATAGTTCCGTAAATAAGTCTTAGTATTTATTTTAGAGAAATAAAACTTTATTACATAATAAAAAACTTATGAGATTTCGAGCAAAAAATATCCTATTTAAAAGATTTTAGGAGAGGTATTTCAGCAATACAACGATAAATGTAAAAAATATATAAACACCAACAAGTTTGGAAAACCGATGGAATTTAATAACCTTTTAAAAAAAATTGAAGGCAAATATTATTATTATGCAGAAAAAAGGTTCTTTTGCATAACTTGTCTAAAGAAAAAATAATAGATTAAACATAGTTATAAAATCGACAAACTACAACAATAATTTGTAAAATTGGAATGGCTATATTATATTATCTCTAGCTCACAACTAACAATAATCCAAACATAACTAATAATTTCATTATTTTCGAAATTTAATTAAACTCACACTTGTCAGATACTTTTTGCTTTTTGTTCAGTCTTGGAAAAACAAAATGAGTAGCTCAGTCTATATGCCATGACAGACAACAAAATTTGGTCGTCGAATATACAGCTTCTAATTACGCCTACTTTGTAATGTGGGTGAAGGAAGTAGAAGTTATGAGTCGTGGTGTTCAGTTCCGAATTTAGTAATTATCTGGTTCCAGTTGCGCAGTATGGGAAATTCTTTCAAATATACTGTATATTGTCTACCTTAAATACGATCGATAAAAAATATACCTTCGATTAAATATAACTGATATTGGTGGAGCCAGAATATTTCAGTCAATTGACACCCTTTTAATTTTTTTTTTATCCGTTTAACCATTTTACTCCAAATGCTTCCATTTGGAATCAAACTTAGGAATTTTTTTCTCACTAAGTTAAACTCGCACTTATTTAAAATAAATTTTATTAAAATCTCCATATAGATATTTTGCGATAAAGTTACATTTTTATTTTGTATCGTTAGATGGGAGATTTATGCCTTTTGAAGAATTAAATACTGTTAGTTGTGGTTAAACGAAAATATGAAAAACATTTTAAAAGTAAAAAAAAAACTCTTAAACAATTTTATTAAATAAATTGGCCATAAATTCTTCATGCTTGCATTTTTACGTGTTTAAAAATTTAATTTTAAATATTTTTAACAAATTGTTTCGAAAAATTATTGTTAGAATTTATTTAAAAGTCATGACCCCCAAATTTTTTTCCCTTAAATTTCAGTTAAAAAATTAAGATTTTTTTCCTGCTTTTAAACATTTCATTCTGCATGCATAACAAGTCTATTTCACAAATTTTAGATTTTAGAATAAAAAATAAAAAGTTGGGATTGAAAGGGTTAAGAAGTACTCGTGAATAACATTTATTTCCATTCTTTTTTCCTTTGTGTCAGAAGGCGAAATATCCATTATTGGCACCTTGTCCATTTTTTTCCGTTGCAAAATTTCGAAGCATTGTATTTGGCCCTTTTTAAAGATTCTAAATGAGGCATTCACAAAACTTAAAGCTTGAGCATAACCCTTTTGCACATTTCTTAAGAAACAAAAGCTAGTATTAGTAAAATCTAGACGAAATATGTATACATTACCTTAACCGCTTCCACTCATACAGAAATCTTAGAACAGTGTTTGCCAACCATATTGAATTCCTCGCATTTAACCACTTAGAAATTAGACCCAGCTTCCTCTTTACCTTCTCATTAATAAATCGATAAAATCATCACCAACAAATCCCGTTATAAAAATATGATATCCTCTCTCCATATTCTTTTGTTTGAAGACCACAACACCTGTTCAAATATCCCCATTAGCTTTGAAACAAGCTAAACTTGAATGCAATATTTCGGAAAACCGACATTTTCGTTTAACAAAAGCGTAACTAAACTTTCACGAAACAAGTTGGCAACCTCTCAACAAGATGGTACTTATTTGTTAGACGCTTATGAGAATAAGATACTATATATTTAAAGACTAGGCTAAGGCATTACGATTTTAAAGATATCGGAAATCTATTTGGAAACATGCATTTAAAGATTTGGCTACGAAATTCTGATTTTAAACGATATTGGAAATCTATTTGGAAACTTCAAAATCAAAGAACATGAACTTAACTACATCGTTAAAAATTCGGTGCTTGCTTTCAATAAAAATATGGTTTTTAGTAGCTGCAACGGTTATGTTGTGCAATGGTTCACCATATTTTCGGCGTTTTGTTGAACCATTTCTCAGGTTTTTGTTTCCTAAATCTGAAAAATAGTTCATCCGAATACTGAAAATATGGTGAAACATTGCATAACAGAGCCGTTGCAGCTACTAGGAACCACATTTATGGTGAAACCACGCACAACTTTTTTAACAGCGTATCTTAGTTCTTTTAGGAATGGATTACACTGATTTTCTTATTAATTCCGGTATTAGCATTAATCTTATGTCACTCACACTCTTAAAACAAACGAGCGGTTTAACTCAGTCTGAGTTAATTTCCACTCCTTTCGTGCCGAAAATGCACTTCCCTATAGGAGTGGATTCACTCTTTTGCGGAGTGGTAAAAGAAATAAAAGAAAACAATCTACGTTCTACACTCTTAAAACGAGCGGTTTTAACTCAGTCTGAGTTAATTTCCACTCCTTTCCGGTGCCGAAAATGCACTTCCCCTATAAGAGTGGATTTCACCCTTTGTTTTAAGAGTGCAGTATCTGGCAAATATCAGTTACATCTAGAGTCGCACTGATGTGTACCAGTACTTTATGCACTGTCATGGAAACTAATAGTTTTCTCGAGTTGGCAAATGCTTCCTTTTATTGCCTGAGGCAATACAGGGCCAATTCAGTTGCCCTGTAAGCTGTTAAAAAATTCCTCTAGTACAATCGCAGCGTGATGATATAAATGTTGACGACACCTTGTACTATGAATTTATTTTATTGAATGGTACCGGCAAAAACGATAGCTTCAGAGGCAGTGATCGGATGCGCCCATCACTTCCGTTTAAACGGTATTGGATTATGTGACTCTGTACGTCGTAAAAATATCAATTTGCTGTGAAAAAACTTTTCAACCCAGTGATGTACAAGGTAACCTTACACTCTTAAACACAACCAGTGGTTTTAGAACACAAGTCTGAGTTAATTGTCCACTCCTTTCTCGTCGAGTTCCGCCCGTAAAATGCACTTCCCCTATAGGAGTGGATTTCACTCTTTTGTTTTAAGAGTGTAAAATGTGCTGAAATGTTATATTTTTTTGCAGTGTAAACCAAGAGTGTTTTATCTTGCGTTCACCAGAATAATGAGCTTGGGAACGTGGGTAGCCATACAGCAGAAGCTGCCACGACTCTATATATCCAAGCAAATCCAATATCTAGTAAATGTCGTTAAAATTATTCCAAACTATTTCTGCCAAAATATGAAACCACTGCCTTCCCAACTTACAATGTCAGCTTTTATCGATAAACTTTACCCATTATGTCGTCGTCGACACCCTTAAGAAAGTATGCCTCTAACACTTCGACAAGATTTTGTTCCCCCAAGATTGCCCTTTATTACACAAATAGAGAGATGAGGGTGACTTGATTTAATTATTTGTTAGGGCAACACGTGTAATGATGTTTAACAACGTTGACGCCCCACAATAGGGCGTTTAATAATATACCTTAATTTTGGCTTTAACTTAACTGTGTGTTAGGCGCATACGTGAATTGCTGTTTAACAACGTTGACAAGAATGCGTTTGGGGAATTTCTATTGATTGTTTTGATAATTTTTTCTAGATGGCCAGGTGTTTTGACAGGTTGAATGGAAACATGTGACAAAATATTCGGAGACCCCCTTAAATTTGAATTTTTAAAAATATACTTTTATTATGTAGCTAATTTAGTTATTTTTGAAGGAAACACGTGTAATAATGTTGACGCCCCGCAATAGGGCGTTTTGGGATAATTCATAGATCATTTCGACAATGTTTTCTAGCTGGGGCGCAACTAGAAAAAAATTCTGGGGGGGGGGGGGGGTCAATTTTTCAATATTATTTTTCAGTTACATTTTTTTTAATTATAATTAATTATTTAATTAAAATTAAATATTTAGTTAAAATTAAATATTTAATTCAAATTAAATATTTAGATAAAATTAATTTTAATAAATTTATATTTAATTAAAATTAAATATTTATTAAATTAAATATTTATTAATTAAATATTTAATTAAATTAAAATTTAATTAAAATTAATATTTAATTAGAAATAATTTTAATTAGTCAATTTTAATTAAATATTTAATTAAAATTGATTAATTAAAATTATTTCTAATTACAATTTATTTTGATTAAAATTATTTTAAAATATTTTATGGTAGTACGGTGTTTTACTATTTATTTATTATTAGTAATTTAGTTTTCATTTTACAAAACTAATGCTTGTATTATTTAATAGAAAATTAATGTTTTTTTTTTAAATAGAAAATTAGTGTAATAGGAACAAATCAATGAGGTCGTTTCACGTCGGACCTGGCAACAGCTCCGCTGTTTTGTTTCCATTTTTCTCGAATTACTTTTGTTTTGGTATTCGAACGTGAGTTTTCTAAGAATATTTTAGTTGTTATTTTTTTAAATGTCAACTTCTTGCTTTGCTGTTGGATGTGTTAATCATTTATCAAAGAAAACTTGCATAGAAATAAAAGTTACTTTTTCAGCATTCTGATCGTGAATTGAAACCGAAACAACCAATGAAATCGTAGTACGGAAAGGAAACGAAGCAATCCATGAGCTCGTTGTACGGAGAGGGTGACATCATAAGAAACATTCCCATCAATTATAGAATATAATTATTGAAAATTTAATTGCTTGGATAATTTAAATCTCATGATTTGTTGTACAGAAATTAAATGATAAGTTCCAAATATTAAATATCATTTTAAGAATAGATTAGTGTAAAGATAAATTTAACATTTATTTAATTTGTCAAAATTTAAATAAAAATATTCTGAATATAAAAGTAATTGCATAGTAATTTGTAGAAACAAAAAATATAAATTTTAATTGGACGACATTTAAAAGTTAAAGCCCAACAACAAAATAATTAAATGATTTAATATTTCAAACTCCAACGGAGCTATTTCCTATTTTTAATTTAATTTACGACGTCGTACAGGCGAATCTCCGAAGTGAAATAAGTAAAAAAAAATTGCATTTATGACGTTATATAAAATAGCAACCAATTTATGCAAAACATGTTTTACATATTAAAAAACAATTAAAATCTAATGGAAACAGAACAAAGCTGCCATTCCTGTATTTATATTTAGCATTCAGACAAAAACAGTAAAAAAAGGAGAAAATAATCGCCCCAGTTATTGCCGCCCTGCAAACTATCATATCTTCAGATACTTTTTTGTGGTTTTAAGAATGAAAAATAGATATTAAAAAAAAGCATTTGACATGAAAGCCTATATGTAACCATTCTAAATATATTTTTAAACTGAAAATATTACATCAAAATATTGCAAATCATTATTTATTTACTACTACCATACAGAACAAGTCCATTTACAGGTAGATGACAAAACAAGACAGATCACAAATAGAAAAAAAAAACTAAAAGGGAACACAAAAAAACGAGGAATAAAAAAATATCAAAATACAAAAAAGCCAATAAGGTCAAATATAAAATACGGATAAAAACAGAGAAGCCAGCAAAAAGTGTACAACAAGAAATAAATTAAAAGGACAAGATATTAAACAAGCATCTTTTCTAAAGCTCAATATATATATATACAAGACAAAAATATATATATATCAACATTATAATATGAAGGTTATTATAGTTTAGTTTAGAGAGTTTGAAATATCGTCGCACTAAAGCTACGCGAGGGTTATTGGCAACGGGCGTCGTAATTTAAAAAAAAACACAGTTGGATGATAAGCCGACATATGAATAGGCACCCAACGTAACCGTTCGTTAAGTGCGACATCGTACGGAACGCCGGGACTTTGAAGCATATTTAACGTGCACTCCCTCTACACGGGGTATTATTCGTAGGACATTTTTGGCTGCACGGGCCGTTTATAGGTCGCAGTTATTTTGGCGATTACATATATTGTTTAATATCATTGAGGCGATTGCCAGTAAATGTTATAAATGATAACTTACTTATTGATTAAATGTGAAACCAATATCTTTATCTTTTGACATCCTCCTCTAATGAAACATGATCGTACAATGTTTCCTGAGATAAAAAAAAAGCGCGAAAAACTCCTGCTAACACTTATTTTATTAGCATAATAATCTAAAAAATAAGAGATGGAAAAAAATCATCTTTAGATGGCACGTGCTAGTAGAATTTCTTTGATTTCAGAGTAAAATCGTCGACATAAAGGCTCCACCCCACCACACTTTATTAACAAAGAAATAATTCATTTCCTGTAAAATTGCGCAATATCGTGTGAGTTATTACCGATGAGAGTTGAGAGTATGATAGTTATTACCGATTTGTGAATACACCATATTAAAGCAACTCATAAAAAAACGACAAAAAAAGAAAAAGATCGGCGCCAGACATCTTTTTTACCAGAATCCGCGCGCTTTTTTTTTTTTGGATCCCCCCCCCCCCCTCCTCCACATTACAAGAGTTAGAATTTCTTTTACACAGATTTTGTAAATGCGAAGTGTTATTTCAAATAGAGATAGTTAAACCGTGCGCTATCGCCCAGTATAGGGGTGATAGTGGGTGAAAGCGCACGGTTTTACTATCTCTATGGCATTTCCCTATGGATTTTTTTCCACTTTGGCATTATTTTTATTGTTAACAAAATAATAAAATTTGACTATAATACGGGGTTCTGGGGGGGGGGGGGGGTGACCCTATTTCCCCCTCCCCCGTGGATGCGCTCCTGTTTTCTAGATGCCTTGATCCTTTGAGCGATTGAATGAGACCTGTGGCAAATATTCATAGATACCCCTTAGGTTTTAAACATTTTTAATAATATACGTTACCCTTAAGCTCAATTTAATCATTTGTGAGACACACACGTGTATTGATGTTTAACAACATTGGCGCACTATAACAGGGTGTTAAGGGACATTTTATTTATTGTTTTGGCAATTTTTTCTAGTTGCCAGGCGTTTTGACGGATTGGATGGAGGGACCTTGGCAAATATTCGGAGATTCCTTAAGATTGAAATTTTTTAATAAAATATTCTTACCATAGACTTAATTTAATTATTTGGGAGGGAAATACGCGTAATGATGTTTAACTCGTTTAACAATGGACATAAGGGTGTTTGGAAATTTATATTGATCGTAGGGACGATATTTTCTAGATGCCAGGCTTTCTGAGAGGCTAAATTGAGAGGTTGTTGAGATGCTATTTATTAATTTATTTTAATTTTGGCACCTAAGTCCAGAACTTTAAGGATTTCATTGCTTGAAACATTGATAAATGTTTTCTGTTGTATATATTTTATCATGGGGTACGGCCAGAAGCAATATGCTTGTAGGGCGAAAACTTAGTTAACGTGATAACTCTGTTATTGAATTGCCCATTTTATAATATTGTTAACTAAATGCATTTATAAAGCATGTTTGGTAAAGATAAGTTCAACTACATGATTGAGATCTGAAATTTGAATGTAATTTGTCCTACAAAAGCTATTTTGGTCGAGTTCATGATTTCATGTGAGGTAGTTCCTTAAAAATGGATTTTATCATTTTGTCAGATTTTGAAAGTTCCATTATTAAAACTGTGAAAGGCATGGGATGTTTTATCATTACATAGCTGCTGTTGCTTAACTTTAACATTCACAAAGCATAATTCCTAACTATTTGTCAGGATAAATTGCGATATTTAAATATGCCTTACAGATAAAATGATATTAATTATAATTAAAATATTAAAAAAGATAATTTATTTATTATAAAAATGACAAAAGTCCAGTTAATTTTCTTTTATATTATCAAGTAAAAAAATCTTAAATCGAAACGAGAATTACTAGAAACGAGTTCGTTCTTCTAACAAAATGCAGCAACTATTTGTCAGGATAAATTGCGATATTTAAATATGCCTTACAGATAAAATGATATTAATTATAATTTAAATATTTAAAAATAAAATTTATTTATTATAAAAAATGATAAAAGTCCAGTTAATTTTCTTTTATATTATCAAGTTAAAAAAAATCTTAAATAGAAACGAGAATTACTAGAAACGAGTTCGTTCTTCCAACAAAATGCAGTAAAGGAATAATAAGGTATTTTATACCATAAATCAATGATATCATAAAATATTAATAATCGATTTCGCCAAATCTTTTTTAGGTTATTCCATCTAGTTTATCGTATTTCTTAAAAAAAAATATTTTAAAAAATTCTATTAAAAAATAATCAAAGGTATTCTTTACTGAATACATTGATTAATCGTTCACTTATGGATTTTTCATTCAACGAACTAAGTTATTTTATTAAATGCGTAATAAATATTTTATTAGGTATTTTAATATTTAAATAATAAATTACATTTTACAATATATATTGGTATAAGTATATGGATACGTTGATTTATTTTCCGTTTCAAAAAGGCTTTTTTAATCATTTATTAGTAGCCATGAAAACTTATTTTTAGATGTTGATATAAATTTATTAGGTTTTTATTATCAAACTAAATGTTATTTTAAAATATTTTAGCATGTTTTTAAATTGTTTTCCTATTTTATCGTAAGAATAGATCCCTCAGCTCATTATTTCATCAATAATTTTTTTAATATAATGTATCAAATAATATATCATGCATAAAATTTTTAAAAACGAATATTTTAAATAGCTATCCTACAAATATACAGAATTATGCTTTGTTCATATTATTGAAGTAAGTTCAACTTATAGCAGCGTGATGTGTCAAATCTAAATAGAGAGAACGTTAAACAATTTAAATACAAATGAAAGACTCCATCTCTTTGTGTTAAGCTTTAATTACATGTAAAAGACTTCACTAGAAACTAAAAAAAACTATTAAATGTTTTTATAGTACAAAATTTATTGAATGTTGCCAACAAATAAATACTAACTAGGATAAAAAAATATATACAAATAAAATATTACTGAATTTAACACAGATACATGTAATATTAGTTATAAGTGGGAATTTTGATATATATTAATGCAGGAATAGAAAAAATCTTTTCTGGTAACTACTACTGCTATTTAAAATTAAGACGTAGGAAGAAAAATTAAAGCTTCTTACTGTTCTTTGTTCCAAAACGAAGATATATTTCATTCTTTCGAAGCATTAAACTCCTGATATTTCCCTGGTAAGAAATAAATCAGTTATTGAAATATGTTTTAAGAATTCTGTAGAATATCCTAAAAAATGTCTGGACATTCAGACGTTGAATAATTCACACTGAATATTTCAAGAATAAAGATTTATCGGAGATATGTGATGTATTAATAATTCAAAATCTGGTAGAGGTTTAAAATTGTATGAGTTCTAAAATTCTGAAAGCAGTAGACATACCTTCTGGGCAACAAAAAAATGCTTTATGTTCAGACTCGTTTTTCAAATGCTGCAATTTTTAACAAATACAAAAATTCAATGAAATATATAAAAAAAACTTCACTACCAGACAATGTGTTAAAATACTCCCACATAAAAAAAACAAGTGTAACTAGCGTTGTGAAACGAGTACATACATTTTTTAGTAACTATTAAAAATGTATTTTACTCTTCATCATATAAATTTTTAAATGAATATGGATCCTATTCAGTTCGAATTTTTAAAAGCGTTCTTCAAGAAAAATACTGTATTACAACTTTAGAATTATATATCTATTAAATTATACACATCGTATGTATTTTTTTAGTTTTTTTTTAAATCTCAGTATTCAATACCTAAAACTTATTGAAACTTCCAGTTTTTAAAAACTTTTAGCAATTCATTGTAAAACACCATCTAACTTACATAATAATATCCTGTGAACGGATTTAAATGACCTTCTCTACGTGATTTCCATTTATAAGTAGTTAATAGTCTTTTAATGGCGCCAACTTTCTACACACTTATTCAATAAAAAAGTTGCACGCTTTCTAAATGAACTACAAGGTTATCAAATGTATGCTTCTTAAGTAAGCTACATAATTTAATTTTTAGTTCGTTTTATTTTTAGGTAATTTAATTGTCATTTAGAGCGTTTGACAGCAGGATGATTGAAGATAGAGAAAATTCGGTGTTGTGTGAAAAGTCCTTGATAAAACTTGTCTGGCGATTTATTTACTTGTATAAATTTAGATTGCTTAAAGTGACGTGAAGAGTGTTTGGATAACGATCTTGGCGACAACCAGACTTTGTCAACACTGTTTACTATTTCATTTATTTTGTACGGTAACCGCGCATATAATTTAAAATCTATCATTTATAAAAAATATTAATTTAAGCTTGATAAGCAATGAGGTTGTTTCACATCATGGATACGTCACGTTTTCATTTGTTGTCAGGAATTACATTTGGTATTCGAAAATGAGTTTTTTAAGAATATTTTACTTACTAAATTTTTTAACTTCCAACTTCTTTCTAAGCTGTTGGTTGTTCAAAAAATTTGTTAAAGAAAGCTTGCATAGAAAGAAAATTTTTTTCATCTACATCGGTCATTTTCAGAGTGAAAAACCGAAGTAACCAATGAAATAGCAGTACGTAGAAAAATTAAAACAAGAGCGTTACATCATCTAAAAAATTTCCATTGTATAATTTAAAATTTCAGATGCCTAAAATATATGTGAAAGTGATTAAAAAAAATATCAATAAATTCAGGTCTTTAAACACCCCGCTAAAAAGCAATCAACAATGTTCTAAAAAGAAAAGAAGTTTATTTTTGCAAAGTTTGAAAAAATTCCTCAAAAATTATCTTTTAAAAAGTTTTATTTGTTATGAATAAATTGAAAACAATGTTTTTTTTTTGTTAAATTATATACACAAACAGATGTTTCTGATATCCCAACTGATTTAATAATTTATGTTTGATAATTATCGTAAATTTTTTTAAACAATTTGTTCTACAAAAATAAGTCTTTATTTTTTATATTTTCGACAAAAAGTTGTAATTAATTCTTTTTTAAAACCCCTGTCCTTTTGAAAAATGCATTAAATTATTTAATACAAAATATTAAACAGAAGGACCATAACTTATTTCATTCCTCTTTTGGAGAACTCATCATACAGATTTATTTCGAAAACTAAAACGTAATAAAAATCATTGAAGATAACGTTGACATACCACTTTTGACACGTTTCTAGAGTGGTAGGTCATATAGTTCACAAAAATCTGTCATTTTGAAGCGAAATGTATCCCATACTTCTCCAATATTCCATTGAAGCTTCCTCGGGCATTTAAGAATTATATGTTTTTCGTCCTCTTGACTTTAACACATTTTGATTTTACCCTTTTACCTCGAGACCTTACTTTTCTTCTAACTTTTACAGTAAGGGCAGTTTATTTATTTTTTTTTCGTTATAAAAACGTAAACTTACAACCAGTACTTTTTTAACAGGCTTCAGACGTAAAAGAAAAATTGCACAATGAATAAAGTTGTTTACTTTGGTCAAAGATTTTAAATCATAGACAATTATCTTTAAGAAAG
This sequence comes from Oedothorax gibbosus, assembly GCA_019343175.1. Taxonomy (NCBI): domain Eukaryota; kingdom Metazoa; phylum Arthropoda; class Arachnida; order Araneae; family Linyphiidae; genus Oedothorax; species Oedothorax gibbosus. The sequence goes on from JAFNEN010000399.1 coordinate 209,687, forward strand.
TTTGTCATAGCATAAAGCAAAATAACTAATAATAAAACTTATCTTTATTTAAATTTTTAAAAGTAAAATGCGACATTTTTAACTACATATATCGTCCTTGTGTGATAATTGACCTATCTCAAGCATAAACTCAATGTGATACAAGTCATTTATCGTGCATAGTACGATATCTATATCTCTAAAGGAAATGTCGTGACTGACTGACTCAGGTATCAACCCCCACCTAAAACTATTAGAGGTACAGATTCCCCAAATCTTGTTCTAACCCCAACTGGTCCAGATGGGCAAAACTTGAGCCGATTTCTCCATAAGAATACCATTGTGCACTGTTGTATATATAAGCTTAGAGTTTATAACTATTTTAAATTCGAAATAAATTTCAAAATGTACGAAAATGAAGTGTAAGTACGAAGAAACCCGTGAGTTAAATTTGTAAGATTGCAATCTGAACATTAATATAAAATTTTATTAGATTTTTTTTAAGCTTGTTCAAATTTACTCTACTCGATTCTAACAATATTTCCGAATTTTGTTTAATTCCATGCATTCCATGTATAATTTTGTTGTTTACAAATGGAAGAAGGGAAATATCGATTAATATTTATGTACAAATATGGAGTTTGTATACATATTAAAAAGGAAGATTGGGATTCAGTCGGACATTCAAATGGAACAAACAATGCTGACATCAGCAGAAAGGGGGGTGGGGGTGCTTGTAACATCCTTATGAGCTGCTCACCAGTGAGGAAGGAAATCGATTGGCACAATGTAAAAGTTTACATAATATACAAGTCACCACTATTAATCGTTAAAATTATTAAAGGTTAAATACCCCGTAAATGAAGCGTCAATCATCTTTTAATTAAAAATGAGCATTCACGTGGAAGATACTCAAGGGTAAAATATATTTCTTAGTATAAACATAATAGATTGCAATTTCATCTTATTGTATTATGATTTCTTTGTGAAATAATTATTTAAATACTAATCCATAAAGAGATTACATTCTAAGTTTGCAGTCGAAAAGTCTCAACGGTAAAATATATTTCTTACTACTATAAACGTAATACAATGACATTTCATCTTATTGTATTATTATTTCTTTATTAAATAATTATTATTTCTTTATTAAATAATTATTATTTCTTTATTAAATAATTATTATTTCTTTATTAAATAATTATTATTTCTTTATTAAATAATTATTATTTCTTTATTAAATAATTAGTATTTCTTTATTAAATAATTATTATTTCTTTATTAAATAATTATTATTTCTTTATTAAATAATTATTATTTCTTTATTAAATAATTATTATTTCTTTATTAAATAATTAGTATTTCTTTATTAAATAATTATTATTTCTTTATTAAATAATTATTATTTCTTTATTAAATAATTATTTAAATACTTCTTCATAAAAGAAAATACATTCTAAGTTTTCAAAAATGGTCGAAAGAATTTTAAGTAGCGTCAGCTGCCGTTTAATTGAAAATGATAATTCACCTGGAAGATACGCAACAGAAGATCTCGAGGAGCAACAAACCTTCGCCGCTTTAATCTGCCCTTTTAATCTGCTCGAGTTATATTTAGAGGGAAAGACATTTGTCCCTGACGCATCAGCTAAGGAAACCATTGAATCTTTAGAGGTCGGAATCAGACTGCCACTGTCAATGAAGCAATGTAGAACTGGTTCGCCAAGTGAAGCCATGGATTGCTGCTGAAATAGGCCCAAGCGAACGCCAATTAGACATTTGACGAGATGTGGCGAAATTGTTCGCAAATATTTAAGCCATGATACTACAAGCTGTAGTGCGTACACTGTTAAAAATATTAGTGCAAGATTGCACCTGATAGAATCCTAGTAAATCCTAACTTTCTATCTACCACCACTATTTGGAGCGTTTTTTTTTACCACTTTTGCGGAGTAAGTTATGGTTTGACTACATAGTTGGTGAATCCTTGCTTCAAATAGTGGTGGCATGTAGAAAGCTCCAGATTTCCGGTGCAATCTAGCACAAAACTTTTAACAGTGTAACCGTATAATAATATAAACAAATAGTTCTAATAGACGATTTGTAAACTATTCAGTGCTACTGTTTAAAAAAATAATTAATTCATGATACAGCGTGCTATGATGCGTATAAGAACTGTACTAAATAACAATTAAAATATGAACTATATGTTGAGCCGGATAAATAATTCAGTACACGTTAAGATTTAAGTACACGTTTTTTAAAAGCCATCTTCGTAATGTGGCCGACTGAAATGTTGTTATAATTTCCATATTTTCGTTACTTTTCAAGCCAAACAGTTAGTTAGTATTTGTATACACAATTACAATGAACAATAAATATTAAAATGAATTCAATTTGAAAAAATAAAAATTGGAACAAAATCTATAATCTTCAAGTAGTTATGCTGTCAGCACATATCTTTTATCTATATAAATCGAAGTTTTTTGGTGATAAACGGGCTCATAAACTACGTGACCGAGGTTCAAAAAGATTTACACAAAGTTATATTTACATTTTGCGGTCACTATCGAACAGTTTTTAGAATTTTTCATACTTTCTCTCGATATATTTTTAAAATTGAAAACATTCGTCAAAGTTCTTATGTCTAAAAACAACTTTTTGACAAAAGCCATTTGCATTTTATTTATTCGCTTAATTTTCTATTGGTTAACAAGCGGTTACTGTTAATAATTATTATAATTAAATGAAAAAAATCGAACATTCTGTTCTATTTCTTTATTCACTACAATAAACGACTATCAAATAAACTGATGGAATGTTCATTATAAAACAAGTAGGTTTGTAACAGAATCTGTCACTTAACCCGCTTCCACACAAAATTTGTGTTTTAACAGGTAAAAACGCGCCAAACACAGCCATTAATTCTATATTAAAAATTTACATACTAAATTTGGCTGGTTTCATTTATTTTCTTTCGAAAATTCAATAATTATTTGTTATCGTTTGCTAAAATAATTTATATTTCAAAGAATAAATATGTAATATTCCATGCTTTTAAATAGAAGAAAAACATTTCATATCAATATACAATCAAAGAATCTCTTTGTGAAATATATTTGACGTCATTTTAAACTGATTTATGGCGCAAAAATAAATTTATTTTAATTTATTGTTTAAAAGAATTAAAGTTTCTCGAGCGATTGTTGCGAATGGCAATGAGATTTAATTCTAATATAAATGGCTTCGTATGCTTTTTAAATGAGCAATTAATTTTGCAGTTTTTTAAATAATTGAAGTACTTCAAATTCGAATTCTTTTCTGAAATTTCAATGTCTTCTCATTTCGATGCGCTGAATTTTTTGACGTATCGCACTTGTCCGTAGCATTGTAGTTTGGACTATGCAAGTGGGTGACGGACGGACTGAACGATTATAATACCTTCCACTTTTTACGTTATAAACGTAGTGTGAAAGCTAAAAGTACAACCAATGCTAGTTTTCTGACAGTATTTTTCGTAAATGAAATAATATGGATATTGTATTTAATAAAAAAACTTTTTTTATTATATACATTTTGGTATCAATATTCTTTCCTTACCTGTTGAGTTTGCCAGTAAGAAACTATTTTATAGTTTACTTTAATTAATAATAGTTTAATATTTAAATAATTTTACTACTTTTAAAATAATATTTATTTTGTATTATTTCATGTAATCTGGATACTATTTTTTGGTTACCTTAGGTTCATTACATCGTTTAGATGACTTTCCCCCAAGAGAAGCATTCCGTCAGTTTTCAGCTCACCTTTATGGTGGAAAGACGATGGTAGATGGGGCTTTCAGGAATGTATAGTGCTGCTACTGTGGATGCGTTATTGCAATTATACAGCATACGTGATGCGATGAATGCGTTGGAATAAGTGATATCTTATTCAAATGGTCTTATGTGTCTGAAGATTTCCATTGCCATGGCTGTGATAATACAAACAAATCAATAGGAAAGTTATTTTATTTTGGATCTAGTATTTTTGCAATAGGGAAATTTCTTTTTCCGTCATCCGAAACCACTAAAAGTTATTTATATGACAAGTGCGCAAAGAAAAACTTTTCAAACGATGAAAAATAATGTTTGGCTGGCATAAAATTATTTCCCCGAGATTTAAATTTCTATTTACGGACGTGCTTTGCATATTTTTTTAATAATTGATTAACTTTTCGTCTTTGATTCACTCTTAGTCTTTGATTGACTTTTCTTCTTTGATTGACTTTTCTTCTTTGATTGACTTTTCTTCTTTGATTGACTTTTCTTCTTTGATTGACTTTTCTTCTTTGATTGACTTTTCTTCTTTGATTGACTTTTCTTCTTTGATTGACTTTTCTTCTTTGATTGACTTTTCTTCTTTGATTGACTTTTCTTCTTTGATTGACTTTTCTTCTTTGATTGACTTTTCTTCTTTGATTGACTTTTCTTCTTTGATTGACTTTTCTTCTTTGATTATAAACAATTGATAACACTTTTTAATCAAACACCATCTACTGTGTTAAACAAAAAGTTTTTAAGATCAAGCCGCTATTTAAACTTGATATTTCTGTAGTGATGTAACAAACTCTCCAGCTGCATATCATCTAGAGTTTATGTAAGGGGACACATGCATGTACTCTTATTAATACGAATACATGTAATACCTCGTGTAATATACGAGGAAAAGTTACGAAATACTGTGTAGAACTTGTTTCGGATGAGGTTCATTTACATTTTCAATAAAGGGAGAGGCATATACTTAACTTTAAAATTGAAGATCAGGAAAGCGTAATTCTTAGGTTATTACGTAAAGCTACTTCTTTACATTAAGCTGAAATTATCTCTGTCGAAAGATCTTTCTGTCTCTTTGAAGTGGCTGGAAGAAAACCTGATTAAAATTAATGCTTCAGTGGCCTTTCAAACTAATGAAGCATGCTAGGATACCCGCTTTTACCAATATCAAAAGACAAAGCGAAAAACAAATGCATTAGATTAAAAAAGTAGGCTTTGAAGTATTAGGTTTTATCGCAATTAAAAAAGTTCTTTTTAGGAGCCATAAACTTTTAAATTTAATCCTTTGTCTTTTTAAACTGGCTACTTCTAATCATATAATGTCATACTTTTCCATATTCAAAGCTTTAATATCAAATATTTCTAGTCTGCTTTAAAGATTAAAAAAAATTAAATAATGGAAATTACACTTCAGCTAAGTAACTATGCAGAGAAGATTTTAAAATGCCGCATGCCTTGATTTTAAAATCTTTTTAAAAGGTATTAGAGTCAAAATCATAATCTACGTAGAATTTATTTTTTTAATCTTCGCACAAACTTTTGTCTTTTTATGAAATTTTTACAGGAATATCCGGATAAATATGTGTAATTTCTTACAAAAAAAAATAGAGCAGTCCACCAGTCCACTGAACATTTAATATTCTTTTAACAAAACTGCTTGAGTCATCTTTGAAAAGTGAACAAAAAATTATTATTCCATTAAATTTTTTTTTTTCAAAAAGGAAATATTAAAGTGTAAACGTTTTAAAAACTTGAAATATAACTTTTTTATTTAAAAATTGATTCTTACAAATTAATTCAGATTAGTAGTGTATCTTGTAAAAATAAATGAGTAAAAATAATTAATAACTTAGAAAGTCAAATACGCTACAAATTATCAGGTTATACACATTTGTCAACTAAACAAATGCTCGTAATTTGTATCTTTTACAAATAAAAGAATTTAAAACCATACATTTAAAATGTATTTTATGGCCAAGCACAACTTTTAACTGCCTAAAAAATATTAAACAATGCTACACTTTTATAATATTCCTTTATTATTTATTTTATGTGAATATTTACCGAACTGCTTTAAATTTTTGTTGGGTTATGCATATTTATACTACATTCTCAAGTCACCTCTCTGACATCTAAAGAAAAGTTTTGAAAATTATTTTATTTATTAAAACAATATTTATAGCCATTCATCATTTCCAACCGTCTGAAGTAATTTCAAACGATATTACCTTTTTATAATATAATTCCACATATTTGTTGGCTTATGCATATTTATTAGATATTCTCAAGTTACCTTTCTTACATCTTAAAGAAAGTCAAACAATATTTTCGAAACATTTTTTATGGTTATTTATCATTTGAAGAAATTTCAAACAATATTAATTTTTAATAATATAATTCCACATCAGACGATTAGGAATTTTGTCGAAGTCCTCCAAACCACAAACCAGAAAGTGGTGGTGTGATGTGGGTATAAATTTATTACTTCGATATTGAATTCTCCATATTGGAATTTGAGGGCAATAAATTCAATTCGAGTCTGGAATATTAAATAAACTTGACCTATTCTTTCGGTAATAAATCTCCGACAGTTTGAGTTTCATAATAAAATTCGAACAGAGGTGATGTTGGTTTGTCGGTTATGGTTATAAATTTTTTTGAAGGTGAGTTGACGATAAGATAGATTATTCAATTTGAAAGTATAGTTGATTTATGGCTTTTAATAATACTTCTTGACTGATTTTTATTAGTTTAGAGTTACCGCGTTAAAAGTTTTTCTTTACGACTCTAAGCTTCAAAAAGTTTTAAAAAACGGGTTTTTAATAAAAAGAAAATAGTTTTATAAGTCAGGTTTTTCAAATTTGAAAATATTATCATCTTTCATAAGGCTTCAAATGTGTCGAAATGATTTAATGTCAGGTTTTTTTAAACTTGAAAATATTACCATCTTTAAAAAGGCCCCAAGAGTGTTTATAGTCTACCAAGTACACAAACTATCGATGAAGAAACTACAGTATTTATATCTATTTTACCTACAGTTTTGTTGAAAATGAACTCATACATGACTAAAAGAATGCTTTAATAAATAAGAACTTCAATAAAAAAATGCTAAATAAATGAATAATTAATTGAATAATGAATTATCTAATTATAAATGCTAAATGAAGGATTACATGCTTCACAATGTATGAATTCTAAAAATGCATGTTGAATTAATGAAAAGGAGTCTAACCGATTAGATATTTAAAAATGTACTTAAAGAATAAATACTTAAATGTAATTATATTAAATACATAAACAAATAATTAAATTAATAAAGGATTAAATGATAAATAACTAAATTAATAAATACTTTTAAACAAAAGTCTTTGAATAAAATTGTGCTAAGCGTTTAAATGAATCAATCTATTTATTAATCGTTCAAAAGAGTTTGTATATTTTAAGATCATATAATTACATGTTTAAAAGGAAATTTCATTCAACATTTTTATAGTTTAAAATTTACCAAATTATAGCATAGAAAACTTGCTGTATCTTAAATGAAATGACAGATATGTCATTTTCAAGAAAATCTGACTTACAATTTTTCTTTTGTTTAATTGCTTCAATATGCGAAGAAACTTATTAAACATTTAATTGCGTATAGGAAAATTAAAACTATAAATGAGTCTAATTGAAGTGCTTGGAATTTGAAGAAGGTATTCGCTCCAATTAAAGTTTTATCACCGTATTTTTGAAAATTTGGTGAAACCGTACCCTTCGCTTGTAATTTTCTCGAAATAATGACAATTGCTTATTAAAAGTTTGGGAAAGAGTTTGTTAGAGTAAATTGATTTAATTAAAACATGGTTTTGTTTAATAATAATGCTGAAGCTACGAAATTATTTAGCAATAGTTATTTTTATTCTTAGTGTTTGAAGATCAGATATGTGATGCGAAAAACAAAGTTTGATTTAAAATACATTTTTATAATATTTAATAATATTTTTCGAAGAAACATGTTAAATATTAATTGAGCACAGGAACGTTAAAAAAAATTAAACAATTAAAAGTTTATCATAGTAGTACGTTTGAAATATGCATATAAAAAGGTATAATTTCTATACGGGTACATAAAAGCTTTACGTGCCCATTTAGTCACTACTTTCAAATTGGTCGATAGCTTTGCCTTCTGCCTATTTCAAAATACTTTTAACTTCAAAATTTGTTTTTAAATCTTGAATGCGTTCCATACAAGTTATACGAAATTTTATACGTGAACATACAGCAGAGAATGAAGGATTTTGATACGCGACATTTTCAAACCTGTAAATAGAATTTTTATACACGAGTTTTTATGTACTTTACATAAAAATCATATCAACGAACATCAAAAGCATTAAACTCGACAGCCTGAAAAAACTGAATTTATCACCCACTTTTCTGCACTCTATTAAATTGATTTCTTTGCCAGATGTCGAAGTTTTTGTTAAAATTTGATCGTTTGCAGCTTGTAAAATGATGGACATTCGAATTGAGTTCGAAATAGATTGATACTTTTTTTTACAAGAGACCATTCCAGTATTCTATTTCTAGCCCTTTCGTCGAGGTAAAAGCGACAGATATGTAAATGTATTGAAATGTTTCTACAAAAATACGAGCATCTCCATTTTACGTCTTTTTAGAACGAACGAAATCAAGATTTTGGAAGTTCAATCAAAATAGTTTCCTGTTCAGCGAAATTGCTCTCTTCGAATAAATAAAATACATTTTTATTTTTTTAAAAAGTATTTTAATTTAAAGCTTTTCATTGTAAATGAAAAGAAGTTTGCGTATTTCAGAATATAAAACGTTCTTCAAAAAAGAATATGATTTAAATATATTTTTAAACAAAATTATTCATTTTGAATTTATTTAAGAAACCTTAAGAATTGGATAGACATTTTTTGAATGTTTACAAATTATTATAAAACGCTATTTAAATTTATACCTTTGTTGATTTCTTAAAAAATCAGAACGTTTTAAATATTAATCTATGCAACTAATGAGTTAAGGTGTGGCTGATCTTTGTTTTTTTATAATAATATTAATATTTGATTTTTTTCTTTATTGTGAAAGGAACCAACATGAAATTTAACTTAAGAATGTCGTACATGATATCGTGTCGGAATATGATATCGTGTGCTGCAAGTAATTTTTGGCAATTGAGAAATATGAATAAAAACTTACAAATGAATTTTACATTAACCATATGAATAATTTCCTGAATAAAAAAATAACAGTATAGCATTTTAAATTAATAGAATAACACGATGACGTATAATGTTCACAAATTATCGACAACTTAGTATGGGCAAGGAAGTTACATGGTCTTATAAAAAAGGAACGAATGTCTAGGTTCAGGCACCTTAAAATTGTTTGCGGTAGAAAATATTGACAAAAATTCAAGTTGCCCTGATAGTCTGATATATTGTTGAACTCGATGATTTACTAAGGACAAAAATGTCTTATTAAATTGCGCGGACCATATTGGCCGTTCTTAACCTATCTAGACCAGATTCAAATTAGTATCCGTAAGCGTTATCAGGCACCAAATCTGTATTATCAGAGTCAAAGTTACACACAACAACAAAAATCATTTTTAAAATTGAATTAATTGACTTGATTCAGGTGACGTATTTCCTTTCAGCTTTCATTCCACATATTAATTCAATCGGTGCTGCGGTTTTTGCCTTGCTCCCACCTGATATTGATTCACCAATAAAGGCTTGAGAAATAATTCGTTTTCATTCAGCATTTCCGTTGCCACTAGAAACCTGAAATATGCCCATTGACTTTAGAGTTAATGAATATGACTCATAAAACTTCTGTTCATTTTATTCGTCGTTCTCTGCATACAATAAACTAAAACTCGATTGCTACATAGGAAACAATTTCTTCCGAGCACATGCTATCCCCAAACCAATTAGACTCACGTTTAAAAATAATAATACCTCCACAAACTACCAGGTATCAAAACAAGGTCCCATTTAGTGGGTGCTTCGCAGAAGCATGAATCAAACTGATTGCGTCGGGTAAATGAATTACGAAATGTATAAAGTCAATCGGATAATGTTCTTCTACACTTCTCCCTTTTAACATTTACGTGAAAAAGAAGCTTATGCGGAAAACTTCCTTTAGACTTGACATCTTTTAGTTATTCAAATGCTGTGTCCGCCTACTAAAGAGTGGGGGGAAATATTAATAGCATCCACAGCTGGCACCCGAAGTTTCTTTCGGTTTTCTCTTCTGGAAATGAAACTAAATGTATATGAATTTATTTAAACTAGGAAACTACCCTGACTTAGCTCCGATGACTCAAATTCTGCAGGTTGATTTTACAAACGTATATCGTTTTCGCTCGGTATTATTGGTATTTTTTTACGCAATAATAGAAAATTTTCGTCTGAAGTATAATTCCTATCATAATGTAATTGTTGTTACATTCCAATGATTAAATCATTACTAACTGATATATAGATAAGTTTTACAAAATTAGGGAGACTTAAAAATCAAAAAACTTTAAATGTGCTTTAGTAAGAAGATAGTTAAGCTAATGATAATATAAGTATTCTATTGATAAAAAAAAACTTTGGTAAACTGATAAGATTAAGTAAAAGATTTTGAAAAATTCGATAAACAAAATTGATGTTGAATAAAGAAAACGTCGAATATATATAAGTTTGAGCGCAAGATAATGCGGTTTATAAATTTAAATTATTGTATCTGTATTTATAAAATAAATTATTGTAAGATCTTATAAGAATAAATATACAACCAAATATACAATGCTTAAATAACTTCCAAATTTATAAAAATTTGTATCTAAGATTTTAAATTTGTGTCATTTCATTAAAAAGACAATTGATAAACCGACTTCCACAAACTAAATCTACGAATTTGGAGCAATGCCATAAAAATATTTTTTTTTCCATTTAATTGTTCATTTCAACAAAAACTACTTCCTTCTCAAAGAAATTTAACACATAAAAATATATATTGTTCAAATATTTGCTTCACACCTTTGTATCATTTAATATCTCTCTAAATAATGGAGCAATTGAGTATAGCTCTTGTGTGTCAAACCGGAAAATTGTTTTCTTCTAAAGGAAATTCAAAACATAAAAAATATGACGTTAAAATATTTGCTTTGCGTCTTTAAACACTCTGTATCTCTTAATATATTTAAAAAGAATCGAGTAGCTCTTGTGTTTCAAACTTACTCCGCTAACTCCACGTACATTACCCCTAATTCCCAAGCTATCAGTAATTCACTTGAATAAACGTGTACAATGTAACGGAAACTTAAAAATTCCCATTCATTTTCTCGTTAAAATAAATCATCTAAGCAGCACACTTTTCGAGGAGCCTGTACTCATAGTTTGAATAATTAATACCATGTTACCCGGGAAACTTTTAAAGGAGTGCACAACTATTTGAATAATTAATCTGTGAATTTTGCATTCAAGAGCATCTAACCCAGTAAAGAGATTAGATTCTGTACACTGATTAACTTATTTCGTAGTTTTTTATGCAAAAAAGTTTTGTAATCTCTGTTAATAGAAAACTCTTTGTCAGGAATCGGCATTTGAATGCTGATAATATGACACCAAGTGTTTGTTTAAGAGTTTGAGGTAATATTAAATTAAATATATTTAGTTTATATGTTTGGTATTGCTTTAGAAAATTTAATTTTGTAGAAGTTTTAGAAAATGTATTATTATATTGCTAAAAGTAATAAAATTCTTTTAATTTTGATTGGAAAAAAATACTTAAAACTTATTCTAAATTTTTTTAATTGCATTTAACAAAGTTGTTTACGTTATTTACAAAAAGGTTTTGTTCAGTAACTGACCATATAAAAGTTAAATGATTGCTTACATGCGACATTTTTAAGAAGTATTGGAAATATTTCAAATTATTTTCAAATATTTTTTTTAATTAGTAAATGACTTTTTCAAGTTAATTTAAATTGTGTTGTTTTAATGTAATTGATAATTTTTAAATATAAAACAAATAAAACAATCTAGTTTGAAAAAATATATATTGCGGTATAACCATTGAGTTACAGTCCATTAAATTCGCTTAATTAATTACGAATTTACGATAGATTGATTTGTGTTTAAATATTCTAGGTAAATCTTCAAATAAACATTAAAGATAAACAAATGAAGTTAGTTTATAATAATTAGCTTTGTTTGAAGAACTAAATAGTATTTGATTAATTTACTAATTGTATTTAGTCTTTGGTACTTTAATTAAAATAAGAATTTCAAATAGACATAGCATAATTATGTTTGGCTTTCAAAAAACAATTTTTTATTTAAATATTTTGTTAAAAAGCCAATCACTTCTACCATCTAAAGAAATCAACATAATTCACAGAAATCGGAGTAAACATATATCCACGAATGCATAGTCACGTTGCATTTTTAGATTTAATATGCATTTTCTTATTCAATAACTGAAACACTTCACTATACACAGACCAATTTCACTTCTTTAATTCCTTATACATATTTGTTTATGGAAAGGAATTCTTTACATATTTTCGTGTTAAGGAATTCACACATAATACGCCGTAATTTGCTTTAACTTAGAGATTTTATGCATCAATTCAAATATAAATCTATTAGTTTTCGCTCTTTATAAAATATGTATTATTTTTGTTCTTTATGGAGGGAACGTATTTCTGATTTACGACATTTGTCGAAAGATTTGTATAAAAAAACCGTTTACCGTGATAATTGTTTTACATTTTACGAATTCATATTCACAATTAAAAGTAATACTTTATGTGCTATTGTTTGAAAATTATAAGGTTTTTTATTTACATTGTGTAAGAAAAATTCCGTATTTTGGATTTTTTTTTTGTTTTCAAACAAAAAATTCAAATATTAGAAACTTTTTATTTTAAAACATTAACTTTTAAAACTCTTATTTAACCTTCTGAACGTCTTAATAACGGGTAAAAAATGTATGGTTGTTTTATTCGCATAATTTTTTAATTAATCTTTTGAAAATCTCAATTTATCAAAATTAGGTTTAATTTGAATGATATGATTTCAAAATCATTTCTAAATATAAATGTCAAGTAACAAGAAAATTCATAATTTACAAATTTTTGAGTTCATTTTTTATTGTTTAAAGATCAAACTTCAAACGCTCAGAATAGCAAAGAATAGTAATTTATATATTTGTTAACAAATATCATGAAAGAAGATTTGACATTATTAAAATTCCTACAATGTAGTAAAATAATAAACTCTCTAAGGGACAAAATGAAATCTTGTTTTCAACATATTACAAAACTATTTTCAAAGGTGTGCATATGTAGTACATTGTTTTAAACTACTCAATGCTTTGTAATTTAAACTTTAATGTAATAAAAAAATGTTTAAAAAATATATGAACTGCTAGAAATCTAACAGTCCCTAGACAGAATTTTACTTTTATATCAATCAGATAGTTTTAAAAAGACAATAGTGCACACTTCTCAATGCACATACCAATTTCACTTCTTTAATTCTTTATAGTCATGTTCGCAACTGTAAGGTACTGTTATTTCTTTATCATTTAAAACAACTAGTTAAAATAAAGCAAACCTTATTTTTCTAATATATTTTAGAAGCATTTTATTGTAGGCGGGTGATAAGTAAAGAAGTGTGATCCGGAATACTAATTATTTCACTTCCTGATTTATAGCTAGAGAAAATTTGTATACTGATATTCTATATTACATAAAATCTAAATATGTTTACGCAGATATTTTAACTTTCCGAAAGGCTTAGAAATGGGCAAATGTGAATGGTTGTTTTTACTGCATACATTTTAAACTAAATTTAATTCAAAAAACATATTTGTTTTTAAAATCAGAATAAGGTTTAGTTCTGCACTGTTAAAATTTTGTGCTTGATTTCACCATGATATTGGTTCCTAGTAGCTGCAACGGCTGTGTGGTGAAATGTTTCAGCTTTTTTCCGGTGTTTGGTTAAACCATTTTTCTGAATTTGGAAACAAAAACCTGAGAAATGGTTCAACCGAATACCAAAAATATGGTTCAACGTTTCACCACACAGCCATTGCAGCTACTTGGAACCATATTTTTGGTGAAACAAAGTGCCTAATTTTTAACAGTGTGACGAGGTGATCATAAACACATTCCAAATAAAAAAATTCATTGTCAATAAATATTTATTAACTATTAAATTAAAAAACTTAAGGTTATAGTAAGAAAGCAAAATACGGAAACTAACAATCGGGGGGGGGGGGGGGGGGTAATGCACTTTATGAACAAATAAGATTGATAAAAAATTATCACGAATTGAAAATTTTGTTCTTCACTGTTAAAAATTAGGCATTTTGTTTCACCAAAAATATGGTTCCTAGTAGCTGCAACGGCTGTGGGGTGAAACGTTAAACCATAGTTTTGGTATTCGGTTGAACCATTTCTCAGGTTTTTGTTTCCAAATCCAGAAAAATGGTTCAACTAAACACTGAAAAAAAGGTGAAACATTTCACCACACAGCCGTTGCAGCTACTAGGAACCAATATCATGGTGAAACCAAGAACTAAATTTTTAACAGTGTTTGTTTCTAATATATATTGAACTCAATGAATATAAATTTCGATTGTATGCTACGATAAAAAAAATTGAGATTTTTGTGTCAATGATTACGTTAATCAATCCTTTAAGGATAACAAAATTCCCCTTTTCATAATTTTTAAGTTAAATTTAAGTTAAGTACATTTTTTACTTTTTGTAAGAGCCGATTTTAACGCATTTCAGTGCAAATGAAAAACTTCAAAGCTCATGTTCTCGTTTTCCCCTTTTTGCTACTTAGCACGTTCTTTCACTTAGCTCTTCAATTGTCTTGCATAGAAAATCCAGCAATAACAAAAAAGCAAGGTACAGCAACCTGCCCCAACCAGAAGCATAGTTTACTCAGAATCGGCAATCTTCCTCAGAAAGAAATATAGTTTACACAGAATCAGAATATTTTATGAAAGAACTTCAAAAGGCGTGATCGCATCTATCTCTCTTCCGCGAGCCATCGTTAAAGCTGATCGAAATCCACACTTTCTGGAAAATAGGGCAAAATAATGATGCATGTTTTAGAGCTGCGGATTTCCGAAGCAGAAAATAAGTTTCTGGGGATACATGGAAGAGTGGCGGATCTTCTATTGATTTAGCATGAAAGATATGCCAGTTTTTCTTAGTTTTCTTGTATGAAGAAGGATGGCTTATGTTTCTGCTTTTGGTTTGGGAAGGATTTCAAATAATAATGTATGGGGCATTCATTGTTTATTTATTGGTGATGGTGGATCCTTTGTTTGGAGTTCTAATATAAATATAATAAAGCGATTTAACAGTTTTTAAGGTGACAATGAAGTTTCGAAATTGAATTTAGTTGTTGTTTTAATGTAATGAAAGTACGATTAAATTAAATGAAAGAGAAAATATCAGATTATTTTTAAGCCTCCATGTGAATAATTTATAAATCAAAAATATCACATTACATAAAGTGAACGTTAAATTTTAATATTTTGATTTATGACGCAACATGTTTATTTCAGATTTTATGTAATTCAAATAACACTGATATCATTTCGTATGCCCTAAAATTATATTAAAAAAATATTTGCTAATTGATTATAAAAAATATAAACTAAAAAAGAGTCATTTAAAAAAAATTAAATGAAAATACTATTTAAGTAATAATTTTACCAATTCTGCACAAGAACTTAGTAAATATTATTGTGTCTTGTACACGAAGTGCTAGGGAAAATTAGTTAAGAGGTCTTTTTTACTTTGGATAAATTTTAAAATTTATTTTATATTGATGAAATGAGAATCTTTTAGTCAAAATAAATATCTGATTAAATATCGATTAAGAAATTCTTAAAAATATTAAATAATTATGCTTTCCAAAAATTAGTACACAAGTTATGCGTAGCAATTTTAATTTCACGGTTGAAACATTCACAAAAAATTTATATTATGAAAGTTTGAACTAAAACAAACATAACTATCCACCTGTAGGGGAACCTGGAGAGCCTTGGCCCTAAGGACCATAAGGGAGGCTTGGCCCACCTTTAAATTTTAGTATTTAAAATTATTATAGCAGTTTATCAATAGATGGTACTCACAGCTACTGTTGTCAGCAAACACCCACCTTAATTTCATTGATCTACTTCTTAGCAGTGAGGTGAAAATAAAAAAAGCAAGTTTATTATCCCAAAAAGTAAACATTTTAGACATAACTTGCAAGATTTTTTGAGACAAACCAATTGAATTAAGTTTAAGTATGTGGTATTTTATAAATACTGTTAAAATAAGGTTTTATTTAAGTTATAAAGTTTGTGCAATGAAGTAGGATTAAAATCACCATGTGCCATTCTTTACAAAATGGCTAGGGGGGGAGGCTTGGCCCACACTATGTAAGGGAGGGTTGGCCACTGCACCAAGGCTAACTTAGTTAACTAGTAATGAAAATCTAAAAATAATGTTTACCAAATACATGGTATGATAACTTTATAAAGGTAAGAGATTGGTTATCAATATTTGTACCCACTTATAATAAAACGAAAACCTCAACTAAAACAACTAACTTGTTAGTTATGAACAAATATCAAACTTTTCTGCAAAAACTAAATTATTAATTCAAATATAATAATGCTCCAGATTAATATAAAAAAATTATCTGATTTTGGGGGGAGAGGCGGGAGAAGGGTGACAGATTACAAATCTACTTATATTTTAACTTTTCCCAGTTTGTGCCGTTAAAATAAAATAAAAAATCAAACTAATGCAGTTATATCTTATTTAATGTGTGTACAAACTGAATAAAGAGTAATCAACACATAAATAAAAAAATTACTTGATATGTACAATTTAAAAATTTTTAATCCAAATAAAAATTGTAAAAATGAATTACTGTAAATATTAATTATAGTAAACATTATTTTTTAATGATTCCAGAGTGTCAAATTATAGTATAATTTTTTTTAATCAATGCTTACAAAACAATTTGAAATATTTATTATTGTGCACTTTAAAATTATGCATTTTTGTATGAGCCAAGCCTCCCTTAAAATTAATTAGGCCTTATAAAGGGAGGCTTGGCCCAGGTGTCTATTTTTTAGAAAACAATAAATTTAGAAAAGAAAAAAGGGGTTATTTATACTACATTATTATATCCTTGCTGCCAGTAAAATTTCCTTTAATATGTACTATCATATGAAATTTTTAGTTCAAAAATAAAATTTATAAAAATAAAATTCTGAAAACATGGCCAATGCTCCTAAGTTCCATTACTTTATACTAGGCATCTCAAAATTATATAAAATTATTTAACATTTCATACCCCTTTACTAAATTTTGCTTATAAATAATAAAATAAATTGGAGTACTATTATAAATACTTCAAAATTCATAAGCATTATTAATAAACATTAAATGCACTCTATGATCTATTATTCATAAATGACAATATTAGCATCGAAGTCACTAAGGTAACATCTAAAGTCTATTCAATACCTAATGCTTTGTCGAGCTTACACAGATCCATTAGCATAACGTTTGATAGCGAATTTATAACTATAATATATTTCTAGTGGTTGCATTGCCCGCTATAGGCAAAGGCAATGCCCGCTATAAACAACCGTCAGTTCTAAATTTAAATAAGCAATTGGAACATGGTAAATATATATTTATGTTTCTAAACTTTGAAGTGTTAAAAATTAACGACCCAATTCTACCATTCAAGTTTTCAGTTTAGATGTTAGAAGGGCTTGTATGATCAAAATTGACGCTGAAAAGTGTCTGAAAGATAGCATAGGATAGTATTTTTTTAGTATTTGTGTATTCCTAATGTACACTGTTTAAAAGTTAGGTACACGATTGCACCGAAATCCTGAAACTTTCTATCTGCCACCACTATTTGGAGTGTGAGTTTTCCAATTTTGTAGTAAAAGTACACTGTTAAATTTTTTTTTCTTGGTTTCACCATGATATTGGTTCCCAGTAGCCGCAACGGCTGTATGGTGAAACGTTAAACCATATTTTTGGTATTCGGTTGAACCATTTCTCAGGTTTTTGTTTCCAAATCCAGAAAAATGGTTCAACCAAACACCGAAAAAAAGGTGAAACATTTCACCATACAGCCGTTGCAGCTACTAGGAACCAATATCATGGTGAAACCAAGCACCAAATTTTTAACAGTGTATAACTTTGATATACTGCAAAAGCGGTAAATTCTGTCTCTAAATAGTGGTATAGCAGCTAGAAAGTTCCGGTGTAATCTTTCACCAAAATGTTTAGCTGTGTAATTCTGATGTCACACAGATACTATTTGTATCTCAAAGCTTGAACTTATCTTTTCTATTATAACATTAATAATATAATATCAAAATTATTAAAATATTTATATTAAAATATATATGTAGTTTTTAAAAAAAATAATTTTGTCATTTACATAACATTTTCTTATAAAACAGTGCGGTATTCCTTCAAAATTTCACTTAATATCAGTAAAAACTTGAATACTGTTTTAAATGTTTGAAAACCGTTAATGACATTTTTAGCCTAAACAAAACGCCAAGCAACCTGTTTCATTGGAAAAGCCATTGCTTCATACGAAGGCCGTTTGCAACGTTTTACATAAAGTGATTGATACACATACCTAAAGCTATTAACACTGCGAAAAGTACTCTTGTTCTACAGATAGGATAAGATAGTCTTTGATACTTTGTACATGTCTAAGTTTTTTTTTAAAGTGACACTCATACTGTTTGTATCTCAAAATTTCTATAGTATTTTTCACAATTAAATTAATAACATGATATTAGAATTAATAAAATATTTATAATAAAATATTTTAGTAACTTTAAATAAAAATAAACAACTTCAAATAAAGATAAATAACTTTGTCATCTATGTCACTTTTTCAATAACAGTGCTTTATTCTTTAAAAACTCAAAAAAAATTTCACTAAATTTCTGTAAATACTTCAGTACTATTTTAAACTTTTGACAACCGTAAACAAAAACATGCCAACTTTGGGATAGCCATAGCTTTATCCGAGGCCGTTTGCAACGTTTTACATAAAAGTGATTGATACGCAGCCCTAAAGCTATTAACACTGCGAAGTACTCTTGTTCTGCAGGAACATACGACGGAAACTCATTAACCTTACGGAAACTCTTTAGACTCGATTTCTGCACCCAAGAATTTCCGTCTGATTAACATTGCTTCCTGTGGCCTTAGATTTATATCCCACTTGCGTATATACTGTAAATGTGTATATATGTAAGGTCATGGGTCATTCCTCACAAAACGTAACAAAACCATGACCCCGCCAGATATCTTTCACATGAAGAAAGGTTATGTCTAATTAAATTATTTAGGAAATGAATGTTTTATCTACTTACTAACGTTGAATAAATATAAAAAAAATCAAATATTTTGTACACAATTTTGTGCAGGGCCGGATTTAAAGATTTGCCACTTGTAGGCTACGATTGATTTGCCGCCCCTGTCACAATATTCTCCCATTTCGGGGAAAGGTAGCTGGTTAGCTGCAAAATAGTGTGGTATGTGATGTTTAAAATAGATATACATATTAGAATCATATATGTACCTTTACACTCTAAATCGAAAGCGAAATAGGCGATTTTTTAAAAAACTGTTCGACTATTTTTCTTTCAACTTCGAAATCCGGGAGGAGGGGTGCAATTGCCCTCACAGCTACCATGTTTGCTACGAAATATTAGTATTATATATGCGCATTAACGGTTTACGCATTAATATAAATTATTTGTTTTCTTTCTTAAAAATATTCGTATCTTTATAATAATATTTTTATGCCGAATGCTGCTTTAATTGGTCGTAAAATGTGCCGCCCCCAAAAAATCGCCGCCAATAATTTTGGGGTGTTAAAACTTTTCTAAATGAAACATTATTAAACTAAGACTTACTATAAAAATAATTTCTATGAATTGTATGATCTGGACCGATGCTATATTTCCAATGTAGCATGTAAGTGCAACTCAAATACAAAGTTTCAAATTCATTAATATTTTTATTTTCAAGATTTTTCGCCTCAAATTGTACGGTTTCTGAGGAATGACCCTCATTCCTTAAATATTGTTAGTGGCAGAAATATTAAAATGAAAAACACGTACAAAATTAACTAAATATAAGAAAATTAAAATTTTATAAAGTCCTACCGAGCTAATAGGTAAATGAAGGGATGTTCACCTTGTTTTGAGTAACCATTGGGCCTGAAGTGCAATGCCAAAGTTAGTGGCTGTCCGTTCGTATTTAAGTGAACCGTTAGTTGAATATTTTTTCTTTTGTATTTTGTTGATTAAATTTTAATTATATAGTCAGTTGAAAATTTGAAATTCAACTATTGGTTGCTGGAGGATTTCCAATTGACATTATTACATGTTAATACTCTCATATCAACTTTATTACAAGTTGGTGATTTATAAACTGTAAAAAAATTCATACTGGGAAATTTTGGTGAGTTTTTACTAGTAATGTTCCTAAAATATAACAGTAACTTTATCGAAAAAATTAGAAGCAATGCCACATAAAGCCAATAAATTTCCTAGAAATGCCAAAAATTTCCATTTGAATGCAATATTATTTTGAATTCTTTCCTAACTACATGATGCTTGGGTTGGGATCTGGTCGGATTCGATCTACAAAACTTTGTGCAAATTAACTAAACCACTTTATAAGTGCACCCCACGCCTTAATAATTCAATTATAATGATAATTCAATTCTTATTAAAAGTGAATTATTATTATTGAATTATTGTTGAATGTATATTAAATGATTTACTTATGTTTTTGAGGCAAACCTGAAAAACCGAAAAAAAGATCAAAACTTCAAACGTTTGCGATGCACAAGAGTAACTTTACGAATTTTTTTACGGTGTTCTTATCTAATAATAATACGATAAATTCAAAGCTACACCTTTCAAACTATATCATTAGGCTTTTTTATAATTTCAAATTGCTGAACTAAGCAATTAGATGCCGTTTCCTTGCAACCAAAATATTACACATTTAGGGACATTTTATTGCATTGTTACATTAGACAATGTTAGAATCCAATAGGCCCCCGCTTGGGACCCTCCTGATTCGTCGTTTAGGCTTACATAATCCTGTGCTAGTATTCAGCAGTCGAGATCTAACCTTAAACAGTGGATTAAGTCCTCATTGGCCAATAAGAATGAACCTGGGTGAGCCCTAATCCTAGATTAAGTCAAAGCTGTTGGACGTGGATAAGACACCCTTAGCGGTTTTTTTTGTACATTCGTATTGTTTTTGCTATTTTGTTTTTCAGATTTCTTTATAGACAGATAAATAGCAGACAAATGTGATTTATTTGCTTTTGATAGGTTGAAAAATGTCATGGAAAAATGTAAAATGCGACCGAAATAGTATTTAATTAATAATATGAAGGCTCCCTTAGCGCACGTTTTTTGCATATGTTTTGTTTAAGGTATTCTGCTATTCATCTTTCTTGATAATATTTGCTTTTATTATGCAAAAAATACATATATACATGAAAAATATAAGAATAGGTTTAAAAAGACAGATAAAAAAATAGTATTTAATTGATAATTTTTAGTTTAAGCGCAGTTTATTAATTATCAGGTTTACAATCAAATTATGTTTTTACGTTAGATATGAAGAAGTTTTTGAATGGTACATGACAGAACAGAAAAGACTTAAATTATAATGATGTGACACATAAATACATAATTACAGAACGTGGTAATAGACAAAAGTTGATACTCAGTCATAAAGAATGGGTAATGTTTCTTTTTTCTTGAATTGATTTTATAAAATGAAGATTTCATTTTTTAATTGAAAGTTGAAAAGAAATTGAAAGTTAAAAGAAATTGAATTGATTTAATCTTGCTTAACGCCAAACAAATAATGCATTTATTTATTTTCATCATTGTAGAGCAATTATTTTTAAAATTTCATAATTTTTATTTCATTTCTACATTATTGATGATCTCCTCTTGTTTCACCAACTATTACTAGCATATCACTCAAGTGAATACCGTTGCCATTTGCCATACTTTAATCCACTATATGACTTTAAAATATTGTTAATATTCGGCAACAAATTTTACAATGAAAAATTTAACTATTAAGAAAAAATTATGTTGTTTACATTTAAAATGATACAATCTCCCCAAATTTAATGCATTGCCCTCAATGCTAAGTCAATGGTGTGATTCTAACATTTAAAAAATTTATATATTAAGTTTGAAAGCAACGAGGTTATTTTTAAATGCTTTTCCCGTAATATATGACCATCTAATATGTAAAAATATTTTTTTGGAGTAAAACTCAAAAAATATGTATTAGATAGATACTAGGAATTTATATTGCGAAGCTACCTAAAGTATATCAAAATGTAGAGGCATAATTCATGCATTAAACAACCAAAGAACTTCCAATTGCGCACACTTATAATTCTTAAGTGGGATTTGAATTTATCTCTAAGTGCGGAAAAGCGTTTTACTGGGAATCGTCCAACTAGAGTGAGAAGCGAGTACAACAATTGTGGGTTTATAGTTCAAGGTTGGTATTGCAATTTTCTTCTGTTTGTTGACGTTAGAAAGCGTGTTATTAATATATAAGTATAATAAGTTTGTAAAAAGGGTTATGGAAATAGTAAAATGATTTAATTTTAGTTTAAATTTGAATGTTTAATTTTTTTCCATTTATTTTCTTGTTGGAGAACACACTTTTTGTGAAATTCCAAATTTGTTTATCAGGATTAAATTTTTGGTTTGGAACGTTAATTATGTGGCTAAAATAGGTTTAGCAAAAACTTATTTCGTTTTATTTTCGAAGTTTTGAATATTCAAGAGAATGGACTCTATTAAATGTGTGAATATATAGGCTCAGATTTACTGTACGGTTCTCTTTGGCGCGATTTTTTCGGATTTGGCGATAAATAATTTTTTCTGGAAACCTGTCTGACTTCGACTGATGATTCGAATTCTATGACTTCGCACCAATGACGTTTTCCGGCAACCATATTTTTTTAAAAAGTCGCCAAAATACGGACTTTTGGAGCGATTTTGGAAAGTTCGCCAAGGGGGGGCCGTACAGTAAATCTCTACCAATATCCGAATTGTGAACATGCGAATTAACATCCGAATTGTGAACATACGAGTTAAATGATTTTTTTGTTCACCGAACTGTTTGTACATGGAATAGGGACTCAATTGACAAAAAATTAGTATTTGATTTATGAAAATCACAAAAATAATGAGGAAATTTAAAAGAAGAATATGCACCATGAACGTAAAAATAAAATTAAAACGGTTCTCACAACAAAAACACACTCATTGTGATTTCTATTATTATAATAAAATTAAGTGTAATGAACTGATAAAGTAAATACTTTTGTGAATTATTCTCTAGTAAAATGAATTTTTCTGTTTTATATTTCAAATCGCGTATTTTATTTTACAGATGGTTGGCGTTCTCTGATTTATAAAGAAAAGTTTCAAACCCTTTGCACGGTAAGTTGCCTAGTTACAATTTATTGTTCAAAAAGTGTGAAAAATTGCTGTATTTTGAACCTAATATACTTTAAATAACTACGTGTTTCCAAGAAATTATTTATTGTTAAAAGGAAAACAACCGCGTTCCGAAACATTTTTCTTTTCTTTTATGTAGTATGTACATATTCACTGAAATAAAAGAGTATAAATTCATAAATATGTAACACAATTTCAGAGTAATTCAACTAAAAACGCAGTTTGGCTAGTTACTTTCTGTTTTACTTTGCCTTAAATGGAATGTTTTTAAAAATATTAAGGGCATCGTAAATTTATATTTGACTGTAGCTATAATTACGATTATTTTACCGACTTGTACAAGTTGGTAAGGGTTAACAAATGGTATACTATATTTTTGGCTTTCTTTTTTTATTTGAAAATATTAAAAAAAATAGAGAGTGAAGTATTTCCCGCTTGTAGATTTTCATCCGTCGTTCTCTTTTTTTTCCGCTCCTTCTTTTTTCAGCTGCACTGTAAAAAAATAACCGTACTTTTATGTATACCAGTTACTTTTCTTGCTTTTTCAATTTTTTAAAGCTTCGTGATAAGTTCCAGGTTTTGCCCCAAAACGCAAAAAAAAACCATTTAACGAATATCAATTTAAACAATTCAATATAAAGCATCACATGCAACAATCAACCATGGTCTCGAACTTACCTCTCAGACATGGAATGGTATAAAGAGTGGACCCTGAGGTCGCTGGATCGAATACGAGCAACACGTCCTTAACAAATAAGTTAGGAAATATAGTGGCTTCATCCTGTGTAGAAATTTTGTATGCCATCTGGCAATAACTGCCCCACAGACTACTGAGTTTTGCACACAGACAAACCTATGGCTTTGCCTTTGGATTTTTTTATACAGTGGTGGTCAGAATTATAAGGACAACGGAAAAATCGCTAGATCTTTTCGACAAATCACGGTTGAATTATGCAAATTTTATGTATGTTAGCCAATAGTAAACTAAGCATTTTAAATAAGATTTTTTGCAAATATACATAAAATTCATAATTATAAAATACGTTATAAATTTTAACATACAGCGAAATTGGACAAAATTATAAGGACAATTGCATTTCTGTAAGTCTAAGGCATAAATTTACATAAATTAGCAAAGTTTCTGCTTTAACACGTCATTCCATGGTGTTATAAAGATTTTGCGAGTGTTTGAAAACTTCATTACACTTATCTTCAACACTGCCACTAGGTAACAAGCTTTCGGTGTTTGAAAAAGGAAAATTAATCGCTTATAAATATTCTGGACTTACTGGACGTGAAATTGCATTGAAATTGAATAGATCAAAGACTGTAATATATAATTTTTCGAAAAATCCTGGAAATTATGGAAAACGAAAGCACCCAGGTAGGCCATCTTCTGTGTCTTCGAGAGATAAAAGACGAATTATAAGTAGAGCTTGCTCCAAAAAGCAAACATCGCCGGGAATAAAGCGTGAACTGGACTTGAACTACAGTGCTCGAACCGTTCGCCGTGTTTTACAAAATGCCAAACAGGTTCGATACGAAAAACTGAAGTCACGACCCCCTCTTACAAAAACCCAAAAGAGACTGAGGATGGAGTTTGCTAAAAAGTACATTTCTATGGGTGACAAATGGAATTATGTTGTCTTTTCTGATGAAAAGAAGTTTAACCTAGACGGACCTGATGGGCTTAAGTATTTTTGGTATGATATTCGCAAAGAAAAAGAAATATTTTCAAAGCGTTCATATATGGTGGCGGCTCAGTAATGGTCTGGGCAGGTTACGCAGCCTCTGGAACTACAGAAATAGTATTTCTTCAAGGGAAAATGAATTCAAATAGTTATGTTGATATGCTGGGTGACAATCTTTTGACAGAAGCACCGTGGATAACCAGTGGTGACTATTTATTCCAGCAGGACAATGCATCAATAAATGTGTCCGCAGCTGCAAAATCATGGTTTGACGCAAATTCTGTAAAACTGTTGACTGATTGGCTGGCTAAAAGTCCCGATCTAAACCCAATCGAGAATTTGTGGGGTATTTTGGCGCATGAAGTTTACAAAAATGGCATTCAGTATCATAACAAACGAGAACTGATGTCATCAATTGAAAAGGCATGGAAAAATATCCCTGTGAGCACCCTAAAGAAACTAACGAGCTCTATGATGTCAAGATTAATTAAAGTAATTGAAAATAAGGGTGAACTTATTAATTAATAATTGTTTTGACTTGAAAATTTTAAATGTCCTTATAATTTTGTCCAGTTTCGCTGCATGTTAAAATTTATAACGTATTTTATAATTATGAATTTTATGTATATTTGCAAAAAATCTTATTTAAAATGCTTAGTTTACTATTGGCTAACATACATAAAATTTGCATAATTCAACCGTGATTTGTCGAAAAGATCTAGCGATTTTTCCGTTGTCCTTATAATTCTGACCACTGTATGGGAAGTTACAGACTTTATTTAGGGTTTCTAAAAACTTGAGGAAGGTTACTGATAAATTCAAAAATTAATACTGGACAAAATTGAGCTCATTAGTTGCCCAAAATTAGTGGCATTTGAATACTGTCACATGTTTTACATTAAAACTCGTAAAAGATTATAGTCTAAAGTCATTCAATAGTCAACTCCATTTTTATATATTTTCAGATGAACACTAAAACCTATATAATCTAGAATCATAGTCAAGGATATAACTGGCATTATTTAAATAAAAAAAGTTTCCTAAAAAATAAACTGCCCAATAAAAACAACAACATCTTGAGTAAACGTTTCTCCAAATTATTATAAACTTAAAGACCAACATTACCAACGTGAGACATTTTTGGCGATTTAGAAACTATATCGTGAATGAATGGACAAATGGACACCTACACTGACGTCATTCATTTTCGCCCCAAACGGTCCAGATATTTTTTAAAATAGTGTTTCGATTTATCTTTTTGATTTTTTAAATTCTGTTTTTTAACCGTATGACATCAGAGACAAATCGTTCTTTTTTACGTTACAGGACATCAAAACAAGGTTTTACAATGCTATTTTAAGAAATACTGGTATTTACATTATCTGTATGAGCCGCGGTAGCTCAGTCGTGTGAAGCGTCGTGCTCGCATCGGAAGGGTTGTGGGTTCTGTCCTCGGCGGTGCTCGCAATTCTGATGGTTGCTGGGTCGGCGCTTGTATTTGACTAAAGACCGCCGTGTTGCTAATGGTGGCTGGGGCACGTTAAATATATCGTGGTCACAAAGTCCTCCATGTTTCCATACCAAATTAATACCTCTGGGGGTACCAGATCAGGGGGTTATCGGCCTTTAATCTGGATCAAAATTCCGATATGTGAGTGAGAATGGATGTGTGAAAGGGACCTTCCTGTAAAACGGATGTGTCATGCTGCGAGCAAAAATCGGACTTCCTCCCTTGTGGCGCTCAATAAAAACGGAAGGCGCCCCACTTCGCCTTAAAATCGGGTAGTTCTCTACTCCGGGCTCGGTTACCGAGTGGCATTAGAAACAACAACAACATTATCTGTATATTAGGACCCCTTGCTACTAGAAAACAAATTATTTGTTACTAGAAATCGCTTAGGGTCTTTAGTCAGTTTAATTACCAAAGGCGAATGAATAAAGCTTAAAGCAGCAGCATTGATTTTTGGCTAATTAGCACACACTTTACTAGGATAGTAAATAGGAGAACAAAAGTACCAGTCATGCTTTTAGTATATATTTGTTATAATTGTATAGTTAAAGGAAATAAGTATTGGTTTTTTGAAAGGATGTTTGAGATAAGAGTACAACGCCTTATTCCCATTTTAACTTTAATTGAAATAATTTAAATAATCACATATTTTGTCCCGAATTATCTTATTTATCAGTTACTATTTAATAAAATTCAATTTTTGGTGATTTAATTAAAACATTTCAAGATATATGTGTTTTAATTAAAACATTTCAAGAATTATATGTAGGTTGGATTTAAAATAATAAATTATGTAATAATCTAAGTATGTATGACATATTATAACTTAACCCCCTCAAAATCTTATATTTTGTACCCAATTAAACTTAATAACTTAAATTATCTTTTTTATATATCCTTGATATCACTTAGTACTTTAACATCCCAACCACACCCTGTCGGCGACAAACAGTCGCTTAGATAAATTCGTTCCTACAGAAACTGTTTAGTCATTACATTTTTCAAGTTGATCTTTCAAACTTTCTCATGACTCTGATTGGTCAGTGAAGCAGAGCTCGAGATTTGTCGCCATTTTTGTGAACATTTCGATCACACTCTCTCGTCGACTGCAGACGTCAAATAAACCTCCTCCTGATGAATAACTCTTAAATAAAAGATCTTTCATTACTCCGAAGTTTCCCTGTCGACTTATTTTACATGTATCCATATCTAAATTTGGTTTTAAATATATATTTCATTTCTTCAAACTCTGAAGTTAATATAAGAAAAATAAATTGAATATTAATGAAATGACATATTCATTTGTGAATATATCTAAATATAAATTGTTTTATATACATTAATTAATTAACTAATACATTTATTTTTAAACATTTTGCAATTTTATTACGCATATAAAAGTCACATTCTGAAACACTCAAAAATAATGATGGCTCAAACAATCAATAATAATAAATTTATATCCAATCATCTCTAATGTAATAACATACTTTTAAAACAATAAGCTTACACTTATTAAATAAATATATTCTACATCATTATCAATCAGAGTCAAGAAATAAAGAACTTTCTTGATATTCAAAATCAGAAAAATTGAAACGACCCTTCAAAATTTCATGTTTAAAATGTAATTTATCATTGTTATTTCCATTTCATTGAACATAATTATTTCTGTATGATTAAACGTAAGTAAATTTAATAATAGTAGATTGCGATTCTTAAAAACCTTTAATAGTATGAACTATGCATGTTCTAAGCTACTGTCTTGCAGGAATAAATAAATCAGAAATTCTTGTTCTAACTTAAGTTTTATCTGAAAATATCCATAGAGATTAATTTTAATTCGGGGGCTTAGACTAAATTTGAATTTGCTTTTCTCTTTAATGTGTTTTCAGCATTTCCATTTGAAATTCAAGCAACATTTTAACTTAGATTCCATTTTATTAAAGGCATTATTGTGTTTAATAAAACGTTATTGAATGCAAAATACGTACCATTTTCAATAAAAAAAAAGAGTTTTACTTTGTTTCTATAAGATACACAGTAACCCAATAACCCTTCCTAGTTAAGTTGCATGGAAGCCTATGGAGCTTCAAACGGATATCAAATACTAACGCCGTCGGGACTTTGAACTCCACAGATTTGATAAGCGGGTCTGTCCCAGTGTACTCGAGGATCCCCGTGATTTTTTAAAGACTTTTTCCAATATAAATACGTTTCTGTTATGGCTGAGTTATGAACTGGGAACCTTCTCGAGATGGCTCGTGTAAGACACCAATCGATTATATTCCTCGGCCACGGGGTGCCGATTTTTTTTACTATAGATAAAATTGTTTCTCGGATGATTTCATCGTTATCACAAAAAACGGTCGCATTAATATTATATTCGAGGAGACGAAATACCGTCACACTATAGCTACAAGAGCATTATGATACAAGAGCAGATGCTATTTTTTTCTTTGTTTTAAAGTCACGAACATTATCAAATTTTACTGCAATCTCAATCTATTTAAAACACACAATAAACTATAAATAGTCACAATACATTACATCGATTCCGTATACCATCTATTTCAAAAGCCAATTACAACGATCTATCCATCTAACCCTCCATCAACGCAAATCTAGCACAATCGAAAGCGTAATTATCTCACGACTGAGTGTGCTAACAAACTTAAATTCGAGATGCTGCTTCGGAACGGTGCCATTCACGAGATTTCTCCTCGATCGCGAATCAATTGTACACACCTACATAAATGATTGTCCGAGCGGCGACAATTGCGACCGCTTTGTCCGTGTTAAAAGCCCTTGCATGCCCACACGTCAGTCCTACTATGGTATCAGAACCCCATTGGGTTCTAAGCGTTTAATTTGTGTCTTTAACCCCTTCCTTCTCGCTCCCGTGAAAATAACGAAGATATGTTTCGCTCACGTATCAACGCTCAGCCAAAACTACTGGAGGTACAGCTACCAAATTTGAGGAAAATATTCTTTTTATATCGTAGGCGTCATTTAAGAAGCTAGTTTTGAAGTTCAAACCCGAACGGGTGTAGGAGTGAAAAACGTGAGCCGATTTCTCCATAGGAATAGCATTGTAAGATTAGAATTTATACTTTTTATTTCAATTAAAAATAGATTTCAGTACGTTCAGCGTGAATGAAAATTAAATATAAGCACGTAAGAACACTGTAGTTTAATTTGTAGGATTTTTATTTGAATATCATTATTTTATGTATTGAATTGAAATCTTTTGATTTTTTTTGTCTCCGAATTTAATTTAACTGATGTTTATAAATGGTAAGAAGTGAAGATATTGCTACAATGTCTCATGGCAGTAAATTCGATTACTATTCTAGATCTGAAGAATCTAAGAAATGTTAATTCCCTCTACGTATAGCGTAAAAACTTTATGTTTATGAAACTGTCAATTTGGTACAGCTATGATATGGCCAATTGAATGTTGGCATTGGCGGATTTTGGCGAAGTTAAAAATTTAACATTGGGTAGCTATTACCATCCAGATGTATGGGTAAGGGTTAGTTTGAATTATTGTCGCACTAGAGCTATACACGAAGGCTATTGGCCACGGGCATCTTAATTTAGAACCATAGTCATGTGATGAGCCAACGCTTGATTAGGCACCCAATGCAACTATTACATCGTACGCAGCGTCGGGACTTTGAAAAATATTTAACGTGCACTCCCACCACATGGGGTATTATTCGTCGGACATTTTTAGCTGCATTTGCCATTTATAGGTCGGCAGTTATCATGACGATGCCCGGACTCGAATCTAGGACCTATCGCATGAGAGGCGAATGAATTAACCGACTGGGCCACCAACCGACTTTACCAGCCCTGTCGAGTGGTCGTGTATGGAGTGGAATGTTTACCACATTTGGGCATTTTCGGGTGTAAGAGGGCAAATATAAACTGACCATTATACCACAGCTATTCTGGCAATTTAAAAAGGGCCTATGAGAAATCCCTCTAACTTCTAGAAGGGCTTGGATACAATCGGATTTCTTTTTTTTTTAAATTAACGCTGATATTAGAATGGGAGGAAATTATAATATACCGATGGAGTGCTGACCAGAAGAGAAAGGATCAATTAGTATAAAATAAATGTTTACATACAAAAAAAAACCACCGTTATTAAGGGTACACCCGTGCAACGCCGGGTTTATAAAGCTAGCATAATACAAAACAAATTTATCCCCGAAAAACCCCACTGATTTCTATAGTACGATTTCCCTTTGAGCCCATCTTCGTATCATATCCTGGACATTCTAGTGATTGAGGATTTGCAGAGATCTGTGTAATGTAGACTCTCTCTCTCTGTTAGATGGGCCTCTTCAATTAAGTGCTGTGGACCTACGGATAACTGGGTGAATGGCCGGATATACATAGATAGATATTGCTATTTAGCTAGCTTAGTGTTAATTAGGTAGTTATTAAAGGTCATAACTTTTATGCTATGTATCCTCATTACCTTATCTGAAAAGTTCTTTTATCTTAAGTTAATTATGCGGCAATGTCTAAAGGTGTAACTAGATGATATTTATTCTCCAATAATAATTCAGTTAACCGCTTTACAAGAGCTTTTTGGACGATGAGGTGCTTATCTACTTTTACGTAGTCGTTGGGCCCTGTGGTGCTTATACTACCTATCACCCACAAGTGTAGGGGGCTGGGGATCCCAGTCGGTTAGGCACTCGCCTAGCATGCGAAAGATCCCAGGTTCGGGTCCGGGCAACGCCAAAATAAATACCGACCTATAAACGCCCCTTGCAGCCAAAAATGTCCGACGAATAATACCCCGTGTAGTGGAAGTGCACGTTAAATATGCTCCAAACTCCCAACGCCGCGTAGATGTCGCCCTTAAAGTTTGCGTTGGGTGCCCACTCAGGTGTCGGCTCGTCACTTGACTGTGTTTCTAAAATACGACGCCCGTCGCCAATAACCCTCGTGTAGCTCTAGTGCGACGATAATTCAAACTAAACTTAACAAACATACAAGTTACTATATTTGTGCAAATTTAAACTGAAGAATTTTTTTATATTTTTATTTTCAATTAATTAATATGGAGTAGAAAGTATTGCGGTCGGAAGTCCGTAATGAAGATTTGGATCGCGCAATGGCAGCTTCAATTAAATATTTAGGTTTTAAAGTTACTAACATTTCTTTATAGGAATTAACTCTAAATGTATTGATTTATTGAGCGGTAAGTTGAAAGTCGTGTAATGTTGCACGCCCTTAGTTTTTATTGTAGCTTTAAATTAATTCATAAAACAAGCTTTACAAATCCTTCTCGAACAAATTAAAACTAATTAAGTTAGACTAAGTTCTACTAAGTTTTGCATGAATCAATAGTAAAATTTGGTAGAAAGTATATTTAGTACTTTAAAGTAATACTAATTTAAACTATGTGTACATTTTGCTACTGCAATTTAAAATACTCTAGGCTATTTAAAACAGGAATATGCACAGCTACATACCGCTATATGCTGCAACCACTGCACCGTGATTAAAATATTTTATTTTAAAACCCACGCAAATTACAATTACCTTGCCCTATTTTTAATGCAGCACAATTGTTTTTACCTTCCCATTCTTACAATTCATAAATAACTTATAAGTATTAATATTTTATTACCCTCCGTCAAGAAACCAAGACATTGTAATATTTATTATTAACTTTTAAAAAGCGAAACACTACCTCGAAGAATGTTAATGAGTGACGGTATCCATTCTCTCTTTTACACGCATAATTTTTTTTTCCAACTGTTGTATCTTGAAGATACACGGAAGCGCGGGTGATTTCACAAATGACATAAAATTTAATTAGGTATCGCTAGGGAGTAAGTGCTGCCCCCGTGTACTTGATTGATGTCAACGGGACGGTAATTAAGGGAGTAACACTACAAAAAAATAACGTGAAATTCTTGAAGTGGGAAATGTATAAAATAAAGAGCTTAGTGGAAGAACGTGCTAAGTGCAATTTTGGAAAAAAATGAGATTTTTGTGTCAATGAACATATTACTAACTCCTTTATAACTATAAAAAAATTTCCCCTTTTTCGTAAGTTAAGTATACTTTTTTACGGTTTTCAAGTACCGTTTTTAACAGATCTGATTGCCAACTAAAAACTTTAAAGCTCCTTTTCTCGTTTTCACCTTTTTGTACTTAGCACGTTCTTCCACTAAGATCTGTTGTTCAATTGTTGATGTGCACATAGCGCTATTTGGAAAAGTGTATCCCTCATGTTAACTGCATAGAACTGTAAAATAATATAAGCGAATACCCCAATCAAACCTCGTAGAAAACAAGTAGGTTTGTAACAGAATCTGTCACTTGACCCGCTTCCACACAACAGTTGTGTTTAAC
This sequence comes from Oedothorax gibbosus, assembly GCA_019343175.1. Lineage (NCBI taxonomy): Eukaryota > Metazoa > Arthropoda > Arachnida > Araneae > Linyphiidae > Oedothorax > Oedothorax gibbosus. Next base: position 242,671 of record JAFNEN010000399.1, read on the forward strand.
AGGTAAAAAGGCACCAAACATAGCATTAATTCTATATTAAACATTTACATGCTATCCGAGGTAAAAAAAAATTATCAGTATGTTTAAACCGTTAAAATGGCATAAAAAATTGCGGTTGGATTCAATTATGCGGTGGATTTTAATGTAGCAATATATTTTGTTCTGTTTATGGAATAAAACAAAATAAGAGATTGATTCAGTTAACCACTGATTCCAAAATGCGTCAACTGCTGCATTATCAAGCTTATATATTTCTTAAGTTTTTATTTGCATTTGCTGTTTCGCCCGTTCGCGGTTTTGACCGGATACCAGCAGGCTTGCGTTGTAATCCTACTGACTATAGTAGTTGACAATTCACCGACCGGCGAAGTAATGTCTTTTATAAGAATAATTATCTGGGTTGACAGTGATGTTGTCATACCCATTTATCATGACTTTAGTATCATCGAAAAGATTTTAAAATGTATGTTGTGACGAAGATGTGTGCAATTTCTGTCATCTTCCTAACTTTACGGTTCTGTAAAATGGTACGAGTTGATACAGAGTTATACTTTCTATAGGATAGATTCAATAATTAAATTAACAAATAGTTGATTTAGTTAGGGAAAAGTTGTAATTGCATAACTTTCTTTTAACTTAACTTTAGTATTATTGATTTTAGTTGCCTGGCACTAGAACAATCAAAGAATTGTATTGGATTTGGTTGTGTGTTTAATAAATTATGATTGAGTAAATTTACTTATCTTCTCATTTGCTGTACAGGGTCATTTGTGGTAGAAACTCAACAATTGATGGTGTTCTAATTGTTTGCGGAAGCAACTAAATTATGGAGTTCCTGATTTCTATAATTTAAGCAATTCACTGTACACTGTATATTATAACACAACAAAATTGGTCAAATTTGATGAGAGTTATCATTAAGTAGTATTGGATTATCATATATATTACTTATTAAACTTAAATATCCGGGGTTGTACGGATGTACTCCACCATCTCGATTTCCCCACTTAAATTATTCATAAATAGCTCTTCGTCTTTTATTTAAAAACATCCAGATTATTTTTTTTCCGAAATATAATTCGAATCGAGTAGACCGGATCATGCATTAATTATTAAATAACGATTTTTAATAAACTCGCCATAACTCAATCATTCCATTTAATAGTTATGTTTCCTATTGGTTAAATTGCGTGATTTAAATCGGCTTTGTGGGTATTTCAAGCTATTGTAAATGTATCCTAATACTTTTTTTTAAGTTTATGACCCTGCAGTATTGTAGCGAATTTTCTTGTATTGACTTGATCGGTAAGATATAGTATAGTTATAGATTATAAATATAGTTTTTTTAACGTTTTTGCTGTCATGTGACTTGTTATTGCTGTCAATTATTTCTAAAACTGTGCTATTGAGCAACATTATTGTGATCGGTAAATTTTATGAATAAATGTTAGTTTTAATAAAAGTAGAATCGGTATTTCGAAATGGATAGTTTTGTTCCAATCTTTTTCATCTATTTGCGTCTTTATTTTTGAATAGTTCATAACCTTCTGAATAGTACCATTCGTAACTTTAGTAATGTATCCGTAAAACTGGAGACAACACTTGTTGTCAGTCATTTTATGGAGTAACGTTACAGCAAAGGTTTTGCAGTTCGTATTACGAAATGAAAGAATATCAGTATTTTTCTCAGAATTTTCTTAAATAAATCTATCCTTTAAAGCCTCTAATAACCTTTATGAATGATCATTTGATAACAATAATAAATGGTTAAAACATTTGATAACACTCATGAATAATTAAGACATTTCAAAAAATCACGAATGATCATTTGATAACATTAATAGATGATTAAAACATTTGATAACATTCATGCATAATTAAGACATATAAAAAAATCATGAATGGTCAAAACATTTGATAAAATTGACAACATTCATTAGTAAATATTTATTTAATTTTGCAAGTGAAATTTAACATGTCCACCAATTGAAACATCTCAATTATAAAAAGTGTTGCAGGACAATTCTTTGACACAAAAGTCGATGATAAAAAATATTATTTCTGTTGTTCGACATTCATTACTGTAATGGCATCATCCCTTATGTCCCACTGAATTTTTTTGTAAACAAGTACTCTTTTTTACGAAAACAAAATGGAAACGAATTGTCCGACAATTAATTGCTGCCTAGGTGGTGACGTCATTCAGATAGAGATAAAGTACTTGCTATCATTTTCTTACAAATATATATGTTTTTTTTTTATTTTGTCTAAGGTTTTTTATTTTCCTTGAAAAAAGTGTTTGGTAGAGTATTTAGCGGTGGGTTTTGATTTATGATGTAATTATAATACTTTTATTACAAACCGTTATTCACTTCAATACAAGTAAAAACTTTATTTCTACAAAAAAAAATCGAAGTGTTTATAATTTATTGATTTAATATTAAGTTTAGTTAGTTAAATAAATATTTAAAAAAAATATTTAAAATTTATCGCTGTTAAAATTAGAAATATTTAACAAATAGGTTGCAGTGATAACAATCAAACCTAGAATCTATTTAAAAGCTCGTACTTTAACCATTTAATTTAGTTTTGTAACTAAGGTGCAAAACCTAGGCATTTTAATCAACTAATACACAATGTAACAATAGTTTGATAAACTTAAATTCATAAATCAATGCATTAAAGCATAGCTGGCGTGAACGTAGCTCGAGGTTGATTGTTGCATCCATCCATTGGCTAACATGAGAGGAAAAGTGGCATATCTCATGAAAATGACTTTTCGAATTAAAAGTACTAAAACATTTAGAAATTGAAGGTCCGGCAATTGAAGCAGTCTTACATTTTTTGGTAAAACAGTTGGGATACAGTAATCAAATTATTTAATATACTATACTGAAACTATTACGGAACTTCAGACGATTTTATTACAAAATTACACTCAGAAAAATGGAATAATGTTACGAACCAAAATATGGCAATTGATTACACACCCTTTATTAACTTACATGAGTCAAAACGGACTAGCGAAAACAGTTAGGCTATAAGTCAATTTGCCTGAGGGTAAAACAATCAAATGATCTCCAATTACGTCTCCATGATGGCGTAATACTTTGAAGAGAGAAATTTGTAATTAACGAGTAAACTTATTCGTTTAATGAAATGTTGTAGTTAATGCCTTAGTCAAACTTCCCCCTGAGGCTAAATTCGAACGTTCAACCTGTCGATTACCAGTACCGTTTCTTTACACACTGAACAACGCCTGCTTTATAGAATGACTGCTTTAGAGAATCTGCAAATCCGGTAGAATCTTTCCAAACGCACCACATCCATAGAATGACTTGCACATTCGTGTCATTTGACTATTCAAACCATATGACCACTGTATGTCTCATATGACCACTGTATATTTTTTTTCTGGGCCATTTGACTATCTAAACCAGTGGTTCCCAACAGGTGGTTAGAATAAAAAAAATATATATTTCGTAAAATAACATAATTTTTTGTTTTGGCTGCTTCCTGCATGAGCAGAGTCTAGCGCAAAACTAGAATTAGATAGAGGCATTAGTTCTGCTGTATGCGAAGGCCTCACTGAAGAAGAGCAATCGGTGTGAGCAAGCATTTTCTTCCATGTGTTTCATGAAAAACAATAAAATATAGGAATCGGCTCTACATGCGGTCGGATTTCAGAGTGAAAGTTTAAATTTTGGAACCTAATATTTCAGGAATAATGGGCTCAAAAGACAGATTTAACTCATCTCATTAAGAACTGAAAGTTAAAACTAACTGTATATAGTATATACTGATGGAGTACTCTGTTGTAACTGTAAAAAACGGATACAATATAAAAAGACTTTTAATTTGGCTCTCACTTTTTAATTTTAGGCTTAGGAATTAATGGGAGTCCTTGTGTCATAATAGCGGTTCAATGAGGGGTCCTCCAGAAAATTTTGTTGGGAACCCCTGATCTAAACGATTTCTTGAAATATTTGGAACTCTCTAAATTACCTGGGAACTGTGTCATCTGAGCGATTTATTATCGTTTGACTCGTCACCCTTTCAGATACAATGCTAATCGACTCGTTTCCTGAGTGAGATTTAATTTATCGTAACCAATACTTTCCTTTTTGTAAAAAGTCAAACTACTTATGTTGGTGTGTCATGCATCTGAGAAGTTGAGTCAACTTATGCTTTTCCTTAGTCAAAAGTTAGGATTTTTTCCTCTATGCATCCGTTTGCCAATACATCACTTTTCCGAATACGGAGTGATATAATAAAGCAGCAAAGGATTTTGATATGTCAGTGACTTAACATTATCTCTCAAGAACACACTTCGATGAAATTCACTAAAATGGAGAGATAATAATGAATCCGAAATTACTTTGATGTCTCAATGGGTTTGTTGCGGATTAGTTTTCCATTATGGATCGGTTGTATACTAAGAAGTGAATGTGGTATAATGTAGTTATTAGGGTACAAATATTTAATTTTGAATAAAAAAAAAGTTTGAACACATTCCGAATATTTTCTCTAAATTATTTTTCAAAAATTACCAAAATATATTTTTATGAATTTAAAGGAAAATAAATTATTTTACATTTCAAAAAACATTTAACTTAGTGCGAAATAAGTCAGCGACTAATTGTTATCTCTCAGGAACACAGGTTGATGAAATTAACGGAAATTGAGAGAGACTAATTCAACTGAAATTACTTTGTTGTCTCAATGGGTTTAATCTAGATTAGATTTCCATTATGGATCGGTTTTATACTAAGAAATGAATGTGGTATAATGTGATTATTTAGATACAAGATTCGATTTCGTTATGAGTTTTATCACAATCCAAATATTTTCTCTGGTAGTTTTTCAGAAATTAAGAAAAAATATTAAATTGTTTGATGAATTTAATATGGACAAAGTTTTACTTTTCAAATAACAATTTACTAATATTCTGTATCTAAATGTAAATAACTAATTGTTTTAACTAAATAATTAATGTATTTAATTCGATTAATGATTGTATTAAATAAAAAAAAATTTAGTAAAAGAACGGAATGACAGTTTATTATTAATTGAACATCTCAACACTTTTCAGAACTTGTATGAATAAATATTTTATGGTATTGTTTTCAAAAATTACAAAAAAATTATTTAATTTTTTTAAGGCATTTAATTGACAAAATTTTGCATTTAAAACAATAATTTACTAATTGTTGGTATCAAAATGAATATAACTAATTGTATGAACTAATTAATTAGTGTATGAAATTCGATTAATTATTGTATTAAGTCATCCGTACACGTTGAAAATGTCATTTTCGAAAAAAATTTACAATTTTTTACTTATTTTTCTCATTACCTAGGATTTCTTGTTTCTAAAACTGTCATTAATTTAACTGTGCTGCAATTAGAACGAACGTAGTGATTAATTTAGTAAATGTCAGTTGCAATAGAATCAACCAGATGTTTAAACTTTAAATGCGTTTTTCTCGCATTTCAGTTTTTCAATAAATAGCTTCAGTTGGAAAAAGATAACTCAAAAAGTTATTGAGTAATTTTAAAATTTCTTTTTTCTACTAATTTAAGAAATTGTTGTCTAGGGAATATACCTAAGAAACCTGGAAGAAATACGTTTTTATTTTGTTTTGACCTATTAATAATCTTGACACACCATAAAAGATGTTGAAAATCAGACTTTCTTCGACTGCTAATAATTTTTTAAAAAAATCTTTTGGTTTTAGGTATGTACCCTAGACATAAGTTTACAGTTTAACTTGGTGGTTTTATTTCCCCAATCGGTCGAAGAGTTTTTTTCTAGCCTCATTGAAGTTTTTGACAAAAAACTGCAAAAAAACGCATAAAATTACCATATTTAAAAAAAATGCGTATGCATTTCAAATTTTACTTGCTATATATAGTTATTTCTTTCACAAATACACAAAAATACTTCCAAAGTTGTTTTCTAGTACATATTTTTGAAAAAGTGCTTCAAATGTTTTCGGATACCTTACACCCTGTCCCAAAAATATAGACAAAAGCATAAAATGCAATTCCTAGTAAAAATAAGAATGTGATAAAAAAATTTCCGCGTGTATATAGTAACTAACACTTCATGAAACACAAGTTAAGGTTAATTTATTTGAAAAAACAACAAATGCAAAATTTATTTAAAAAAAACAGAAAATGGGGTGTCCTATAATTATAGACAATATTTGTTTTGTAGATTATATTTATGGTTAAGGAGCACAGTTACAAATCTTAGTACTTAATCGTAATTCCATTAAATTTTATCACTTCAAATACACGATTTTCCATCGAAAGTACTAAATTTTGCATTACCTCTGGGCTCTAGGGACAGTTCATACCATGCTTTCTCTATCGCTTTTTTAAGATCGTTGGTCGAAAAATATTGGAGTCCCTTTTCATAAGATTTTAGTCTGGACTAAGTGATGGCCAGTCCATGACATTGAAATTATTTATCGTGTACCACATATTTGTATAGTTATACACATGAATAGGCGCCCTGTCTTGTTGAAATACACAGTTTGGTCCTCCCAGCAAATCCTGTAGTGGAATAAAATAATCCTCTAATATTTTCTGATAATCTTGGGAGTTCATTTTCTTGCTACAAGTTTCCAAAAATGTATGTCCATTAAATCGAAAACCACCACAAGTCATCACTGATACTCCACCTTGCTATCTACTAAAAAAACTTGTTGGTTCGCTTCTTAAATCTTGCCAGTAAAATTTATATGCATCTGGTCCATCCAAGTTCCACTTCTTCTCGTCACTAAAAATTTTTGACAGTCATTTATCACCGTAAAATATCATTTTATTTGCCCAGTTTAAACGTCTAGTTTTGTGGTTTAATTTTAAGCATGGTTTCTTCAAAATTTTCTTGAAAGTTATTCGTTTACATTCCAGTAGTCTTCTGTTAATGGTATTTTTTCGATACGTCATGATTGGATGCCATCTGTCGTAATGACATTTTTTCTAGATGCCATGCTAAGAATGATTCTGTCACTGCTCATTGACGTTATCCCTTGTTGACCGGGTCTTTTCTTATTAGACCACTTGTCACCATTGTCCAAAATTCTGTAACCAGATGAGGATCATGAGGATGAACCAGTAGAGGATCATTTTATTCTACTGCAGGATTGGCTGGGAGGGCCGAACTGTGTATTTTAACAAGACAGGGTGCCTATTCATGTGTATAACTCGACAAAAATATGTCACATATTTGTTGAGTTACCAAACCACATAATGTGGTTCACGATGAATAATATCAATGTCATGGACTGACCATCACTTAGTTCAGACTAAAATCTTATGAAAATGGACTCCAATATTTTTCGACCAACCATCTTAAAAAAGCGTTGGAGCAAACATGGTATGAACTGTCCCCAGATCCCCAAGGTAATGCAAAATTTAGTACTTTCGATGGAAAATCGTGTATTTGTAGTGATTAAAGGTAATGGAATTACGCTTAAGTACTAAGATTTGTAACTGTGTTTCTTAACCTTAAACATAATCAACATAATCTACAAAACAAATATTGTCTATAATTATAGGACACCCCATTTTCTGTTTTTTAAAAATAAATTCTGCATTTGTTGTTTTTTCAAATAAATTAACCTTAACTTGTATTTCATGGAGTGATTTTAACTATATACACATGAAGAAAATTTGATCCCATTCTTATTTTTACTAGGAATTGCATTTTATGCTTTTGTCTATATTTTATGGACAGGGTGTAAATTAAACTTATTGTAATAAATGTAAGGCTAAAAATAAAAGTAAATAAAAGTAAAGGTGGAAATTTTATAAAGAAAAATTTATTTATGAAAAAAGCATGAAGATCTGTTAACGTCTGCGTTTAAACAAATGCGTTTTAGACACTATTAAAAATCATAAAAGTTAAAGTAAGGTATTGACTATCGAATAGAGGTTAGCTAATTTAATAAATTATGAATAATGATGAGTTAAATTTTACTTTTAAAAATCAATTTGAATTTCATTCGTTAGACTTATAACATGCATGTTGGCTTCTTCTTCAAACTAACTTAATTATTATTAAAATCGGTTTGACTTAATGTGATGAGTTTTAGAATATTAAATTAGCGGTGAAAAACACTACACGACTCTAAATTCTCACTCAAAAATATATATTTGATACGCGAAATTAGGTTAATGATTTGTACTAGAAGGTTTTGGTTTTTCAGTAAAACTAAAAATTTCGATGGAAGCTACTCTTTACGCAAGAGAAATTATGTTGAAAACCTATAATGACCTATCTACAGGTACTAGGAACTCTAGTACCAAATTCGAAGTCCGTACCTCTTTTAGTTCGAGCTGTAGAGAGATTACAAACAGACAGAATGACGGACAACAGCACTTTTTCAGAATTTTCACCCTCCAAAAAGGGTAAAAAACTTACCCTTTAAAAAAAAATCTCCAATTTAGATTTCCGACCCCATTCGAATTCTCTCATTACATTGTATTACATACTAGACAATTGGAAGTAAAAAGAAGCGACAGAATATTTTCAGAGTTACAGATATTCTAAACTTGTAATTTAACGATCATTACCCAGTACTTTAGGGCGGTAATCAGCTGAACTGTTTGTCGACACTCAGATTTCACGACGACACATTTTCTGCGAGTTAACACTTCTTTAATTAAGGCTCAGCTAATATAAATGCAATACTACTGAGTAGTTGGTGAAGTACGTTAAACAAATCCAGTTATAGAGCAAACACTCTATGTATGTAACTCACTTGTTTTATCCTATGCGGGTTGTTTCAATACATTGACATAGTACATTGTATCTGAAATTAGAAATAAAATATTAGGTACTTTTTGTTAAGTGAAGAAGTTACTATTTTGGAACTTGTAAATGTATATTTACAAGGCGACTCACGTAACTTAAATTTAACAATATGATACAGTTCTACGGAATTATTATAGTTTCTCAGTTTCTTATAATATCCGTAATTTTTTTTAACATAAACACTTTTAAAAGATTTATTAAATTTTAGTAGCTGATTGGCGGTTAATTGGCGATAATAGTAAATTGTGAAATACCATTCAAAAAATACTAACTAGGAACTAAACGTCAATGAACATTTGTAATCTGATAATTTGTTTTTATATTTTATTGACGACAACGAAAGTTAGTTAAAATAATGCAAATAAGTAACTTTAATTCAAAAGTTTTCTACTGGTGCTTCTTCGGAAATTCAAATAAGCACAGCCGGTGTTTTCTGATTTTAAAGCTTAAACAAAAGAACAATATTGAATTGCGCCCTCGGAAGAATATTATGTAACCGAAAACCATTATTTTAAAATGCAACATCGCATTATAACTTTTAGTTTTTTTTTTTTAAATTTACAAATTAATCATTCTTGAACTTGTTTACACTTAAATAGAATAAAAGTTTTCGTTCAATATCCATCACTATTACCCTAAAATAGTTTTAAACTCTTCTTTTTTTCATCTCAACTTTGACAGCTTAAAGCAAAGGTTTTGATGCATGTCACATTACAATTTTGCAGTTTCAGAAATGTCCTCGGAATTGCTCACGTATTTGTAGATGTCACCAAAAGTGTCAAAAGCCGTTTTATATTGAACTATATTAGAATCGTGAAATGTATAAATATGTATATTATTATGTATATTATGTAGTTTATTATCACGTCTGGCCATTGAGTTATGTTGTCATCAAAGAATCTTTGGTGTTGGTTCAGAATGTTTCCCTGCATAAAATAAGCAATTTCATTTTACCTTAGCAAGGTTACCTATTAAAAGTTATATGGAAATATTATTTTATTATATCTTATATAAAAGTGTGTTTTGTTAAATTTGAGCATATAAATTTATGGAAGAAAAGAGCTTAGTATAAAAACGTGCTAAGTGGCAAAAAGGTGAAAACGAGAAAATGAGCTTTGATGTTTTTTCTTTACGCTTGGATGCGTTGAAAACGGCTCTTACAAAAGGTAAAAAAATAAACTTAACTTACTTTTTATGAAAAGTGGGACTCTTGTTATCTTTAAAGGTTTGAATAACATATTCATTGAAAAAAAAAGTCATTAAAAAAAAATGTCACTTAGCACGTTCTTCCACTAAGCTCTTCAATTGTGTACTTACCTGATTGCTAACTCGCATTCTAGTAGCTTTGCCACTTACCACTAAACACTTAAATTAGATTATATTTATTTCCTCATTTCCTAAAAACTCTAATCTTCTTAACAGTTTACTCTCTAGAACATTTTTCCTTTTATTGAAAAAACTTATTATTCTAGCCCAAAGCTAGGCTGGGCCTTACATTAAGGGGCGTTATCTCTTTTTGTAAAAAAAAACCTCAATCCGTAATTTTTAATTATATCACTTTCAGTTTACTTTCCGATTTTAACTTAAATATTTTTTTAAAAAACGGTAACTAAGTAATGACATTATGGAGATTTTCTTCTGTCTTACCATCTGATTTTAAAATATCGTTATTTTGTTAGAAAGGTATGACATTAGATAACTATATTATATACTTTGCCAGTCTGTACACTCTTAAAACTAAAGAGTGAAATCCACTCCTATAGGGGAAGTGCATTTTCGGCACGGAAGAGAGTGGAAATTAACTCAGACCGAGTTAAAACGCTCGTTTTAGGAGTGTAGGACGTAGATTGTTTTCTTTTATTTCTTTTACCCACTCCGCCAAAAGAGTGAAATCCACTCCTATAGGGGAAGTGCATTTTCGGCATGGAAAGGAGTGGAAATTAACTAAGACTGAGTTAAAACCGCTCGTTTGTTTTAAGAGTGTATATGCACGCTTTTCTGTTCTGTGTCCATTGGTCTTTTAAAGTTTTTTCCCCCTTCCATATTAACAGTAAATACTAATTTCTTAGTTGAAAAGGAAGGGAATAAGATACCTATATTTTATACATTTACCCGTTAGTCTCTCCGTACTATAATATTTTTGAGTATTAAAGTCACAGTAAAGTAGACTGTTCTATTTCTTTCAAAAATTCTTGTTAGTTTATTGATTCCTTCACTTTACTTTCTCCTTGTACCTATATATACTTATCTATAACCTTTAAATCATCCACAAATATACTGAACTCTCTTTTAATCTTTTAGGCTAGAACTTCAACACACCATAATAAATAAAATCAGTCTTAAGGTATATAAACCTCTTGGGTTCACTTCCCACCATTAATAAGAACTCTCTGAACCAAGTTAGTCAACAAGTTTTTGATCCAAAGAACTAATGCGTTTCCAATCTCAAACATCTTTATTTTTAATAAAAAAATTTGTGAAGAAGGTTTTCCAAATGTCGTTTGAAAGATTAGAAATTGTAGTACTTTTTTGCAGAATTGACAATAATAATAATTAAATGTTCCTCCTTTTTTCTATTTATGTAAATAATTTAAGTATAATAGAATAATTATTTAGTGGAAAGTATATTTATAGTGAGTCGTGGTGGGACTAATCCCCATCTGGTCTAGGGGAACTAGACCAGATTCAGGAAGTTAAATATTTCCAAAATGTCCAAAAGCAGACGAGGACCTCTTCACGTGAAAACCCCCATGCATTTCAAAATGTGCTGTGGGCAAAACGGAACATTGAGGCACTTGGGATATATTTATAGTTCTTTAGCATAAGTTTACTTATAGTGCTTTAGTATAAGTCTACTTATAGTGTTTTAGTATAAGCATACTTATAGTATATACTTATACTATGGTGCTTTAGTATAAGTATACTTATAGTGCTTTAGTATAAGCATACTTATATATATATACTTATACTTATGGTACTTTAGTATAAGCATACTTTCAGTATATACTTATACTTATGGTGCTTTAGCATATATATACTTATCTTAGTATCATGATAGTTCGAATACGGAAAACCTTCTCTTATGTACAAGTTTTAAGCAGATTAGTTATTTCCTTACTAGAAGAATAACCATAAAAATGCATTAAAGTCTAAAATGTACTATCAATTCATTCATACAATATATTACCTAAGATTGTCGAACATATTTCCAAGAATAAAAATACTTTAAAAATAAATGAAAAATCTGTACAGATATAATCCTTGTATTTATGTTTTTTTTCTTCAAAAAAAAATTAAAAATTAAAATTACCTTGTTAAATTTTGTCTTGACTGATAGATGCGATTACAATGAAGATTTCTAAAAACGAAATTACATCGCAAAAATTTTCTAAAAATCTAATAAAATACGTTTGAGGTACAAAAATGCATTGAGAAAACATCGACACAAAATATCAAAGGCATGAGATGCAATATGTTACAGGCATTTTCTGCATTCCTGGATGGCATGAAATCATTTGAACGTCAAAATAAAGCTGAACCAGAGCGCAATATCAAATATCCATGTCACATTTGAAATGTCACAATTTTTCCCAGGAAGCATAAGTGTCTGCGATACATTTTTCTTGTATATTCTTCAAGAAATTGAATCGCGTCAATGTATGTATCAGGATACATTGGCGCTAGATATCTTATAATTTAAATCTTTTGTTATCATGGTTTTTGAAGATAAAAATATAGTTTGTCTAATCATGATCATTTAAAAAATTTCTGTTCAATTGTTTAAAAATTCAAAATTTCTGAACTAGTTGCAGACAGACTTTTCGTGGTTCAATAACTTAAAATAGACTTTAAAACGCCAAAAAAAATTCAAAACTAGTGCTGTTTTTATTTTTAAAAAAGTAGTTTTATAGTTATTTAAGATTTTCAGAAAAAACGTTCTGCTAATTTTTCAACTTCTGTAATTTCTATACATATGATATATTATGTTTGTGATAAGTTAGAGTTTTAATTATTTACTAATATATAAAATTTTTTTTACAGAAAACCTCCCTTGAAGATTTAATGGGAAATCTCTCTAAAGGTATGTCCAATTATTAAACTTAAAAAATACTTCAGTTGCTATTGACAGCTTAAAAATTTATCACCTGTCAATTGCGTCCTATAGGAAGATTTTTGTCACTTTTCGAAGTACCCTATAAAGAGAATTTCCGAAACATTTCTTTTCAACATGTCATACTGGAAGGTTAGCAATAAAAGTGTCGTTGTAAAAGCGTTACAGATAACTTAATTACCTTTCGATATAAGAAAACAGCTGCAAAGCTTGATTTAATTACTTTATTTTATATTAATTGGAATGTAAAAAAGAATGGTATTCGCTCTTGAAAGTAAATAATATATAGAATTTCTGTTGTTTTTTAATAAAAATATCGGTATAATTTAATTAAATTATAAGTTTTATACATTACAACATGATTTTTTCGCACTCAATCTAATGAAAATGTGAGGTCTTTTTTGAAAATCAAAGCCAATTTCAATCATTTATATTTTAATTTGCAGTTAAATTCAATTTATATTACGAAAACTATCAATACCTAATTATAAGGAATTAATGTAATTCCATTGAATTTTTTAAACTAAAAATAGAAAAACTTATTATCTTTTGATATAATTGAAATAATTAGAGTGGATTATGTAAATGTAGTTTGTTTTATGACTTTAATGAGATTAAATACTTAACTTACACTAAACAATTCGTTTGAATATAATGAGACTGTATATTTTATTTTTATCCTAAAACCATTGTCATATGCACCGTAGAGGGATTTATAAAATAATTAAAAGTTTACCTCGTTGTGCTTTTGACGTCAAAACAAAGTGCTATTGTGAATGCGGAAATTTCGTTACTAAACGTTGCATTTCAAAACTAGAATGGCGTTCGTTAATTATTCATATTTTAATGGAGAGAATAGTATTTAATGTAAATGTCTTGCCTTTTAAAATCTTTTATTGTTCAGCTTACAAAAATGTTCTTTTATATTAAAAGATTATGAAAACTGTTTTACATATAAATATACAAATAAACAATTGTTTAATAGTTTAATTTTGGTGTGATATAAAACAATTAAATTACAATTCTGTAAAACAGTTATAACATATTTTATTTTGTTTTATCGTTTGGATAGTTTAGTCCATTCGAAAACTATATTTTAAAAAACATTTGAAAAAATATATTTTTTACTTTCTGAGTAATTTAAATTAAAAAAAAATGCGAATTAAATAAAATATATGTTACGATTCAAAGGAATTTTCCAGTACAATTTAAAAAAAATTGTCACATGACATAGCCAAAATGTTCTCTAAAATATCTAGAAAGAAATATTGATCTTTGTATATGTATAATAAATTAACAATAGTTTAATGTATTCCATTAGACAATATTTCTTTTGTACACCATTTACTTTTCAAAAATAGATTTAACTAGCAAATTTATACCCGTTCTTCGCACGGAATAAAAAAAATATCAAATAGATTCCAAATATGTGTACCATATAACCTGTTATAGGATAATAAACTTATTATTGTTTCCGCTCTTTATAAATTATAAAATCCCTTTTCATTGCCTTAAAATTCCAAAATGAAAAATACGCTACAAAATGCACTCATAAATGTCATCACAATTCCCTCATAAATACATAAAACCTTTTAGCTCATTTATCGCGTTTTGGGAAATAATTTGGCGAGAAAATAGATATAGCTACCCACACCCATTATACAGCTCTAACACAATGACCTTCGAACAACCGACCATTTTTTATTATAAATTATTAATAAAAGAAATTGCCTATTTGGCAAATTTTAGTTAATAATTTGGCGAGTTTGGCAACGTATTTGGCGAAAAAATAGACATAAAACACTAATAGCTCTAGTGCGATGGATTTTATTAACCATCATAGTTCAGTAATAGCTTAACTATATACATTTATTGCTTAAATATGCATACATGCAGTCAACAGAAAAATCAATGAAAAAAATCATCAAATAAACCCACAATAAAATCCGGGAATGAAGACTGGCGGAATTACGTCACTTGAAACATGTCAATTATTTTTCAAATAATGAATTTAGTTTCTGAAAGTAATGGCAAAAGAATAACATAAACATTTTGAATTTTAAATGTTTTCGTTAAAAGTTTTATTTAATTTTTTCAGCCGATGGCATCAGGAAAGAGAAAAAATGATCGGATTTGAGCGAAAGTGGTGTATTTTTTTCAGAAAATTCAAATTTTCTCTAAAAATGGAACAAATATGAAAAATCTAAGCCTCAGGTGCACACGTTCATATTAAAGGGAATCTATCTTAAAAATTTCGAATTTCTGAGGGCAGTATATGTAGGTCTTTTACGATCCGATAACAGACACACAGACAGACAGACTCTTTCTTTTATTATTATAGACTAGCAAATTTATACCCGTTCTTCGCACGGAATAAAAAAATATCAAATAGATTCCAAATATGTGTATCATATAACCTGTTATAGGATCATAAACTTATTATTGTTTCCGCTCGTTATAAATTATAAAATCCCGTTTCATTGCCTTAAAATTCCAAAATGAAAAATACGCTATAAAATGCACTCATAAATGTCATCACAATTCCCTCATAAATACATAAAACCTTTTAGCTCATTTGGCGCATTTTGGGAGATAATTTGGCGAGAAAAGTTTTACCACACCCATTATACAGCTCTAACACATTGACCTTCGAACAACCGACCAGCTTATAAATTATTTATAAAAGAAATTGCCTATTTGGCGAATTTTAGTTAATAATTTGGCGAGTTTGGCAACGTATTTGGCGAAAAAATAAAGACATAACACACTAATAGCTCTAGTGCGATGGCCTTTATTAACCATCATAGTTCAGTAATAGCTTAACTATACATTTATTGCTTAAATATGCATACATGCAGTCAACAGAAAAATCCAATGAAAAAATCATCAAATAAACCCACAATAAAATCCGGGAATGAAGACTGGCGGAATTACGTCACTTGAAACGTGTCAATTATTTTTCAAATAATAAATTTAGTTTCTGAAAGTAATGGCAAAAGAATAAAATAAACATTTTGAATTTTAAATGTTTTCGTTAAAAGTTTTATTTAATTTTTTCAGCCGATGGCATCAGGAAAGAGAAAAAATGATCGGATTTGAGCGAAAGTGGTGTATTTTTTTCAGAAAATTCGAATTTTCTCTAAAAATGGAACGAATATGAAAAAACTAAGCCTCAGGTGCACACGTTAGTATTAAAGGGAATCTATCTTTAAAATTTCGAATTCCTGTGGGCAGTATAAGTAGGTCTTTTACGATCCGATAACAGAAACACACACACACAGACAGACAGACTCTTTCTTTTATTATTATAGATAATAATAAATTTCATTAAAAAGTATTTATATGTTATTTTAGTTTTCTGTCAAATTTTTTTGTTTACTTGTTCAACAACTAATATGAAAAATTGAACAAAATTAATGATTAAAGAGATAAATAATGACATTATTTGCAATATAACTTTTGATGCATTTTGCTTACTTGTCCCATCTGATATGGAATAAACTACAAATAACTTAACAGAATCTAATTAATGATACAGTTTCATATCAAATCAAGAACTTTGCACAATCAACGTTATTACTAATTCATAAACTACTATTAATTAAGAACATTTGCATAGTAATACAACACATTTAATTAAGAGTCGCCGCAGATTTCATTCAACTATATTTATTCGTAAAAATATTTATGGCAAAGTTCCCTAACTACGACCCAAAAGCTTCTAATAAATAAACCGAAATAACTATTTATCTTTTTTCCCATTTGTTTCATAGACAGCAATTAGTCTTAGTCTTGAGTCCTCTTGGTTGTTTTTTGGTTCATCCAATGAAACATTATTTCAGATTTATCCCAACGTTACTTATGAGATCCGCTACAGAATATGACTAGATTCTTATTCGAATATCTTATTTTTCTTTTTTGGATTTGGGATTTTGGTAACTTTCCTGTCATTTTTTGCTACTATCCGAATAACTAGGTTAATAAATATGTTGCTTAAATTGTTTTGGAGTGCGTTTTGATTGGTATTAATCATAGATATCATAGTTAAAGTATTAGATTGGCAGATCAAGTGACCTCCAATGCTAACGACGCGACGGGACGCGCATGAAGGCCAAATAAGGGGGCAAAATGGCCAGTGTTGCTGCTACTTTAAGGAGAAAAATACTACGAAAAAATACCATTTAATTCTAAAATTACAAAAGTATATCGTAAAATACTAGCTGCATTTTGGAATCTTTTTAGTGACTTCAAATCCTTTTCTAGTATTTGTTTTTTGTAATTTTAGAATTAAATGGTATTTTTTCGTAGTATTTTTCTCCTTAAAGCGGCAGCAACACTGCCCATTTTGCCCCCTTATTTGGCCTCCATGCGCGTCCCGTCGTTAGCATTGGAGGTCACGTGATCTGCCAATCTAATACTTTAACTATGATATCTATGGTATTAATTCTTAGGTATTTTAAACTGTTTCCATTTCCTATGGAATAAATTAGTTATGAATTATTACTGTATGATATATTATTTTATACTTTTGCCGTTTGAAGTTAAGAAGTTTAGCTTGAATTAGTTTTCAAAAGTACAGTAAAGATATTAGGGATTCATTTTTCATGGAAAAATAAATATTGAATTCTTAAATTACCGGAAAATTCATTAAGAAATTTTCGAATTTAAACAACATATTAGTTTTATTTGCTCTTTTTTAATATTAAACATAAACGGAAGAGTATTTCAATATCATACAAGATTTCTATGTTATCACACATAAATATAGTTATTTTTCTACAACTGATGCAAACTGATATTTTTCCGGAGAAGAAAAAAAAAATTCACACAAGATATTTTCAAATGAACACAATGTACTTATTTTTTCTAAATAAACTTACCGATTATCTCTGTTTTTTAAACTGGCACCAAACATATATGAAAAATTCTGCCTGTAACCTATGTGTTCGGTACTTATTTTTTATATTTATAATTTTTTAGTTTATTGCTAAATCAGTGTTTTAATTATCAAATTGAATGTTTTTTTAAATTAAAAATGATTTATTCCACTAATCGATTTGATGATTGTTGGATAATTGCATTAAGGGACCTAAACAAAATATGAGAAAATTTAACACAAAATCGTTGAAATATAGAAATAATTATTTTTGAGGCATTTTAAATAAATTCTTAAGATCCGCGTGACAAAACATCTCGCATCTTAAAAGTGTACGTGGCTAAAATTAAAAGTATACGTAAAGTCTAATATACGATACGAAATTTTTGATTAATATTTTTATTACAACAACTCTTTTTGAAATCTTAAGTCATTATTTTCTACATAACACATTCTAAAATTTCTATAAAATCACACTATCCTTTCGTAATACTTACAAGAACGGAAAAGACGTAGTTCTTATGCAAAAGTAAAATATATACATATTAAAACTTTGTAGCATATGCATACCTTTACAAACGAAGCTTTCTATATAAATAAAACGATCTTAACAAGAGGACTTAATTCCTCTTTGAAAAATCAGCAACACCTGCTATTTAATAATCAGTGCATTGCAGCATTAGCACAAACAATTTTTGAATAGAAACATGAGAAAAGCGAAAAGATTAATTCAAATCCTAACAATGCGTCGAAGAACATTTTGCATGTCTCGAATTAATAATCTTGCTTCCTATCAGCTTAGTTTAGTATATTTTCTATTCTTTTGTGTTTGTTTTCAAGTAAAAATATATTCCTTCTTTGTTAAATAGTTAGCAGTTTGTGCCGGTAAGTTATTTCGTATGTAAATAGAAGAGCTGTAAAGTATGTATAACAATTTCAATAACTAACCAACAAATTCTGGTAGATATATGTTGTAAAACGTACATTTTGTTTTACTCTCGAAGCGACTAGGTTAAAATCAGATTTTGGGTTTTCTTTTAGAAAAGCTTAAAATTTAACATTTTACTAATGAAAATTTTTAAACTTCCATGTAAAATAGTGCACTGTAAGAAAAGTCTATTGTTTTACAGAAAATAACTGTCAGATGATGTGCCAGAGAAACCTACCGCAAAATTTACTAAGAAAATGTGTTCATTTCAATGAAAACAATTTAAAATTATACCTTTAATCTTTGCGAGTAGAGCATCCACAGGCGGGGACACTGATCATAATACTACAGAGGAATAATAAAATGCCGAACCCGGGATCGAATAACGAGCCTTTAGATCTGCAGTTCCGCACTCCCACAAGCAACTTAGACATCCAGAGATGTAAAAAACAGTTAAAATGCTTGTTAAGTTGCAATCTAGTACTCTTTATAAGGATAAAAACAAAACAAAAAAGCTGTTTTTATTTTAGAGGCATATTTTTGCAGTAAATTTTTTTTAATAAAATAACCGTATTTTTCTGTAAATATATGGTTTTTCTGTTAAATTAACTGATTTTGTACAGCGTAGATTTAGGTTGTTTTTGAACGCCTCGGGACCAATTTCATTAAAACAGATGACCCAAATAACAAAATAAGCAACCTTTTTTTTAAATATGCCTGAAAAAAAATTAACAAATTCGCGGCATTATCTGCATCAAACAAAACGCATCTCATATTTGAAAAAAAATTAGTGGTGCTTAAATTTCCTATGCTTTTTCGAATGTTTCCAATCTTTCTTCTAAACACGTTTTATTCTGTTCTCCAAACAGAAAAAACACCCAAATACCCCACAACTTAGTCAAATATTCAATTCTAAATTTAGGTTCTCGAAAAGCTAAGTATCGAAATAAAGAGAAAAAATGTAATTAACCCCCCTGTAGAAGCCGTAATTGAAATTCTATTATGCACTTGACAATTAGGACCAATTTCTATGTAGTCACTAAATACAAATTAAGTAAGGGTGGTTTAATTTAATGCTGGCGTTAGCATTTGGAATTCCAGTTTCTATGTTCTAATTTGCTAGAAAAACAAAGGGAGTGTAATGTCTTTCATTACAGACACTTTTATATATTGGTTTTATAACAATGTAACTGATGTTTTTGATTAAATGATATTTGGTTGATTTGGAATTAGTGTCGCATTAGAGCTACTCTTGCAAATATAAGCTTTAATATATATTTAAATTTCAATAATACAACTTAATTAAAGTAACGTATTACTAACGTTTAAATTAGGTAATAATGAATTAAAATAACTCATAAAGAAACGTATTAAATCATAATTGCCGATTATTTTGCCTCAAATTCCCTTCATGTAGGGATACATATTAACTAATATTTTAAGATTTATTTTATCTGTGTATTATAGTGTTTTGGAATTTTTGTGTATTATCAGGTTCTTTTAGGGAGTATTATTTCTTTGTTTTAAGTCGTCACAAATGTATCAGAAAAGTTTTGATTTTGGACACAGAAAATCAAGGCTTAGATTTGATATACTAATTATAGACATAAAACTAAAGGGTTAAATATTGACGAAAGAATATAAAACTTACTCAAATATTAGAAATTATAATGATACGAATTATGTGTTCACTTACTATTACCAAAGTAATTATTAATTTAATTAAACATTAGGAATAAAAAATATTACTTATGACAAATTTGTATTTTTAGAAGAAAAATAAAATGATTTCTACCATTTTTAACTTTTTTTACCAAGTACTTATTCCAGGCATTTCTCAGTAAATTGTTTCTCCTAGAATGAAGAAAATTCCGAGACAGCTGAAAATTTATTTATGCGATAGTTTAATTACATAATTGTACACTAATTAGAATATTAAAATATTTATTTGCATTTAACCTTAAATTAATATAATTATTTTTTATATTTCGTTTATGACATCCATTAACTATTGTATTAAACCATAGCTATCATAGTTAAAGTATTAGATTGACAGATCACGTGACCTCCAATGCTAACGACGGAACGCGCATGGAGGACCAGAATAAGAGGGCAATGGGGCCAGTGTTGCCACCACTTTAAGGAAAAAAATGCTACGGCATCATCGAAAAAAAAACCCATTTAATTCCAAAATTACAAAAAAAAATACTAGAAAAGCGTTTCAAGTCACTAAAAAGATTCTAAAATGCAGCTAAAATTTTTATGGTATTGTTTTGTAATTTTAGAATTAAATGGAATTTTTTCGTAGGGTTTTTCTCCTTAAAGTGGTGGCAACACTGGCCCCATTGCCATTCTGGTCCTCCATGCGCGTCCCGTCGTTAGCATTGGACGTCACGTGATCTACCAATCTAATACTTTAACTATTATATCTATGTATTAAACCCGATTTACTCAAACCTATCGTGTAGCAAATTGACAGTTACTATTATGCCAAATTTGTTACTTTTACTTCAAAGATGAAAAAAATAGCTCGAATACATATTTGTTTTATTTTATTCTTGTGGGACATTTAATATATTTGTATAAGATGAAAAGATGGCGTTATTAATTTAATTATATTTTGGGACAATATAATTCAAGATTATGATTTTAGTTGTACAAATTAATAATTTTCGGAGGAATAAAGAGCGATTGAGGTTCATTTGAAGTCTTCTTTATAGAATGTTCTTCTTCAACTATTCATCTGTTTCATTTTTCTAATTCATGTCCTAATTCAATAATCAAGTATTTTTTAAACTGACAATTGTGTAAAAACGTAAACATTCCTAATTATTTTTGTACAATTTTAAAAAAAAGTAAATAAAAGTTTTCTAAAAAAATTATTTCCAAAACTTGCTACTTCAATATACTTCAAAATTGTCATAGAAAAAATGTATTTGTATAACAATGTTTAAGAATGTAATTATCTATTAATTAATAAAATAAGTTTTTATTAGCTAAATATACATAGCTTTTATAAATTTTTAACTAATGTAGATTCGTATTTTTTTATTACAGATACCAATAGCATTGATTCCAAAACCTCAAAGGCTTTATAGATTTACTGGCAAGACATTTTATGGCTTTTGAAAAACGATTTTATATTTCCACTCCATTTATTTAAGAGAAATATGGGATTGAGGTTTCATATCGAAATGCAGATCAGATAGAAAGCCGATAACATCAATTTTATAAATTGAAATGGTTCGCTTGGAGGCTATTCAGCATTCTGCTTCTGATATTTTTAACCATAGGAACCATAGAGCAAAAAGCAATGTCAAACGATTTCTGATTGGTTGGACGAATTTCAGGGCATTGCTTTGGTGTGAATGTTTTAAGACGAAATTTTCTTATGGTTTGGTAGAACTTTGAAATTCATGAGGCTGTTGGTTACGGTTATAGTAAATCAATATCAACTTAGAGGGGAAACGAGCTAATTTTCCAATGGAGTAAGTTTCCCAGCACGCCTTATATTGGAAATGAACCGTAAGGAGGCGCCAACTGGTTAATTGGTTTATGAAGCAACACGTCATATGCTACGTTCAGTTAGTGTTGTAATGTTGTCGTCACACATGTTTTTGTGATTTTTTCAACGTTGAGTTACTTTTCGTGCTTTCATTCAAACCATATGACTTTTATTAGAAATACATTTTTATGGTTGATTAATTTTTTTTCATTGAGGCAATTTATTGTCAGTTCAAAGGCCTCTAAAATATTGGCAATCCGAGTACTTTCACCGGAATAAACTGATCTAAGTGAACTAGGGTTGCCCTATCACCAAAATTGGCACGACTATGTCCCCTTAAATAAAATCTAACAAGTATCTCTCTCTGGTATGTAATTGTTTGTGTGTTGGTTGAGCATAAATTCGCACTAAAATTGCACGTGGTTTTTAATTATAGTCTTCTTAAATTTGAAATGCAAATAAGTGACGGGCATGCCATCTTAACTGTCGAGGACACCCGATACAACGTTTTTAGCTTAGGAATTTAAATTTGACTTGCTTTGCAGTTTTATAAACACCAATTATCTAGTGAAACCATGAAAAAAAAAGGCATTGCTCTTATCATGTCTATTTTTAAGCCAGGCATACACGGATGGACAGGTCCATGTGAACCTTCGACAAACATAGCCACTCTTCCTTCAAGACGTTACCGAAAGCATTTTAACTCGTCGGTGATTGGCTTTGTATGCACACGTGACACAAAACCAATCACTGACGAGGGAAAATTCTTTCGGTAACAGCTTGAAGAAAGAGTGGTGACGTTTGACAAAGGTTCATACGGACCTGTCCCTCCGTGTATTCATAGTTTTAAGGAACATAAGCATATACGTTGGACTTTTACACTAGTTAAACTTCAGTGCATTGTTAAAAGTGTTGTGTGATGCATATAGAAGTATTTATAAATAATTAAACATTTAGAAAAGCAAAGAACCACTTCAATTAGCCTTTATAAACACCAATTTAACGCCTTAAATAAATAATGGTTCTTTCAGTGTCTTTGTTTTAAATTTATTTAAAAGTATTTTTTGTGTCCGTCAATCACGGTTACTTTATTGGCAGTTTCAATGGTGTAATGGTGTTCAATGGTTTAATGGTGTAAAGATAAGTGTGCAACTTTAATAGATGGCATGTTGTATTTTTAATGAAACCCTAACTTATCTACTTAAAAATGATAATTAAACACTTTAGATGTATTCCGATGTGTATAGTTCAGTTTAGTGTTGTTTAGTTAGTTCTACTTTTATTTTAAAATGCCAATTTAAATTGAAGTAAAGCTTGAATTCAACTTATGTGAAATATATCAACAACTCCAATTATGAATATAATAAGTAAAACTAAATGCGATGTCTACTGAAGCGTATATTGATATAATTTAGCATTCGTTACTACAATATAATACATATATTACTAGAAAAAATGAACAACCCTTGCTCTGTAAGGTGCTTCAACATTTTAATTTCACTTTTAAAAAAATATTCAACTTTATTATTGGGCGATAATAAAAAGTTATGCATCCTGACTGAGTTTAAGACAGCTTTTTTATAATAAAATTTAGAAAATCTACCACCGTTCTCTTATAAAAGTTGATTTTACATCTAATATAAAATTTATGCATATTTTCAATTATTTTAATAGTGCGCATTATCTTAAAACCAAAAAACATGTATGTTTTTAACGACCGACATTGTAAGAAAATATCTTTATTCTCAGAAGAATTACTGCTAGTATTGAATATAAAATGTCCCCTTATTTAAAAACTTCTTCAATCCATATTTAAATCACAATGTCATGATTGGAGCCTATTTTAAATAGCTATTATTTGAAATGAATGCTTTTAAATAAGCGGGAAATCTCCCCTTCTTCCAAAAAAATCCCTAAAATAAAGACATGTACCACATGAAAAAATATTGCAAAAAAAATATCACGAAGACGAAATAAGAAAACGAAATACCCTTCAAAAATATTGAATTGGTGAAGCATTCGTTGATGTAATCAATAAGGTTGCAGGAATAGTATTTTTATAGGATGAAAATCTATTTATTGTGGGCTTGTAATGCCACTTTAAGACTTTGAGCTCGTAAATGGAATATAAAAGGGGATCCAATTTTAAACTGACTTATAAAACAATGGAGAAGTTGTTAAGTCAGGTTTCTATTGAATTATTTTTTAAGCCAGTACTTCGTGAAATTTTTAGTTGCGGTTATACAAGGTTTTTTTTTGTAAAACTATACGTATCCAAGGCAGAGAAAAAAGTAGTCAGCCTGAAATTTCAGAAAATTTATATTAAATAACAAATATTTGTAAAAATATTGACTCAGCTGAAGTCTTTTACTATTTATTAAATTAAATTGGAAATGTGTTATAAATTGTAATATGTACGATTAATTGCTATAGTATTACTGTTAGAACTGTCAGAAATACATTAATCATGTGAAGTGACAAATTTGGGGTATTTTACTTTATCATCAAATAGAGAATAACTGCGAACACACAATGTCAGTAGCAGATACATGAATTTTGAAAACCTACAAGTATTCCACAGTAATTGATGATTCGAATTCAAAAATGTATTTTTAAAATATGGCTTTGGTTTTTAAAAAAATGCGGGACAAAAAGATAATTCAAAAATATTTTTCTTACTTTTTGACTTGTAAATAACATCGAAAACTGGTTTGTTTTCAATAAACGTAACGTCACTTAAAGTCAGAATTTCAATTTTCAAAGTCAGAAAACCATAAGGTTTTCTTCTTCCTACATCTCAGAAGAGCTTACCAATTTTTCGTAGATATCAAAATATTTCCTATAAAAAAAAGGAAGAAAACGTGTAACGGGTCTTTATAAAGAAATATAAAACACAATTGTGTGTTTGGTGATACTGTTTTAAAAAATACACAAGATAGCAGAAAAAATTTCACTTTTTATTTTATATTAACCATTATTACGATATTCTTTTTATAATAAGACGTTATTAATGGCTTTTCTAGTCTGGCTTAAATGTCCTTTCCCCACAAATTATTTAATTGCATTAAGAAGAGAATAAATATATGTCTGTAATGTCATGACTTATAACCTAAAAGAGGACAAAAACTTTTTTTATAATCATGAAATAAATTTTGTATTGCATTAAAAATGCATATTTTTACGCTCATTAACATTTTACAAAACTGATATATGTTGAACTGCTTATAACCCACTTAGGAGTTGTAGGAAAACAAAAGAAAAAATAAGTGTATCATAATTACAACGACAAATAATAATGAAGCCATATTATAATATACTCAACAATGCAAGTAGGTGGGTTCCACATCATTAAGCACCCTATCCTAAATTCCAATTAGTACCCACTCCAATAAAATAGTTTCTATACTTTTAGTAATCACCTAAAACTCATATGCTGTTTAGTTTGTTAATAACTCTATTTATCGACAATAATTATCCCTAAAAGATAGCATTTTTTTGGTCTTTTTTATGCAACATTAATGGCAACAGTGCAGTGATTATCGAAAGGCGTCGTGTGAGTTCCAACTATCCCAATGAAGAAAAAAGGAAGCTCCAATTCGTAGGACGGGGGATGTTAGAGATATAACTGCATACTGCAATCATAAATTGAAGATACCATGCGAAATGGATCATAATACAAAAAAATTATTACACATTTTTATATTGTTAAAATAATAATAAGGGATTTAGTATGTTAAAAATTTTAGGACTATTGTTTTTAGCATCCACACTACGTTTATAACGTAAAACGTGTAAGGTTTTATAATCGTTCAGTCCGTCCGTCTGTCCGTCTCTCACCCACTTTCATAGCCCAAACTACAAATGCTAGAAGCAAGTGTGATACGTCAAAAAATTCAGCGCATCGAAATTAGATGATGTTGAAAATCTCAGAAAAAAATTCGAATTCGAAGTACTTTAATTATTTAAAAAAAACTGCACAAATTTAATGCTCTTTTAAAAAGCATAAGAAGTCATTTTCATTAGAATTAAACCACCATTGCCATTCGCAACAATCACTCGAGAAACTTTAATTCTTTTAAATAAAAAATTAAAAGGAATTTATTTTTGCGACATCAATCAGTTTGAAATGACGTCATATATAAAGAGATAAGAGATCCTAAGAGATCCCTAAGAGATCCTTTGTAAGTTGATATGAAATGTTTTGGTTCTATTTAAAAGAAAGGAATATTACATATTTATTCTTTGAAATATAAATTAATTTTTGCAAATGATAATAATTATTGAAGAAATAATTATTGAATTTTCGAAATAAAATAAATTAAACTAGTTATATTTAGCGTGTAAATGTTTCATATAGAATAAATACTGTGTTTGGAGCGTTTTTCAACGTGTTCATCACTTAAATGTTGTGTGGAAGCGGGTTAAGTGACAGATTCTGATACAATCCTACTTGTTTTTATTTTGTAAATATTATTTTTATCCTTTGAATAGTGCATACAATAAAACATTTAAGTATCTTGAATCTATATCCATAGTATGGTAGTTAAAATGATATACCTAACTCAGTGGTACCTAGGAATCCCAAGAGTTCAATGGAAATTCGGGGGAAGTTAAAATAATTTTTTAATAAATATAGCTTGGAGAAAATTAGAATTTGAAGAAAGAAATAGAAAATTTCATTTCATCTGGTATTAGAGGAATTTTCTTACAGTTCACTAAGTCCAATTCGTAAGAAAGCATACAGTAAGTTAAATAAGCATTCTAAGTCAGAAAGTTAAGCTATTGGTAGTTTAAGAAATTAAAACACTTTAAATTGATTTTTTTTTTGTAAATTGAGGTATATATGTAATTACAGGAGAATATTATGTACAAGATTTATAATTTATATTATAATCATAAAAATTGCTGGTTCACAGACAAGTCAGAGGCTAACAAACCGTAAAAACCCAACATTTTGTACCACATTTTTAGTAAAGAACCATTGCACTAACTAGAAAAACGACTACTGAAACTACAACAGCTATTATAACGAAACAACCAAAAGATGTCACATGTTTCCCAACCAATTCTACTCCTTCATCCCCTGTTCCCGAAGCAGTGCAGGAATCATATATTATTCAAAGGCTCGTGTGGATGGATGGTCTCTTTCATTGGCGTTTGTTACATTCTTCATGCTAGTTGCTTAAAAGATTATCACACTATCGGATGAAACAGGTTGCATTAAATGTGACCAGCCCCAGGTAGCATATGGATCAGGTGGTATGCAGCCCATATGGGCCAATTTGGGCATTTTCTGGGCTATACACTCTTAAAACAAAAGAGTGAAATCCACTCCTATAGGGTAAGTGCATTTTCGGCACCGAAAAAGAGTGGAAATTAACTCAGACTGAGTTAAAACCGCTCGCTTGTTTTAAGAGTGTACACCTGCACTGTAAAAAACATCTGTTAAGAAAATGTCTGCTTTTATACGCGTAAAAAGTACTAGACTACAACCGAATAATCATTTTAATTATATGATAATTATTTGATTTATACGGGTTAGTGATGGGTATAACCATTTGACCCACGTGGGACCCACGTTGCTTTATTTAGATCCCACATTAGTGTGACATTTGAGAAACTCATAGAGAAGGGCATCTTGAAGGGAAATTTCAATGTTTTTCCTGTCAGTATAATACACCTTTCTTATCATTACAAATAAATAAATATCTCTTTAGCCGCTTTATTCTTAACAAATTAGATCAGGTCACATTTTTTTCCTTGGCGCGTTTAGAATTAATTCATAATCCGTCAAATTTCATTTGGAAACCTTTTATTGAAATCTTTATTTGAATGGAGTATTGGATTGATACGAAGTTTTTATATCAAGTAGTTAGATTAGCATTTTATTCTGGGTATTGTTTTCGGCTGTCTGGAATATGTAACTAATTGAGGGTTCGTTTCCGGAGGGGTGTGTGACCGATGTCGTTTTGAGGGTTTGATTGCTTGTTTTTTCTGTGAATTCATTATACATTAAGGAACATTCTTTCGAAAAGTATTGTTTCGTTATCGGTATTTACAACGATATTAAAAGGAAGCTGCATTTATATAGGAAATCGTTTTTAATTGTGGCGATTGTTAAGTGTTTGACGGAATCATTTGAAAAGGAAAAATAATATGGAAGAAGCAAGTATAAGTATGATAAAATACGCACAGAAAACGTATCTGCAGCAGTGAATTGCGTAAATTTTAGAATTTATTTTACATTTCAATAAAATTTATTTGCACAGATAAGATAAAGAATACAAAATAAAATTTCAACTACAGTTTTGGTGGTGAGAAAAGAATTAGTAACTGGTAAAAAAAATTCATTTTCGAAAGACACAACTCTGTAATCACATAATTTTGACAATTTATTTAAAATATAAATAAAATTTATTGCTACGAAATTCTGAACTTTATTACTACAGAATTCTTCTTCTTTCAAAAATCAAATTCCAACTACAATTTTGTATGGTGAAAAAGCTTAGTAACTTGTAAAATAGTTCATTTTGGAATGAAACTCATCAGTAAATTACATAAATTTTAGAATAACTCCCAAAATCCAATTGCATATACAATTTTACAATGTGAAAAAGTTTAGCAACTTTTTAAATGTTTCATTTTATAAAAAAACTAAACTCGACCACGCTTTTCAACAAACCAATCTTACAACAACTGAAAATCATGTAACTGGTACCAAATCCACAGAAAGAAAACCCACAACATTTCAAAGATGGTCCCATTCTTTTTTCCAAAGTTCCAAGATTACAACTGTCTTTGACCAGGATTTCCCCCTTAATTGCTTTTCTTCACACTCTTCTACCAAGCACAACACGGAATGTTCTTCTTTTCAAAGAACCTGTTTCCAATCATTTCTAGCTATATCATAGAAAAAAGGACGAAGTAAAGTCCTTAATA
This sequence comes from Oedothorax gibbosus, assembly GCA_019343175.1. Classification (NCBI taxonomy): domain Eukaryota; kingdom Metazoa; phylum Arthropoda; class Arachnida; order Araneae; family Linyphiidae; genus Oedothorax; species Oedothorax gibbosus. The sequence goes on from JAFNEN010000399.1 coordinate 271,857, forward strand.
GAATTGTTGGTAAAAGTTGCGGGCTTTTGGTATTCTGTTACCATTTCTCGGAGGAATTAAGTGAAAATGAACAAGTCTGAAGAGGCTTATATGAAACTATCTTTAGGTGGATTGCGTCAAGCACTAGAGTTTGTTGAACTTGTTTTGGTAAACACAATTGCATTCTTTACCTAAGTAAAAAGTTAGGCTATTAAAAATCGTGTACGTCATCGGTCGACTTTCCTTGAAATCTTTTTAGAACGTTCGATAGGTTACTACACGAAAATTGCTGGTTAATGATATGCTTCTAGTAGCTAGTAATGAAACGTTCACACATTTTGGTATTCGTAACTTCTAGGTTTTTGCTTGTCAGAAAAATGCCACAAAATTTCATTCAGCCTTGCAGTACAGGAACTATATAAACACATATCATGGTGAATTCCCGAAATTTTTAACGTGAAAGAAACTCGTGTACCAAATTTGAGTTTGGTATTTCACGTTGCTTTTCAAAAATATAGCTAAAACTTTTCTATGGCAGCTACCCTTTGCGTATGAGAGATTTTCTCAAAAACCTTATTGTGACATTCGACAGGTATTTAGAAATCGTAAACCAATTATGAAGTCTGTAGCTTTTTTGTTTTTCACCAATACCTTTAAAGCCAAAATGTTCTATGGCAGCTACCCTTTGCGTAAGCGTGATTTCCTCAAAAACTTTATGATGACGTCCATCAGGTACTAGGAACTCGTGTAGGAACTCTAGGAGCTTTAGTTCTAGCTGTAGCATGGTGTCAAACAGAAAGTCTGTCAGACGGATCAGCATTCAAAACCCACTATTTTTAGAATCAGCACCTTCCAAAACTCGTAGAAAACACAGAATCTCCATTTCGGATTTTTCCATCCTATCGCAATATTTTTATTTTATTATTTTTCATATTAGATAAATTGAACGTAGAAGTAAAAACACCTTCAAGAAGATGTGTAACTTGATAAAGAATTTATTTGTTTAAGACACATTTTAAGTACTTAAGTTTTGAAAGGAAACAAAGTCATTTCTAAAAGAAGTTTCGGCCATCAATATAATGTTACCATTTCCTAGAAATAACTACTCTAAACTCACATTAAACTATAATGTTAGATCATTATGAACATGACTTGTTGAATTTTATCCAAGCACACATTGTTACAGTCATAAGGACAAGACACTGGATAAATATAATAAGATTAGGAATGATCTTGTTCGAATACACTACATAAACTAACTAAATGTTTACCAAGGTAAAGAATTTATATTTTAAAATTTTGTTTTACACTGTAGGTAATAAATACAATTTCAACTTGATAGTCCAGTTAATGTTGATTCGTTAATTCTTAAGTACAGCAAAAACATTAATTTCCAAGTCTCAATTTCAATTTGTCGAAAATTGTCTTATGAGCGTTAAATATGTATTTTGAATGATGTTCAAATACTATCCCTATTACCAATAACATCTTCATTTTCGAATAAAAATGTTAACTTTAAGTTTTTTTTTGATAAATTTGTTGTCTATGTAACTTTCATTGTTTAATAGAAATGACGTAATACTTTCATGTTCATTTGTCTTATATTTTGTTTATTTCTATTAACTCTAACAGACGGCTTATTTGCGTGAGGCAAAAATTTGTGCAAATTGTCGTTTATGCGTTAAAATGGACAACTTTGGTGTTTAAAGGGAACTTCAGGGAATCAGTTCTAGCTTTTCTCTGTTGTAACCCAACGCTAAACACATATTTTTGGCTCTTTTCAATCAGTGACAACACTTCAAATAGCTTTTATCTTATAAGTCCTCTTAAGGATAAAGTGGCCCCAATCGACACAACTAGACTCGTCTTGAATGAAGTTATATCTATCGCTTCAACGTTACTCTTCTGTAAATGAATTAAGCGTAAAAAAAGAAGAAGAAACGGATAAATTTCTAACAAAACAAGATTTGATGCTTGAATCATATAGAAAAATAGTTGTTATAGTACGCTTCGTTTAGGTGAAAGATTTGCTATTAATACTTCGCAATTAAAACAAAAACATTTGACGGTTTCGCAAATTATAGGGTTTATTTTGTAGAATATAATTTCTGTCCGAAATAGAATAATATAAATATATTTAAAAAACAAAATTTAAAAATTTATTAAATTTAGTTTTGTTATTTAGTAAAAAAAAACTAACAATTCTTATTTCGTACACAATTTATCTCTTTCGGTTTTATAAACTTTTATTGATGCATCAAAATACATAAAAAGAGTTGAAAAGTATTATTAATCTATTTTAAATAACCATGTTTTTTTTTAAAAAATTCTAATGGAAAAATTTATTGATATTTAAAATTTCTCTTAAAAATATATAAGAGTATGTATTAGTAAAAAAAAAATTAAGAAGCATTATATTATTTGAATACTTAATTAAAAAAACATCATTCATTTAGTGGAAAGATTACCATAAAAATACAATTATACTTACGTTTAGAAGCTCTGTTGAGGTTTCAATAATTGCTGTGCAAGGAAAAGAAAGATAAATAATTTAACATACGCTGCACTTAATACTTTTTTTTTGGTTTGTACAAATTCCTAGCATGTTTGTGTTCATGGTTTCTATGTAGAAGGTTGTATTTTTTGCTACTTTGCAAATTACCTCCTAAACCGAGAATCAGTAAAAGTAAAGCTTTAAAAAATGCCAGTATGAAAGTAGGTATTTTTTAAAAATAAGAATTTGTTTAAAATGCCAATTAGTTTTTTGCTAACTCAAGAAGGAAGCAATTGAATTTGTTTAGTTTTTATCTTTGATAAGGGAGATATTGGTTTAACATAAGTATTACACTAATTCTTTTGATTGAAAAAAAATGTTTGGTACTATTTGGATTTTAATTATTTATAAGAAAAGCACTTGGAAATCATTTAACATTAAATTTCAAAGAAGGGTTTTTATACAAAGAAGGTTTTTTTTTAATATAGAGGCATAAAATAACTATTGTTTGATTGTATGAGCTTAAAATACAAATTATCTTAGGGATATGAACAAAAACAAATTGCTTTTTATTGCATACTCTAAATTTATTTCTAAAGAAAAAATACATAATTATCATTACACTTTTTTTAAAGAAATCGTAAAACAAAAAAAGGGCAATGAAGTGTAAAAAGCTTATAAAACATGTTTCTTTTTATTCAATAATTATATTTATGTGCTCCTATACATAGGTTTTGTTTTAACATATTACTAACATTCTGAAGTTTTGCGTGTTATTCCTAGTTCTATTCTAAGAGAGATATCCTATAAAATTCCCCCATATTTTTTTTTATCAATGTAGAATCATGAAACATTTTTTCCACAAATATTAGGTATTTCCTCAAGATAACAACATTGAGTAAATATTTAAAAAAAAAACTTTATGAGAAAATGTTCAAACGTATCATTTATTTTACTACGAAATAAAATAGCAAATAATATTTATCTTTTGATTAAAATTATATGGTGATTTCATTAAAATAAAATAATTTTACCAGACTTCTTAATAATGTAGAAGCAGTTTTATTTGCATTTAAAATGATATAATTAATTGCATTAACTTATACTATGTGCGCAGTAATTTCTAAGCTACCTTATTTTCTTACTTCAATTCATTTAAAACCTTATTGATAATAAAATCCAAGATTTCTCTGGTATTGCTTAAAGGTTGTACAATAATGTAGCATTATATAGAATTAAATACATTCTGATAATCTTCCTTTACCCCAATAGAGTTTATTTTTAAATCTTTATTTGCAATTAAAGTAGAAGCTAAATATATTCAATGTATAAGGAATAATTTAGAGTCAGTTTTAATCAGATATAAATAATGTGATATCCTCAAGGTAATAAAATTTAATATAGTATCATGTATTTCCCGTAGAGGCTTGTGCCTTTTATGTACCTTCTGCGCCAGAGGGAATCATCTAAGGTTTCTGATATAAACAATCTCAATTACTGTCCATGTATTGCTGTAGTAAATAATCTTATGATCATTAATGGTGATTATTAAGACTAATAGGGATTTATTGAACACTTTTTAATGTTAACATTAAAAAAATCACATACATTTAATCAACATAACATAAATAATCACAATCACATAAGATAAATAATCTGGTGATCATTAATGGTGATTATTAAGACTAATATGGATTTATTGGACACTTTTTAATATTAACATTAAAAAAATCACATACATTTAATGGTTTTAAACGAATTTCCCAACATATAATTAGTTAATACATTAGGGGAGACCGGGGCTAGTTTTCAACGTTTTATTTTTTTTATTGCATAATTTTTACTTTTATTTATTTTTAAGAAAATAAGATGTCTTTGCCTTCCTCACACGGTTAACTATAAACTAACATTACTACTTTTCTAAAAAGTAAATACACTTTTTGGTAGCAAGTGGTTAAATGAAAGCTCGTTGACTTGGAAAACGTAATCCGTATACGGTGTACGTTTTCCCTGACGTCCAAAATTGGATGGGGTAAATATTTCAACTATTTCAACTATTTTTAAAAATATTTAAAACCTTTAAAAAACATTTTATTATAAACATAAGTATCCCAAAGAATTATGCCCAGAATATAGGTAAAATTGTTTTAAAAAAAACAGTTTACTATACCAAATTGTTATATAAAGGTCTTATCACCTGGATCACTTTTAAATCAAACAAATTGTATAACTTCCCTTTTCATGTAACTATAGTTTGGTGCTCTTTTCTAATTGTCTAAAGAACTGCTAAAGAGTGCAACAAAAAAAATCACATCACAATCATGCACTGAAGTTGTTGGGATTGCTTCCTTTTTTTCTTAATTAGCTAATTTACTCCAATGTTTTGCGTGCAGCATGACATATTAATGTTTTAAAGTTCAATTATTCACAATCTATTGGGAATATTTAAGTATTGGATGATTTTACAATACGAAATCCATTCTTTACAGTTATTAGAGAAATGTATATCGCTTCCAGAATGGTACGATTTCTGTCAGCTTTCTTTTTATTACATGTAGACAATTTTTAATGGAAAACAAAACTTTTTACATTCAGAACTTAATGTATGGTTAGATTACTTGGTCATACATTAAAAACTAATTACATTTATGGAATATTATAAAGGTTGGAGCCCGTTTATCTACAATACATTGTTGGAATTCTTGCCCCTTGAAATTTTGGAAAACCTGCCCCGTCGCCATATTTTGACTACAATAGTGCCTTGACGTGTAGAGGCTTAAGTTATTTTTTAAAATAACCACATATTTAAGTAGAGAGAGGAGCCACCTTTTATTTTACGCAATAATAAAACTTTAAGTTGAAAGTAAGTGCGTTTAATTTAGGTTTGAATGTAGGCATAAAAATTACTGTACTTTTAAAAAATCACAAAAACAGCTCTAACGAAAATATTACAACACCAATTGCACAAATATTATTGTGGGTGACATAAAACGAGTTGCTTCATATACCAAGCAGTCATTTTGCGCCTTCTAACTGCTCGTTTCTTATATAAGGCCTGGTGCAAAACTTACCCCATGGGAAAACTAGCCCCGGTCTCCCCTAGTCTTAAAAGTATTAGTTTGTAACATCTACATCTTACTTTTTTAAGTGTGAATGAAAATTTATCAAAATTAATAAGTACATATTTGCGATAGCATTTTTTGTAAGGTAAAAATAAGTTTTTTTTATTTAAAGTTAATTTTAGATACATCTAACTATTCAATTAATAAAAAATAAATATAAATATGTCTTTCTAAAACATAGAAAAGCAAATCTCGCCTCCTTGACTAGCAAAAATATTGAAATAAGAAACATATGAAAATATAAAATTGTAATTCGCTTAATGATTCCATTTTACAAACTATAGTTACTTTTATATGTACTCAAATAATTATAATAAACTATTACTTAAACTTAGAAGGCGATTTAAAATATCGGAACAGTGAAAAAAGCCGCCACTTTAAAAATCACCTTTTTACACCATTCATACAACTCAGTATCTAAAAATGGATTTTGATACTTTAAAAGTTGTCGTTAGATATAGTTTGCTTTTCAAGCATTCATTTCACATTCTATGCCCTTACTTGTATCGATCCAAGCGGAAAGTTGCACTATACATCAACCATGAAACACGCATTTTTCACTCGACTGTGGAAATCCACCTTTTGATAAATCTTTCCTTAGTTATATAATATAGTAGGTTCTTTTTTCCATAGATGGGGTTCGTATACTAAATTTCAAATACAATGCTATTGTTTTTGCACGCGCGTTAAGGAAAGCTATACATACGTGAACTAAATAAATTTAAGGTTTGTGTAAATATTATTAATCTATTTTTGCTTGATTAATTTCTCACAAAAATGCTTTGTGGTAACACACCCTGAAAATGTAAGCTAAGAAGAAATATACACCAAATTGCTACGGTTTTATTTAAAGCTCTACTGTTGCTGTTAACCTAACAAAACCATATTAATTTTCCTTAAATATAGGCGATAACATAACCTGATCGTATACAAATATTCCATCATATTTTGCTTTATGATGAGCTTACTCCTGCACAGAAAAAACTGTCACTTTTATTGAATTTGCCCATACTTTAGATGGTTTGAAACCGTTTCGTTTACTTTACGGTCTAGAACCGTTTCATTAAACTTGTTTACAGTTTAAAATGATTTCCTCCAACATCGATGACGTGCCTTTGGAGGGATGTTAAATGCCAACAAGATTGCATCTTTTGGATTTCCTCTTTCGAGAAGTTGGGTAGCCGAGTTGATATTACACTTATATAACTTACGGTAATTACGCTAGCAGTCTGCGCGCTGTCGCGGGTGCGGGATCGACTCCCGACTTCGCCCTAGGTGTATTTTCCTTTCTCTGTGACAGTAGAAATTCTTTCCGTGTCTGTCTTACTTGACGAAGGCTTCATAAGCGGGTCTCCGATCAAGCACATAAGCCGGAGTATATATGTAATAGTAGTAGTAGTAGTAGTAGTAGTAGTATTTATGGGATTCAATTGCGACTGTTTCTTAATTCCTGTTCCTAGGGCCTGTTGAAACCGTTTCTTAATTTTAAAATTTACGAAAAATTAACGGAACAAAACAGTATTTTAACTGGAATTTATCTTTTCTCATACTATTTTTAAGGCAATTCAGTTTAAAACTGTAAATTTGCAGCACGGATTTATTCATTTTATTTTTTTTGCAGCGTGTTTTTCCAAAATAAATGCAATCTTAAAAAAATTCTTTAATAGCAAACACTGATTTAAAAATAAAAGAATAACCATCAGAATATAAATATCTACAAATCATCATGGATTAGAATACAATTTAACATTTCCAAAGCCCTAACCCTCTCCCCCACATAACAAATGTATAATCCTTCAAATAGACGAAGCATGCAATTTAACCAAATATATTGTTTCCATCCATTGATTGCAATCTGATCAACAAACTCCTATTTTCCTGAATGCATTTCCCCTGGGAGTAGTTTCAGTAACATACTCACATATGCTTTTGAGACGCTAGCTAAATTTTACACACATATTCTAAATAAAACTGTATTATAAATATTTTAAAGTTAATACATGTATATTTAAAACTTTGTTTTTGCAAGGAGTTTTTCAAAAAAAATAATGATTAAAATTTACTGTTGGGTACATGATTTTAATGAATCTTTTGTGAAATGTTTGCAACCAAGCATCATTATAATATGTCAGGGCATTGCTTTGGTGTGAATGGTTTAAGACGGAATTTTCTTATGGTTTGGTAGAATTTGATATTCATGAGGCTGTTGGTTCCGGTTATAGTAAATTAATATCAACTTAGAGGGGAGAGTGGAGCTAATTTTCCAATGGAGTAAGTTTCCCACCACGCCTTATATTGGAAATGAACCGTAAGGAGGCGCCAGCTGGTTGATTGGTTTATGAAGCAACACGTCATATGCTACACTCTTAAAACAAACGAGCGGTTTTAACTCAGTCGGAGTTAATTTCCACTCATTTCCGTGCCGAAAACGCACTTCCCCTATAGGAGTGGATTTCACACTTTTTGCGGAGTGGGTATAAGAAATAAAAGAAAACAATCTACGTCTTACACTCTTAAAATGAGCGGTTTTAACTCAGTCGAGTTAATTTCCACTCTTTTCCGGTGCCGAAAATGCACTTCCCCTATAGGAGTGGATTTCCCTCTTGTTTTAAGAGTGAAAGCTGAGCTTTCTCTCTCTTGTTTTAAGAGTGTAGGCTGAACAGGTAATCACAGAACATCTTCATACGAACCATTTCAGGTCTTAAAGTTTGAAATAAAACTGTAGCAACAGTTAACTAAGCATTGCTTTAACTTAGAATGGCTAGGATTCTTTCAAGCACAGTCAAAGTGGAGTACGTGGGTGAGGGACACTTCTGCAATCGTTGGCGTCCCTGAGTCAGCCCCCCCCCCCTCGCACCGCCCCATTACCCGATTATCCAATGCCTCTTTTTCCTACGACTTTTTCATTTCTCATTGCATGTTGATCAAAAGTACGATTGATTTGTTAATATCTACTTATTCAGCAAAATTTTCGGATATTGGACTTTTTTTCAAAAAGGTTCCATCTTGCTTTGCCAATTTTATCGAGTTTTCACTAATAATAATCATTATTATTTAGATTCCAAATACTTTTTATTGCACTAATACCTTTGATTAAGGACTCTACATTCGTATAGAGTAATTAAAAAGACGTTATGGGGGCAGTAGCATTGCCGACGATATTTGGCTGCATTGGCGATAGTCTGATGTTGTACTGAACGTTATAAAGGCTGGCATTGAGTGTCACTCAGTTATGTCAATTTTTATCTTCTCTTGTAATTCAAAACATATTTACAAATGATTTAAATTCTGCAAGAAGCCCGGCAAAATACATGCTTTATATTCGGTTTGTGTGTGTGGCAAAGACGCTGTTAAGATATAACGATTACAGTTGGGCACTTATTGGGGAGAAGCTCGGTGAACGCGGTTGCAAGTCTTTCGATGTTGGTGACACTTTTATATACTTCTGCCGTAGGCAGGTAAACTGCAGTAACTAGCTTAATGACTTGGATGATTGTTGCAAGCACTAGATAACTCTTACATGTAAGAAATAATACGAAAAGACTAATAATTTTAGGGCAAAAATGGTTAAATTCATTGTTGTGGTTACTACAGCTTACCTGACCACGGCATACTAGTAGGAGCTCGGTGAACGCGGTTGCAAGTCTTTCGATATTGGTGACACTCTTATATACTTCTGCCGTAGGCAGGTAAACTGCAGTAACTAGCTTAATGACTTGGATGATTGTTGCAAGCACTCGATAACTCTTACATGTAAGAAATAATACTAAAAGACTAATATTTTAGGGCAAAAATGGTTAAATTCATTGTTGTGGTTACTACAGCTTACCTGCCCACGGCATACTAGTAGGAGTCGGAGAACGCGGTTCGCAAGTCTTTCGATGTTGGTGAAACTTTATATACTTCTGCCGTAGGCAGGTAAACTGCAGTAACTAGCTTAATGACTTGGATGATTGTTGCAAGCACTCGATAACTCTACATGTAAGAAATAATACGAAAAGACTAATAATTTTAGGGCAAAAATGGTTAAATTCATTGTTGTGGTTACTACAGCTTACCTGACCACGGCATACTAGTAGGAGCTCGGTGAACGCGGTTGCAAGTCTTTCGATATTGGTGACACTCTTATATACTTCTGCCGTAGGCAGGTAAACTGCAGTAACTAGCTTAATGACTTGGATGATTGTTGCAAGCACTCGATAACTCTTACATGTAAGAAATAATACGAAAAGACTAATAATTTTACACTGTTAAAATTTTGTGCTTGGTTCACATGATATGGTTCCTAGTAGCTGCAACGGCTGATGGTGAAACGTCACCATATTTTTGGTATTCGGTTGAACCATTTATCAGGTTTTTGTTTCCAAATCCAGAAAAATGGTTCAACCAAACACCGAAAAAACGGTTAAACATTTTACCATTCAGCCGTTGCAGCTACTAGGAACCAATATCATGGTGAAACCAACCAATATCATGGTGAAACCTAGCACCAAATTTTTAACAGTGCAGGGCAAAAATGGTTAAATTCATTGTTGTGGTTACTACAGCTTACCTGCCCACGGCATACTAGTAGGAGCTCGGAGAACGCGGTTGCAAGTCTTTCGATATTGGTGACACTCTTATATACTTCTGCCGTAGGCAGGTAAACTGCAGTAACTAGCTTAATGACTTGGATGATTGTTGCAAGAACTCGATAACTCTTACACGTAAGAAATAATACGAAAAGACTAATAATTTTAGGGCAAAAATGGTTAAATTCATTGTTGTGGTTACTACAGCTTACTGCCCACGGCATACTTTTAATAAGTACTAGTTCTTTTTTTTATTTCGACGCTCTAATTTAAAGAAGACGTCAAGTATCAAAAGGATATTGAAATCATAATAAAAGTCAGTAAAAAAATCACGACCAAACCAAACAAGTTTCTATAGCTTTAATTACTGTTCAATTGTTGCATACAAACCTAAAAAATCCAACGCATAATCTTTAAAATTGTTGTAATTCTCTCAACACACCCTAATCTAAAAGTTCTCACAGATCTCCATCAATTACAATCTCATAAAGAGAATCTGTAATCTGATGAGCAGACTCCTATTATCACGAACAGTATTCAATCTGGGAGAGATCATTTAGTGTCCAAATCGTTTTAGTTTGACGGGTATCCCCAACTGATGGGATTCAAGATAGTCATTCATCAGAGGATATTGCTCACTGAACGCGGAAAAGTGACTTATCTGGCATGGGAATTCATCAAGAGATGTTTCACTTTTCCGCGTTCGGTGCGACTGGCCATTTGTCCGTAAAGAACGTTCGTGAATGTCGGATTATGAATGACCAGCAAATGGTTATAAATAGTGATATTTTGTTTAGTTAATGATATTATGCGTGGGATTGGTAAATATTTGTTTGAGGTAATTTTTAATAACTTCTTGATAGCAAAATACACAAAATTTAACTCAAATTCTAGGTTCAAGCATCTAACTTCAACTTTGAAGAAAGGAAATTCTAAGTTGAAACTAGAAAGTTGAAGAAAATCAATCTTCAATTTTGCTCATTATATATGAAAAGATTCATGAAGAAAACAACGTAGATTATTGGCGCAAATTATTTGTGTCAATAATTATTTGTTTTCTTCTACATTATTATTCACGAATATTCCCGAATTCTGTCAGTTTCTAAAATAATAGAATTGATAACATAATAGAAATAGTAGACAATTATAAATTCAAAATATGTGACCTGCGTGCGTCGTTATCATTTATGTTTAATTTGCTTACTTCAGAGGTTAGTTTGAATTTTCTCGTTACTTCGTATGATTTTCCAATTATAAAGAACTAAACCAAACTGTTTCTTTTAGGGTACACATTAAACAACAAAACAATAAAAATAATAATATAAATAACTCTACAGTTTGGATTGATTTACTGATTGGGAAGTGCAATGAAACACAAAATTGTTAGTAATTACTACCTACAACGAGTTATAGATCAGATTGTTCAATGTACACAATAAACAACATTGTTTTTTTATTGAGATTCTTAATATTCACACTCAAGTAATTAGGGTAAGTAAAAACAAAATTATATTTTGGAGAAAAAACTAAATAAATCCTTGAACACAAGTTTGTTATAATTTCAAATTCTCTAGATCCTGTTTAAAATAAGGTTTTGTATGTGTTTTTCTTTACCATCTTTATTTTGGCTGTAAGTGTGTCTCTAATTTTTCATGGATAGTCGAGCATTGACTCTGGTTCAGCGATTTAAGCCTTGCTAGTTTAAAAAAACCTAACTCGTTGAATTAGCACGGATGTTACGTGTCACATTTGTGTTCTTTTATATTTTTTATTACAAGACCGCATATTGAGTTGAAAATAAAAAATATTTCTTTATATTCTGAAAGCAATTTGTTGGTTTCGTTTAGCAAAGCTATTATTATATTATTATTCTTTAAATATATTTGTTGCAATATTTTTTTCCTTTTGTTCTTTAAGATTCGAAATATAGTAAGAAAATTAACCTTTTAGCTTCCACACTACGTTTATAACGAAAAAGTGGAAGGTATTATAATTGTTCAGTCCGTCCGTCTGTCCGTCTGTCACCCGATTTCACAGAAAGAACCATAAGTCCCACAGACAAGTGGGATATGTCACTTTGAAGCAAAAAATAAGATTAGGCTACATTTCAAATTTCATTAAAAAATTTAAATTAGAAGTTTATTTAAAATTTAAATAACTAAAAATTTTATCTACATTGAAATAGCATGTGCAAATTCCATTTTTATTCATATTTTCACTGTTGCCATCCACAAGTCCCACAGACGAGTGAGATGCGTCATTTTGAAGCAAAAAATCAGATTAGGCTACATTCCAAATTTCATTGAAAATTTTTAATTAGAAGTTTATTTAAAATTTAAATAACTAAAAATTTAATCTACATTGAAATAACATGCAAATTCCATTTTCATTCAATATTTTCACTGTTGCCATTTCGTTAAACGTACGAGAAACTTTACTTAAAAATATAAACTTGTGAAAAAATATATATTTATGCGATATAATTCAGTTTGGATTGTTTTAATATCACAATAGAGTTCTTTTGATGGTTTATTATATATGCATGAAGAAAGATTCATAGATAATTCTAACTTGGCATAAAAAAAATAGGCAAAGTTTCGCTTTTATTTTTAAAGCATCAATTGCACTAATTATATATTTTCGAACTGTAAATTAATTTAACAAACGATAAATAACTGAATTTTCGAAAGAAATGTAAATGGGAAATTGGGGCGACACAAAGGTATTTATTAAAAAAGATTACATTATTATTCTTCGAACTTCAAACAAATTTAGCAAACGATAAAGTCTAATTATTAAATCTGTGAAAGAAGATTAATGAAAATAATTTATTTTATCGTTTAAATGTTTAATTACAACTAGCTAAAGGCTCTGTTTGGCGAATTTCTTTCTGAGGTGTATAAATAGTTTGTTTTCTATTGAGCACAAATGTTGCGTGGAAGCGGTTTAAGTGACAGATTCTGTAACAAACCCCTACTTGTTTTTGAAAATAGAGCAACCCGAAAAAGTCAAACTAAGTACTAAAGTATTGAAAACAAACATATTGTTTTATAAGTATAGTCAATTATTCATATTTCTTAAAATAATTTATTTTTAACTATTAAATTATGCTAAAAAAAGCATATAAGTGTTAATATTTTTTGAATAAAAGTATTAAAAATATGTATCGAGATATAATATCAAACATAAAATTTTAATCAAACTTTAAAAACATTGCTTTTATTGTTTTTGATAATGCTTGTGCCCAAAACAAACAAAACTGCAATTTTGTATTTAAAAAAATATATAGAAAAGTATGTAATTTCAGTAAGGTTTCCTCAATTGTTTTTCATTCCTTTCATAGCATTTTTTTTTCGAATATTCCCGTAAAATATTTGTTGTATTGAAAATAAAAACTCAACTCTTACAATATTTCCAATTCCTCTTTCCAAGATGAAAAATCAAAAATCTTTGTCTTATTACTTTGACAGAGGTGTACAGTGCACTTGATATGATTTGAAATAATTACCAGACGTAAGGTGAGACGTCATCACAATGACAAGTCAACAGTAACTTTTACATACGACGCGAAAAGCATCTCCCTTACAGTTTTGTTAACGACAGTATAAAGGGAATATGAGTTTTCACATTACAAATGAGGTAGATATTTTCATCGACGTTAAAATTAGTGTCAGTACGTCGTCCCTACAGATAGGTTAACGTTGTCAATATTTGAGCCATAGATATCATAGTTAAAGTATTAGATTGGTAGATCACGTGACCACCAATGATAACGACGGGACGCGCATGGAGGCGAAATAAGGGGGCAAAATGGCAAGTGTTGCTGCCACTTTAAGGAGAAAAATACTACTGAAAAATACCATCTAATTCTAAAATTACAAAAAAATATCGTAAAAATACTAGGTGCATTTTGGAATCTTTTTAGTGACTTTAAATCCTTTTCTAGTATTTTTTTTTGTAATTTTAGAATTAGATGGTATTTTTTGTAGTATTTTTCTCCCTAAAGTGGCAGCAACACTGGCCATTTTACCCTCTTATTTTGGCCTCCAAGCGCGTCCCGTCTTTAGCATTAGAGGTCACGGGATGTGCCAATCTATTACTTTAACTATGATATTTATGGTTTTCACATTACAAATGAGGTAGATATTTTCATCGACGCTAAAATTAGTTGTAGTACGTCGTCCCTACAGATAGGTTAACGTTGTCAATATTTGAGCAGATATAGATGATTAAACCGTTAGTGCAATCTATTTATTTCTTTTTTTAAGTTCAGTGTGGAAACTCCAATTAACTTAACATTGTGAATGTTATCATTCCGCACCATAAATACGACAAAAAAAATTCATTTGAAATGGGCATTTTCACAAAAAGTAATAATTTAAAACTAAAGGCAGAACTGGGATTGCTTGAATTTTGTCTTTAATGGGGTGACATTTTTTTTAAATAAAAATTTTAAAAGTTATTCCAAGTAAAAGATATCTATTCTTAATTTTGTTTTTGACAATCTGTCTTTTTAAAAAATAAGTATAAATAAAATATACGTTAAAAAGCTTGGTGTAGGATTTCACCGGATTCCTGAAACCTGTCACCACTATTTGAAGGCTATGTTTTTACCACAAAATTGGTAAATTTACTCTCCAAATAGTGGTGGCAGGTTGAAAGTTCCAGGGTTCTGATGCAATCTTGCAACAAAAATATTAGCTGTGTACTTTGATCTGTACGCTTGTGAATGTATATTCAATCAGCTTGTAAATGTATATTAAAAAACTGATGTAAGAATCTAAAACATTATGAATCCTTCTCGCATACAATTATTAATTTATATTGGCGTTATTAAAAATGCATAATTTAATAAATAAACTATTAGATTCGTTTCTAAATCTGACATAGCATAGCAAACGTAAATCGCATTTTCTCATCTGTGCAATCTTTTCAGCATTATAAATGATTATTCAATTGTTAATTTTAATTTATTATGATTTCCAGATTCCCATTAGATTGAATTTGGAAAAATAGATTGTTCAGTAATAGCTGAAGGACCGTGGATACAGAAAATTTGCTATTTTTGCTAGCTCGTTGTTGTATAAGACTTTAGAAATAGCAAACAAACATGTAAATCGACAACTATCATATATGAATACTAAAAAAACAATTTTTAAAAGTCTATTGCACTTATTGAAAAGAGACATATCACAATATAAAATTTTTATGCAAATTTATTTATTATTTTTTTTGTTTACAAATTGTTTGAGAACAATTGTTTGAGCATGTAGTGATTAAAAAAAAAAATTACTTATAGTTTTGTCAAAGTAAAGCTATATCTTGGCTTTCGCAATTCGCTTGAGCTCACAATTGATATTATATTCCTATTTTTACTTGCATTCCGTTTGGAGTTGGGTTTATCTTGTGAATTCAAGTAGCTGAATAATTCTGTTTATTTGTGTAAACACAAAATAGACTATCCGCAAATAAAAAAAATCGAGTTCAGTAACTGCTTAGTTCACTGGAAATATATCTTGAATCGTTTATTTTATTTTCCCTTAAGACTTTTTCTGTTGAGTTTTTAAGATGTATTTAAATGAATTCATCTGTGTAAATATTTTTTGAAACCCTGTAAAATGCATGTTGCTTTAAAATAGATGTTCTCGAAATTTCAAAAAGATGTATTTTATATACTCAGAGGGACTTTTCTATAAAATTAAATGAATTATTCTACTAAGTATATTGTAAAGAAAAATTAATTTATATAAAAATATATACAAACTCAAATGCGAAAAAATAAAAAGAAAAATCCCCTATTTAATATATGTACCTAAGTCAGTAAATTTTATATACTTTTTGAAATATAAATGTGATAAATATAATTGATTTAATCCTAACATATTTTTTTAGATTTATATGACGCATTTTGATACTCATTATATATAAATTTATCTCAAGTTGACGAACCCACGTCATGGAAAGTTATCATTTTTATAGATACTTTTTATTTTATTCAAGCGTGTAATTAGTTTGTAATTAAATAAGAATACGTGTGAAGGGTCTATTTGCAAAACTTACACTCTGCAAAGTGCAATTAAGACATAGGGTCCGGTCCGTTCATTGTCAACTTTGCCCGATTGAATTTAAATCCCTGGACAAATTATTAGACGCACTGCAAGATTTCATGTATCAATCAGTGATGAACAAAATACCTTTAGAAGGACATTTGTGTTCCTAAACTTAAGCTATTGAATAGAAAATACTATTGCTATACTTACTACATATATCGACATCTTTTTTAATGATATGGCATTCTTTGGTATGTTTTCATCTTTACTAAAAAAATACAGTGCGTCTAATAATTTGTCAAGGGACTGTACGTTCATCAAAACTCACAAATGTCCGACTCTATATCGTAGTCATAATTTGGTCAATGTTAGTCTTTCAAGGAAATCCTTCATATAAATTTTACTGATTTTATAACCTCATTTTTTGTTATAATACTTCTTCAAAAAAATGCTTCTTCTTATAATTTCTCAGAATTTCTACTTATTTTTATCGTTTTCAGAAATGTAGTGTCATCAAATTTATTCAATTGTATTCAGGCATATTATTCAAGATTTGATTGAATCGTTTTATTAAAAAAATTTCGCCTAATTTTCCTATTTTGTTTACTTCTGGCATGTTTTGTTAAAGTATTGAAAAAATAAAATCTAGAGAACTCTTGATTTTTTAGGAAAATCAAGAAAGTATTGTGAGAACATGACGACAAAAATAACGAATGAAACAAAAAGATATCAGAATAGTTAAAACTAAAGTATTATGTTTGTATGATATAGTAAAAGCTGTTGTTATCCAAACTGTGCACTGACAACTACATAGAAAAAATCATAAGAAACTAGTCGAAACACGATTCTAATAGAAAATAAAAAACGCATTTTTGATGTACTTTCTATCATTTCAAGAAACATAAGCTTTCGATAAAAATTACAAACAATTACCTTTTTTTAAACTTCGTGAATAAAATCCGAAAAATATCTTAGAAACAATTTCTAAACAGGAAATAATGCAGCAGCGACTTTACTCTTAGAATGTGTAATGAAGTCAAAGAATTCCTTTTTGACTGTCTGAAGATTAGTATATAGAATCTGGGAAACGTTTTTGTTGTATTTGGGAGTGCCTTTTTGGATTACAGAACAATACAAGTTTTTTTTGTTGTTTTTAGGTGTTGGTTTCACAGAGCTGTAAACTGTAAAGAAAATCCTGTTATATTACAGAAAAATCTGGCAGCAAAGTAACCAGACAATATCTGTTATATTACACGCAATATGTTTTGACCG
Organism: Oedothorax gibbosus; assembly: GCA_019343175.1. Taxonomy (NCBI): domain Eukaryota; kingdom Metazoa; phylum Arthropoda; class Arachnida; order Araneae; family Linyphiidae; genus Oedothorax; species Oedothorax gibbosus. The sequence goes on from JAFNEN010000399.1 coordinate 289,345, forward strand.
CATATTCCCGTAACCAAGCAATGCAAAAAATATTCGTGTTTAACCTTTTAACTTCTAAAACGGCCCGGACAGAATAACTAGTTAGGATTCGATAATACTATTCCTATAACAAGTTACGCGGAAACAAAGTGCTTACTTCGTGAAAATGTTAATAGTTACACAAATAATAGTTAGTTAAAATAAATTTAAAACTCATAAAAACTAAAGAGGGAGGATTTCAGGGTATTCAATAAAAAGCTACAGATTTAATGTAATCTTGACATAATTTTTGTTTTGAACATTTTAAATCACTAGGGGGCTCCGCCCCCTGCTCGCTATCGCTCGCCAACCGCCATCTCATTTGCTTGAAAGCTTGGATTCTTCCTCTACGCCCCTTGCTCGCTATCGTTCGCCAACCCACGGGAATTGCTGCGCAATTCCATTGAACCGCTTCGCGGCCGGCAGGATGCTCGCTAAGTGAAATTACTTTAAAAAAAAAGATATTGTATTACTTTTTTCAGTAATAACTCGCCAACCCCCGTTAATTTCGTAGAATTCGTCGTTAATTTCGCAGAATTAACCTAGCATGTTTTTACTCTTAGGTTCTTTTAAAAAAAACCAATGGCTCACTCAAAATTTTTAAGTTGTATGACTTTTAAGTAATAATTCCATAGGCCGCTTCGCGGCATGCAGGGGGCTACGCCCCCTGCTCGCTATCACTCGCCAAATTTATTTTTTTCAGGTTTAGGTTGTTGGCTGTTCCGAAAGAGAGAAACGAAACCTGTTCGCAACCAGATAAGTATATATAATTGGCCATGCGCAAATAGGTTTCGTACTTTTTCTTTAAAAATTGCTTACATTCCGGACCGGTCGGATGGCGTGACGTCCAAAGTGCTTCTGTGACCTTAAAGTTGAGTAGACCATGGACAGATACATAAAGACAAAAACACTATCATTTACGTAAACAAAAAATGGTGAAACGTTACACGTAGGGAGATCCTTGCAAAAACGCATCTCACAACGAAAAATAATAAAACTAAAAAGTAGGTTTGTTACAGAATCTATCACCTAAACCGCTTCCACACAATATTTGTGCTCAACAACAAAAAAAAAACGCACAAATTTATACACTTCAGAAAGAAATTCGCCAAACAGGGCCTTCAGCTTATAATTTATTTCTAATTCATAACCCCCGGGAATTGCTGCGCAATTCACATTGGCCGCTTCGCGACCGGCTCGCTCGAATAAATAAGATTATGTGCTAGCAATTTAAAAAACAAATGTGGAGCAGTACATAAATGCAAATGAAGTAAAAAAAAAGTTTTAAAAATCACACGCTAAATACAAACGATTAAAAATATGCTAACGAAACCTAAATATAAAACACGAAAATATACCATTAATGACTCTAAAAATTCTTTTTCAAATGCAACAATCAAAAGCAAATAAAAAAAGCAAATAAAATTACGAAAAGCAAATAAATTTACGTGATAGTTTTCACCTGTTCCAAAAATAAAAAAAAACTTTTTGTTCGTTTTATAAAAAAAAAATTATTCCAGTTTAGCAGAATTAAGCTAATAAAATAATTTTGTTATAAAATGTTTGTTTATTGAAAATGTTTATCAGAGTAATGTTAAATGATTATTTATAATAGTTTTGTCATAATTTTTTACTATCTTTTTTTACATAATTTAATCCATAAACCTTCTATCTTGCTATAATATATTTTAAGGCAAAATCATATTTTTAATAAAAATCTGTAAACCTTTTCTATATATAAACACAAAACCAATTTAAAAAGAACAAGTTAATGAACTGTTCTTTTTAAAAGAACAGAAAAGAGAGCAACTGTTCTTTAAAAAGAACGTAACAAAATCACACATTTTTTGAAGATTTTCTGTGGCGTTTTGCAGAAAAGGAACAAGTTTTTTTTTGTGGCTGACTTATTGTAATTTTTAATTAAAAAACTAATTGGAAATTTGAAAAACAAATAAGTGGGCATCGAGGCATAAGGAAGATACACCTTCCCAAAAAAAATTGGGTTTCTGACATCAATATTTCATCATGTTATGGCTGCTCACACTTTCAAATCCTATACTTTAACATAGAGAGAAATTAATTTTTATTTTTAATTAAAAAACTAATTGGAAATTTGAAAAAAAAAAAAAAAAGGGTTGAGGCATAAGGGAGATACACCTTCCCAAAAACATTTGGGCTTCTGACATCAATATTTCATCATGTTATGGCTCCGGACACTTTAAAAGAGCTTACTTTTTTTTAATATAGAGAGAAAAATATTTAAAATTTCTTAAGGAAATATAAAAAAATGAAATAAATTATTTAAATTTAATTTTTTTATAATTAAAAAAAATTTAATTAAAAAAGTATTTTTTTAAGTAATAAAAACTAATAATTATGCCACTTTTGTTAAAAGCGCTCGAATGGTTAATGGTTTAACAGTGTTTTTAAAAATAATTTACACTACTTTAAAAAAAAATATTTCTGAGTTTGTAGTTTTAAATATCCGTCTCATTATTAAGCATACTTTATATATAAACATAAAGGAATAAAATTAAATAAAACTCATTTAATTCATTTTATTTGTTATGTACATTTTTAAGTAACCGGAAGTAATTATATTTTTATAGTAATTACATTTTTAGTTTACAGTATACTAAACAACTATAATTAATTATAAGCTGGTTTATGCATATTAAGCAAGATTTTAATAAAAATGAAAGTTAATATTTTCTCAAACAAACATTGGAGTTCTTCAAGTTTTACTTTTACTGATACTTTTCAGAAAACTGAGACTATAGAAATAAGAATCAAATGGGACGTTCAAAGTATAAGTTAAAAACATTCGGAGTTCTTAGAAATTTATTTGAAGCTTTGATTGAAACCCATAAAGCAGAAAACTGAATATTTATGAAACATAAACACAAATGAAGTATTTATTGTCTTACTTTTTGTTTATGTACCAAATTTCGAATTACTATGACAATAAGAGTCTAAGAGTTATATCAAAATATAAGAGTTAAATTTTGGCACTTTATAAATAAAAAAAATGAAATATATAGTTTGTTTTATAGTTTTATATAGTTTGTTTGAAATATATAGTTAACTTTTTTCGCGACCTTTATTTTGATGCAAAATTTGAAAACTAACAGAATCAATGCATAGTTAATATTCAATTGTTTTGCATTAAAAATGTTTTAGCAAGTAAACAACACAAAGCATTTTATCGAAACTTATTTATGTAGCATTAACCCCTTAAAATTCCCTTTTAATTAGGGATATATCTTTCCTTCCAGATTTTTTTCTAGACATTTTCTAATAAGAGTTGAAATCAAAGATTCCTGAACTATATTTCCTTATATTCATATAATCTTTTCATTACATTTACAATGATCTATTACTTTACAATGACTTTTTACAATGAGATTGTTTGAAAATTATATATGTATGGACATTAGTTTGATTTGCTACACTAATTTGTTTTGAAAGTATATTTAATAATAATAATAATAATAATAATAATAATAATAATAATAATATATAATAATAATAATAATAATAATAATAATAATAATAATAATAATAATAATAAATAATAATAATAATAATAACAATAATAACAATAATAATAATAATAATAATAATATAATAATAATAATAATAATAATAATAATAATTATTAATTATTATAATAATTATAATTAATTATTATATGTAATGATATTATAATATTATATATAATTAATATATTAATAATATATTATTATATAATAATATATATATATATTAATATAATATATTTTAATAATAATTATATAATATAATATATAATAATAATAATAATAATAATATATAATAAAAATATAATAATAATAATAATAATAATAATTTTCGAATATCAAATTTTTGGGCCACTCTATGTTCGAGGCCAATTTGGGGCCACTCTTTAGCTGAGGGCCATAATCACATGTAATGTACACATAATTTATGAATTCATTTACTCATAGAGAAAGGAAACCAAATTATTTCAAACAATTTTTCCCGTTTCAATAATTTTCTTTAAATGTATTTATTTGGTATTATCACATAAACTTAAGAGAAAAAACACCCCAATTTATTTTTTATGTAGCATTTATCAGAAATGCCAAACATCTTCTTACCAAACATGTTTGCTATTACGCGTTTCATTGAATTCCATAAAAAGTAGGTACAAGAAAATACTTTTTAAGATGACACTTCTTGAACATATGACTCTTTAACATATAGTTAACGTTACGTAATATTAAAACTGTATTTTTAGATTTTATAGTAGGTATTTGTATTAAAAGTAGATTGCTATTTTCACAATAACTCATGTCACTTTAATTTAAACATCAAAACAATCTTTTAAATTGCATTATATTACATAAATAAAATATGTTAATAATCTAAATGTTTATTTACCATAAAATGCAGAATAAAAATAAATATTTTAATACAATGTGAAATAATTACGCATTTGCAATTATTGCGAAAAAATATATGCACTTAAATCCTAGCAGCATTAAAAAGAATGCTTTAATAACATAAAAAAATAAATTTTAAAAAAATTAACTAGAAGTCAAAGAAAATATTTTTCATATAAAAATATAATTTTGAACGATTTACGTCAAAAACAAATATCAATATTGACACATTGCAGACAGTTTGTTTAAAAAGTTTATTCGGCTTAAGGAAATTTACAAAAATAAACTAATGTCATGACTTTGACAAGCTGTTAATGTAAATAAACTTCAATGCCATACATGCATAAATTATCAGTTTTAGGCTCATTTTTTCATTTCCTTAATTTTTTCATTAATAAATTTGCTTTACATTGTGTTAATTATTCAGTTTAGTAACATTCTAAAGAATTAGTTGGGATGTGTAACACGTTTCGTGAATAAAATAGCCTTCGGTAAAGTGAATATTAAATAGCTGGGTTTTTAGGTCTACTTTTTGAAGACAATAATTAATTATTCCCTTTGTAACAAATTAACAATCGGGTTATTTTGGTAGAAAAACATAATCTAATAAACCCATGCATATTTATGCCTCTAAGCTAGATAAAGAAAAATATCTCCACAAAAACTTCTTCTAAAAAAGATTTTTCAGTATCGGCATGGAAATTAAATGCGCGTAAAAAACATCTTGAAATGCTTAAAAATTGAACTCCGGGCGAATTGAAATGCTATTATAATTGCATTGACAATAGGGAGATTTTTTATGATGCTCTGAAGTGCAAAGGTAATAAAGATGAATTATCCTGTGCGGGGGAATTATCCTGTGGCTAGGGATAGTACCATTATCCTACATCAATCCAATGAATCTGCACATCTAAATATGGTTGAATGCATTTAAGGATAGCATGATTTGATCCTATTTGGATATATGATGGGATTAAAACCGTTATATAATAGAGTTTAGTGAAAAAAAATCATTCAGAGAAGTTAAGCGTAGGTTTGGCAGTATCAAATACACTATTGTTTGAATTTTAAGGATTTTGAAATAACTTTAAAGAATGATATTGAGTAAAACAAAAATTTAAATAATTCAGAAGTTTTTAGAGTGTTTCTTTACCGAATTTTAATTTTATACCTTTGGAAGGAGATTTTACCCGCTTGTCAAATCTATAGAGTCCAAAAATATAAATATCGTCTTTTATATTGAGGCTAATCTAGTCTGGAAACCGTCTCCATTTCAAATGATAATATTTATTCTAAAATAAAATAATTTTTGCATTTGGAACTTTCTTTTGAAATGCGCAAATAGATTGAATACTGTTTATTTGCTACTTTGCATTTTGCGTCTGTCTTTGCTTTGCTTTAAATATTTCTAACCTGTATTTGTACTTTTTTGAGTTTGAGACTTAAGTATAACAAAGCCTTCTCCTTTTTTCAAACTGTAAACTTGCCTTAAAAGAATCACACATATAGAAAATATGCTGTAAAATACATATTTTCCCTTTAAAATGTTTTTGCAATTGTCGACTTTTTACTTCTAACAATAATCTTCACGTCAAATTCTTTTCCTCTCAATCCTTCAACACAAATGGAAAATAGGGTGAAAATACATTAAAAAAATCGGCCATTGTCTTTTCGGTAAATGGAAGTTTGAACTATAAAAAGAGATCCGTGAACAAAACACAGATCTTAAATAAACGCATCAGAAGCTTATGGGTTAAATATTTTACCTTTTTCCATTTCCCAAATGCGAATTTTTAATGTTTCAATCAGTGGGTTTTCGAGACATTTATAACTCACAAATACTTTGTTCTTCGAAGCCGAATTCCTTGATAGTGGCTTTAATCGATTATCGGATTTTAATTGATGAAAGGTCATCCTGAATACTATTAACCTGAATACTAGCATACTATATAACTCTCATCCACAAACATAAAAATAACTGTTCACAAGGTCTAAACAATTGACATTTAAACTATCAATAAAAACGTCTGTTAAAAAAAACACTTAAAACTTTAATGGGTTACATATTTTTCTTAACATACCCCCTACAGCTGGTCACATTAATGGGTAGCATATTTTGTATTTCAATACTTTTTTTCTCTATTGTTCGTTTGCAAATAAAACTCATACATTTTACAACAACTTTAAAAACATGCATTAAAAATAACTCATTAAGTGTAACATTTTACATTATGTGTTACAGATTTTGCCTTTCAAAACGTTTTCACCATTGTACATTTACATTAATAAGTTTCTTACAGTTTACAACAACTTTCAAAAACATGTACTAAAACTAACCCATTATGCGCTACATTTTACGTTATGTGTTACATATTTTGCTATTCAAAACATTTTCGCGATTGTACATTCACTAATAAGATGGCCAAATAGCATCATTGGGACTGAAAGGGTTAAAAACGTTTTCACGATTGTACGTTCACAAATAAGCATCTTGCCCAGTTTACAATAACTTTTAATTCACAATTACAACGGCCTTCCTAGCTAATGAAATGTGTTTAACAAAGACCATGATAAAAGCTCTGGACAATCCTTAGGTTCTCTGATGAATGGTCCTTCTGAATCCCATTAGCAGGAATCCCGTCAAACTGACCGAAGCTGATCGCCAAGATCCTCCCCTTAGATTGGATGCGTGATAATAGGAATCGTCTCGGTACATTGTGATAGATGAATGTATAAATGAACCTTTATAATGGGTTTCGTATTCAGAGTAATTTTGAGGGTAATAGTCGTTGAAGAGTTGTGAGCGCATTTCCTTGACTTAAAAAAAGTTATTAGAGAATATTAAAGCATTTTTACCACCACAGTTTAACTGTTTGATTTATGCTCATTTTTTCGTTTTTACTATTGAATAGTTTATAATAGGGGAGGTCAGGGTTAGTTTTTCAATGGTGCAAGTCTTCCACCTTGATGATGATGATGTCGTGTCCATGGATAGAGACTATATAGGACCTAGGTCTCATAGACCGCCCCAGCGATCTGCAGACAGTGGTCCTCATAAAGGTCTTCGTAGGGCGAGTTGGTAATTTGCTGCAATTTTGCCAGGATGGCTGGACAAGAGAAATATGTTTTGGATCCAGTTCCGAGTCGGGGCAGTTTCTGCAGCTGGAGTATTTTCTAGTTTCATCTTTTTGGATTTCCATACCTTTGAAGTGGCCTGTCCTTAATCTAGTTAGGGTGTATTATGTATTGGTCTACTTGCCTTTTTGAGCGCATTAGAAGTATCTGTTTAGGCCAGTAGTAAAAAGGGGACAGTTTTTCTTGTTTTTAGGCAGATACATTCTAAAGCAATTAGAAAGCTACCCTCCTTCCACCTTGAATATTGGAAATGAGCAATTATGGGGTGTCAACTGGGGACTTCGTTTATAAAGCAACACGTCATAATCCGCCCACAAAATTATTTGTCCAGATTTTGTTGTCCTATTATTTTTAGAGCCGTTTTTGTAATTTGATTTTAACGCAGAGAAAAACTTTCTATTTATATTGAAGTCACATGTGATAATTCCGATATTTTGCAACATTTTGCTATACTTCCGGCAATTTCCAGAATCCACCTAAACAATAGAACCACAAAAAGGGGCCGTAGTGAGCCTAGTGGTCAGCGTCTCGGTCTCGGGATCGGAAGGTCCTGCGATCGAGTCCGGTACCACTGAAGACCTACCGAGTATATGCGGAGTACGTGCTCGTTAAATCTGTTGGGTCCGAAAGTCCTCTAAGTTCCCATACCAAATCAATACCTCTGGGGTGACAAGCCAATTCTGGGGATCCTCTAGTTGGCCTCTGTCTCTAAAAATTAGATGGATCCACTTATGTGTGTGTGTTGTCTGTCTTACTTGACGAAGGTTTATAAGCGGGTCGCTGACCAAGCACACAAACCTGAATATATATGTCTACCAACCAAACCAACCAACCACAAAAAGACAAACTCCACAGTTTGTTTAAGTTCATTGTTATTGATATGATAATAGCCTTTATTGAAATGTGTTAAATTAAAGCTTTGATATAATAAACTGACATTTTCTTTTATAACATTTATACATTTTCTGGGTATATTCTCTTCCGATATATTAATTTACAATAAAACATTACAATAAAAATGACAAAAAAAGTTGTATTGCAAGTTGTGTTAAATTCTTACAAGAATAGTTGGAATATTTGTCCCGTGGATTTTTAGTATATTGGAAAAATGCGCCCCGTATACGGGGCACGTTTTCAAGACCATAACTCTTGGAGTTAACCACTTCCTGTCGACAACTCAAATTATATTTTGAAAAGGAGTAAAGCTAGATTGTAGCTAAAAGCGTAAGAAAACCAATGATATCCTGTTTTCTCGAAATATATGAAAGTAAAACATTTACAGCAAAAAAAAGAAAAATACCTGGGAAAATAATTCATGTGTCCTCTACCAATTAAGCATATTTAAATTTAAGTGCTAAGTAAGTAATTAAGTATTAAGTTTAAGTTAAAAATATATAAAATTTTAATAAAGGTTTTTGAAAGTTTTCTACCAGTATCACCAATGATTTAACATTAACAAATATTTCATTGAAATATAAGCATACATGCATTTTTGCCCAGTTACTTTGTTACAGTGCAAGGTGGAAATTAAAAAAAATACACTTGCGCATAATTGTGTTTATTTGAATGAAGTAAATTACTACTATAATAGTTTAAACAAAAACTCTACAGTCTGGTCATTAAAACTGTTAAGCTTAGTTTCGTTTCCTCAGGAAGGATCCCACTGAGATCAAAAAAGACTACAGTAATTTAATTTAAACTAAACACTGATTTTTGAGAGTGCTGTTTTGACACTAACCTTCCTTAAGAAACAATATTATTTTTATTCAGAAAATATCTCCAACTTTGCGCAAGAAGCATGAGAGTATTCATGAAGAAAACACCGTTTATTATTGGCGCAAATAGTTTATTTGGTAAAAATTTTTACATGTTTCTGCGGGTCTGGTGCTCGCCTTCTTCAGCAATATACACAACACAAAATAACAGACGTGATGGCTCGAAGCTGTAAAACATGATATCCGGAAAAGGGGTGTAGAGGGAGAGGGGGAGAGGAAATGTGCGTGGAAGGAGAGAAAGGTTACTCTGTTGCTATGAGACTTTTCCAATTACCAATTACTTACACTCTTAAAACAAAAGAGTGAAATCCACTCCTATAGGGGAAGTGCATTTTCGGCACCGGAAAGGAGTGGAAATTAACTCAGACTGAGTTAAAACCGCTCGTTTTAAGAGTGTAGGACGTAGATTGTTTTCTTTTATTTCTTTTACCCACTCCGCAAAAAGAGTGAAATCCACTCCTATAGGAGAAGTGCATTTTCGGCACGGAAAGGAGTGGAAATTAACTCAGACTGAGTTAAAACCGCTCGTTTGTTTTAAGAGTGTATTACTTATACAATACTGCTTTTACTAGTAGTTAAATAAAGTAATGAGTACTAACGAGGCTAATACACACTGCACATAAAATCCCATTTTTCGCATAAATGAGCTGTTAAATAGTTTAGTAAAGACAACTTAACTAATATACTAATCCTTTACTTCAGACGAAGTCAAGTCAGTTTTTTAATTCTAATTTTGCTATTTCAAATAGCTAATTTTCTATTTGGTGTTTAGTAATTTTCTAAATAGTGCTCCTAACAAAAGACTGTTAGTAAGAGTGCATATAAGGGTAATACACTGTTAAAAATTTGGTGCTAGGTTTCACCATGATATTGGTTGGTTTCACCATGATATTGGTTCCTAGTAGCTGCAACGGCTGAATGGTGAAATGGTTCACCTTTTTTTCGGTGTTTGGTTGAACCATTTTTCTGGATTTGGAAACAAAAACCTGAGAAATGGTTCAACCGAATACCAAAAATATGGTGAAACGTTTCACCATTCAGCCGTTGCAGCTACTAGGAACCAATATCATGGTGAAACCAAGCACAAAATTTTTAACAGTGTAAAATTGTGATTTATTCTACATTTTCTGATTTATTTTTTCTCATATACACTGTTAAAAATTTTGTGCTTGGTTTCAATATGATATTGGTTCCTAGTAGCTGCAACGGCTGAATGGTGAAACGTTCCACCATATTTTTGGTATTCGGTTGAACCATTTCTCAGGTTTTTGTTTCCAAATCCAGAAAAATGGTTTAACCAAACACCGGAAAAAAGGTGAAACATTTCACCATTCATCCGTTGCAGCTACTAGGAACCAATATCATGGTGAAACCAACCAATATCATGGTGAAACCTAGCACCAAATTTTTAACAGTGTATATTAAATGTATTGTTCTGCTGGTTTAGTTAAAAGATCTTCCACCCATAGAAATTTTTTATAATTCCCTTATAAAACAACTACAAACCAAGATTTCAAATTTTCATTAAAAAATACAGAATATAATTTATTCAACTACTTCCACAAAACAGTGTTACAGGTTTTCTTTTGTTTTTCAAAAAATGTCAATTCGCTTGAATGAGTCTAGTATCATATTACAAACTTAAAAAAATCTTAGAGAACCAAAGTATTTAGTTTTTTGCTTGTAGAGTTATTATTCATTTTCAGTGACATATTTTTAAATATTACGTTCGTTAACAAATTTTAATTAGCTTTAAACTAAGAAAAATAGAAAATTACTAACATGAAAACTTTCAATTGCTTTTGATACAAAAAACTAAAAAGCTGTCACATTATTTGCATATAATACATGAACTCTTTACGAACTGTCAAGTATATATTTCCTAATTACATAATTGCTATAATTATCCTTCCCACTTAAATTATAATACAGTATCATTAAAGGATCTAATTAGTTATCTATTTTATTGTCTTTTGACATGCAATATTTTCAATACTGTAGTCAAAGCTTTGATATTAATGTTGGGTGTGGTAATTAAAATTATTAAGTTAGGTTATGATTTTGTATAAAACTAATTTTGAATTCTAAAATATTTTAATGTTCTGAATCAGACTTGTATTCTTTCCTTACACTTTCCCTGACCCAAAAATGAACGTCTAATTCACAACTTTCCTCACCCCATTTATTACCACATATTAGGATTTATTGAAAGTACATCGTCCAAGTTAATGTTTTAAATACGCTGTTGCAACAGTAATGACCAATAAACTTATAATTGCTGACAAACCAACTTATTTAATAGTGTCTAATTAAATAGTCTAGCGGTCCCTAGTTTGAAAAAAAATGATTAATATAAAATATTAGACTTTTACTTAAGTGCTCCCTCCTTTAAATGAGGGTCCCATTGTAACTATCAACATTGCATATGATATACGTTCTTCATATACTTCTTCCTCTGAGTGATAATGCAATAGGCTGAAGTGTAAACTTTTTTTCACTGCATGAGCTTCAATTTAAAATTTTTAACAGAAATTGTGTGAATTTCTTATATTTTTGCAATTATATTTCTGTAGTAGATGATTAGAAATGATCTCCTCCTTGCTTTCATCATCATCAATAGCTCGACAGTCCTGGGTGGACCCTGGCTTCCTCAAGGAGATTTGCCCAGTCTCTCCTTTTGTGCGCAACAGCTTTCCAGTCTCTGACCTTTATCGAAACAAAGTCCTTTTGGAGGCAGTCCACCCACCTCAGTCTGGATCTGCCTCTTTTTCGAGTTCCATTTGGTTTAGCCAAAAAAATCTTTTTTGTTGTTCTGTCATCATTCATTCTAATAATGTGTCCGGCCCATTTCATGCGTTGGATTTTATGATATTTCAGGATGTCCGGCTCTCTGAATAGTTTATAAAGTTCAGAGTTAGTTCTCCTTCTCCACACTCCATTGTCACAGACACCACCAAAATTGACCGGAGGACCTTCCTCTCAAAAGTAGCGAGGGTCCTCTCATCAGCCTGGGACAAGGTCCAGGTTTCAGACGCGTAGGTGAGAACTGACCTGATTAGACTTTTATATATCAGCAACTTTGTATCTCTTTTAATGTTGTTTGATTTGAGAAATTTTCTAATGCTATAGAAGCACCTGTTGGCTGTAGTTACTCTCTTTCTGACCCCTCCTTGCTTTAAATTTTGAAGTTAAATAAAATTATTAACTTTATAATTTTTTAAAAATTATATGCATTGCTGGGAAATGTGACAGTAAGGTGACAGGTATATACTTCTGTATCAATCAGAGGGTTAAAAAAGGAAAAAATAAGATATTTAAATATGAATTGAAATGTAACAGATTATATATTTACTGCATACTTTCATGTTTTTATTTTAAATCCATTTTATGGGAATTTGTAGTATGAATAGCATAAACAAAAAAAAAATCATCGATGAAGTAGCATCATGTCGATTTTCGTAAAATATTCTAATGAAATTTTGAATAAAGTATAGCTCTATAAATTAATATCAAAATAATTTTTCATTTTATGTTTAAATTGTAAAGTATATCCTTGTGTAATATTATTTTTATAATTGCGTGAAAAAAATCCGATTTTTACACTATAATTTTAAGATCAGACGCGTGCGAAAAGTTATACTTTTTAGAAACAGTGATACAAAATTACTTTTTTTCACCCAAAAGCAGTGAAAAAAAGTACTTTTTTTCACTCTTTTCATAAGATGCCAACATTTAAAGTAAAATTTCTATTTCATAATCTTCATAAAATCCAGAAATTTATTGATCTGCTTTATTTATAAATATTATGCGCGTGAATTTTATTATTTTTTTATTTTTGAATCAGTATCCATGTTCAAATGTTTGACTTTAAATTAAAAATTAGTTTTCCTTTTGTAGTTCCAGAGATTTATCGATGCCGATCTTCTTTACGTAAAAAAATTAGCACGTGAATTATTTTTGAACCAATGAGATTTGATTTTTTTCACGTAATTATAAAAAATAGTGTATGAAACACGTGTGAAAAGTAAACTTTTTAAAACACGTGTCATTATTTCAAAATCCACTAGTTTTAAAAAGTGTTACTTTTCACACTTGTTGCATAAATAACTATTGTTTTATGAATGCTCGTATAAGGTATAAAATGAACTTTTATGCATGGTTTGGGATATGACATACATATTTCAAATTTTATCTCTATGTTATGGTTAAGCAGAAATTTTTGCTTTACTACCCTAAAATTATTAGGTTAAAATTATGTGATTTTGTAAATATTTTATTTCAAGGCATACGGTGAGCTATGTTTCAATTCAGAAGTATAGTAAATTCCTTTATGTAAAATATTGGATATAGGTATTGTGATATTTTTTGGGGATTTGATGAAATAAGAACTATATTTTACTGTTAACTCTTGATTTATCCTATCGATTTGTTAGGTAAGAAAAAGGTAGGTTGGAAATCGTTAAGGACTAAAAATTTATTTTTTTTAGCAAATTTGCATGAAAATCGACGTGGATAAAATTATTTTATTCATTTATTTGAAAAAAACTATAAAATAATCGTTTGACTGTTATTACATTAAATGTATATCTCAGATAATTCTGAGGTTTTTTTTAAATGCAGTTGAAAAAAAGAATGAACTTTTATTATATTTTGTAAAGCAAATGATTTAAAATGAATATTTAACCAATTTTTTTTTTCAGTTGGTCGGAATATGTTAATAACTTATCTAAAGATTATTATATTTTGTGAATTTTCTTTCATAAGTAGTTATGTACCAAAGTAACATTTAACAGACGTTTTGAAACACCTGGCAATGCAGATAAAGAAAGTGTATTCACAAAACATATTGATAAGATAACGGATGTAATATTTGTTAACCTTTTAAATTATAAAAAGTATCCTTTAAAAATTTTAATTGCCTGTCTAACTTTTAATAGATTTGATAAAAAAAACCCATTTAAACCATTTAATATAACACACAACAGAGAAAACACCAATTGTGCAATGTAATATAAAAATATACTTTAAAAAAATTCAATTGTGTGTCTTATTAAAATTAGATTTTGAAAAGTATCAATACACTTCATTAAAATAAATTTCTTAAACTTATACAAAAGCAGCTTTCACTCTTAACTCTTTGAAATGAAAATTTATTTTATCTCATAAACATCAAAAAATATTTCTTTTCAATTTATATTGCACATATTTTACTGTCTCATTTTAGAAAAACTTTGTAAAATCGCAAAAAAAACTCCTCATGGAATAATATATACTGTTACATTTTTAAAAAAATACATCATTTACATAATAAAGCCATATCCAAGTAGATAATATACAACTTTCAATCTTCAGGGAATACTCGTTAATTTTTTGAGTCTTCCCTAGGAAACCTTTTATCTTATTCCAAGTACTCGTAACTATGACAACGAGTTATTAGTAGACAGATTTTTCAATCTTTTAAAATGTTACCATTGTTAAAACACAAATGAATGCTAACAAAAAGTCCTGTAGCAATTTTTTGTCAAGTTTCGCATGTACTATAATGGCAAAGATTTCTTTTTCGATGTTATGAGTTACAATCTTAAACTTTTTTTTTTACAAATTGGAAACTATGTTCTTAAAAAAGTATTTTAGATGATCTAACTATTAAAATGAAGGAATAATATTAGAATAAGGGGCCATGTCCCCTGTTTTTTAAAACTTTTATAAAGATGCGCATGAATGGATTTGTTTGAAAAATAAAAAAATAATTTTTATATGAAATTAAAAAATATATGAGTTTAGGCTTTTTTTTAAAAAAAATCTTATTTGATAATTTTTATCGTGATTATATTAACAAAATTTTTTTATAAGGACTGTTACGGAAGTCATTTACAAGTATTCTAAAAAATAAAATATTGCTGTAAGACACTCTTCAATTTTTTCTTGTTCTGAAGTTTCTTAAATAAATATTTTCAAATTTATTATATCATATCAGAGTTCATTATTTCTAACTTAAATACTTTATCGATATTTGTTAGGTTGCAGCTTTACTTTTGTTTTTACTGATCATTAATATGAAAAAAGTTCGTTAGGTACATTTTTTACCAATTTATTTAAAAATCTTTTTCTAACGTTTGATTTATCTTTATTATTCATTTACGTTACCACAATAGTTAATACTAATAGTAATAAAATTAATTCCAAAACTATTTTGTTTGTCGTATTCAGAGCAAAATTATTTTTTTGTTTGATTAAAAAAATTTTAGAACCAAATGAAAAAATACTTATTTTTTTTTATTCAAAAAAATCATTTTGAAACTATTAAACAGAAATTAAAAACAAGTATAAAATGTTAAATATACATCTAATTTGTACCAAATGTCTTCTAAACTATTAAACTTTAATCAAGAACATATATAATATGCTAAATCTATAAAATTCTATTCATATTTTATTACACGTGTTTTTTAATGCACGAATACTACTGCATTTCAAACAATAATGTTTGAGTTCATAAATATTTATTTTACAAAAACCTCACAGCAAACAAAACCCATTCAAAAAATTTATATTTTACAATAACTTACATCCGCAGAAAACATTACCTATGAAAACATAAAAACGTTTTCGAACTCAACCACAATATTTATGGAATGTAAATCTTAAAAATACATCAACCTTTCACCAGGTTTAAAGTGTTTGCACAACAAACGAAATTCAAAAATGTGGAATATCTCTTCCTCCGTTCTCATTTTTCCTACATTACGAAAATGGCTTTCAATGGCAAGATATTCCATTTTTTCTCGACGCCGTTTTTTTCAGCCATTTTGAACGTGATACGATTCATGCAGCCTTCGAATAAAAACGTCTCTGTGGGATTCTGGAATTTCCTCTTCCATTGACAAATTCTGGGGTTTTTTTTCTTTGCACTGGTGAAAAAAATTTCTGAAAGTGGTCACTGAATACTCGAAAAAAGAAATTTCCGATCTTTTTAGGAATCGAAAATAGTTTGAATATCTGTTGCTTTTAACTTTGTTTTTTTAAAGAAAAACCTTCATTTTATTATTAATTTCCGGGTTTGTGCATGATATCATGCGTCAAAATGAGGTTTAAAAATGTTAAAAAAATTACTGAAATAGCAGAAACAATACTCTTATATTTTTTTGTTCAAAAATATTGTTCTTAAACACCACGCTTATTAGTATTTTTTAAAAATCGAAAATAGTTTGAATATCTTTGGCTTTGAACGTGGGTTAAAAAAAATTATTATTAACTTCTGATTTTGTGAATATTTGCATTTGTCCTAATTAATTTTAAAATGTTTCAAAAATTACTTTATCAAAGAAATACCAGAAACAATGCGCTTAATTTTTAATTTAAAAATGATTTTCTTATTCAATGCGTTTAACTCTTACTTGCTTGTATCAATGAGATTCCAAAGCACTTGCGTCATCATTTGAAAATAAAAATAAAGTTAAACTTGAAATATATTGGTTTTGTCGGAAAAACAACAACATGTTCAAAGTTTACAACATGTACAAAATATATGTTCAAAGTTTTGTCTTTTCCCGATACATTCTAAAAAATATTATAAAAAGCTCGCATTTTTCCACGTTTGGAAACTTAATTGTATCTTCGAAACCCTATTGTATCCACTTACGCTATTCAAGAAACTAATTAAAAACTTGGTTTTAGTATAAATTGTTATCTACAAAAGAAAGCGGGTGCCATTTGTTTTAAAGTTTGTCCTGTAAAAAAACCTTCTCAAAATTCCATGCTGCAGTAAAATTGAACAAAAAGTACTTCATTGCCACGTTTAACTTCTTTTCCAATGTATTCACAAAATTCCAGTGTTCACTCAACTGTACAATCGGCAAAAAGAGCTTACACAAAAAACACACTTAGCTTACACAAACAGCTTACACAAAAGTGCACAAAAAAGATAATTTGATATAGTTAGAAAAGAAGGAGTCAGGGCTGTTAGTTATACATAAAGAACACAGCACTCTTCGCGAAAAGTGACAATTTAGCAAAAAATACAAATTTTCTGGATGACTGGTCTTAAGAACGAAAGATTTTAAAATGTAATGTTAATTGTTTATTAATTTTTACCGTCGGAAAACTCGTTTTAACTTTGTGAGGTTGTGTTTAATGCCCGTGAAGTAATTTAAAAAAAAAATTAATTATGTATTTGTAGAAATTACTTAAATAATTAACATTTTTAAGTACTAAAAATGTAGTATGAATATTTACAGGTTAAAATTTTTAATGATGATTAATTTGCAATTTTCCATTATACTCATAGTAAGAAATATTTTTATTTGATGAATCTGCTTCTATAATTGTTTTTTACTCATTTATAAATTATTATCTAACAAAAATAAACAGTTACCTATTTTTTACTTATTCAATAGCTTGTAGGTTCTTTTAAAAACTATATTTTACTCGTTAAATGAAATAAATAGCTATTTATCAGTTTTACTCATTAAAAAAAATACCTAATATATATAAAAAAACTTATACATTAATAACACCTTTAAAAAAATAATGCTAAAAACAGTCAGAGCATAATATTGGTAAATATATTTATGTGATAACGCATATAAAACTAGAAAATAAAACAAGTTTGTGTGAAAAAAGCAATTTATCATGTTTCAAACAATAATGACGTACTGAAAAATTTATGTTCGCAAATAAAATATTAGCTTTTTTTTAGCTAGCGTTACGATTAATTCATTAGCAATTCCCTAATCTGCACCACCATTAATAAAATATTCAAGTATCGTAATGAGAGCTTGTTTATGATGAAGAAGGACTAATAACTGTGAAATTAAAAAATGATGTTTAAATAGTGGATGGATCTTTTTAAATATTAAACTTGAATTAAACAGGGAATTTTGTATTTAAAAAAAAAAATCTTTAAAAAATCATGATAATATTATTTGATGATGATAATGAAATAATTGCGTATTGATTGATATGGAGGTAGAAATCTTTGTAAAACGCTTAAAGTAGCCAAAGAAAAAATGTTTGATTTGGACATTTGGAGCATAAATATGTATTCATTTAGAAATAAAATGAGTAAAGCTAGTTATTTTATGTTTCATAAATATCAGTGTTTAAAGAAACTATTAGATGACACATAATTGTGGTTGTTAAATTTGTAATGTTTTATTATTTGTTGAATGTCCGTTTTTATTTTTAGGGTACGATGCAAAAGAAATAAAAAAATGAACTCATAATCTTCAACCATTTCACATAACTTGGTAAGTAAACGCCTGCAAACTTTACAATTTTGCTTATATAAAACATAGTAACTATATTTTTCTCTTGGCTTATGAAGCGTGCATTATTTAAAACTTGTTTCTACAAGCTGTTAAAGTATTATGTAGATAAAAAAACAAGGTCTTTGTGGTTATGCATGCATTTTAATAGATCGGTCATCGGTTTAATAGTCATCATTCGGTTTAATAGTATATCATTCTCAAATTAATATAAAATAACTAGGTGTGCTTTAAAATTTTAATGAAAAAAACCATGACAATCGTAGTTTGGACTTGATACTGTAGTTTGCAGTCACCTTTACGAAGTAAAATTAAAGTTTTTTTTCTTTGGATTAGTGAGACCACCAGGATTACTATTGTTTGTTACATAAATTCTAAGGAAAATCATATAACTAGGTGAGATCTAAAATTTTAATGAAAAAAAACCTGCCATAGCAAGTTTGGACTGGATGCTGTAGTTTGCAGACATCGCTACAGCGTGAGATTAAAGTTTGTTAGTTTATTTATTATTATTATTTGATTAATCAGAATTTGTTCCCACAAGCAATTTTAAAGTATTATGTACATAAATATTCTAAAAAAACAATTGAAAAATTTGGTGTTTTACCATATATTTCAATAGTTCTTATTACCACCAGGTTCACTATGTTTGATATCATTTCTAAGTAAAATCTAGCAACTAGGTGCGTTCTAAAATTTTAATGAAAAGAAAATTGGCAAAGCAAGTTTGGACTGGATGTTGTAGTTTGCAGACTCCGCTACCGGCGTGAGATTAAAGTTTGTTATTTTGGATTTTCGGAGTATAACACGGATCAGTGAGAACTTGTTACGAAAAATAAGCAAGAATTGACTTTAGTCCCTAGTTCTAAGGAAACAAAATTGTTAGTTTGGAAAAGATTTCGAAGAAGAAATTCTAAACTATTTTTCTATACGATGTAGCATTTTAACAAATATTTTGTATTTGTACAAAAGTTAGTTTTCTTACGAAAAAATACTTTGTAGCTTGTTATAAATTGAAATATTAAATCTTAACACGAAGTTTAAAGTTTTTCAAAACTGCATCGAATAGTATTTTGTGGCTTTTTTAAAAAGATTCGTTTTCCTCAGAAGCTTTTGCACGGTCTACATACACTGTTAAAAAATTTGTGCTTGGTTTCACCATGATATTGGTTCCTAGTAGCTGCAACGGCTGAATGGTGAAACGTTCCACCATATTTTTGGTATTCGGTTGAACCATTTCTCAGGTTTTTTGTTTCCAAATCCAGAAAAATGGTTCAACCAAACACCGAAAAAAAGGCGAAACATTTCACCATTCAGCCGTTGCAGCTACTAGGAACCAATATCATGGTGAAACCAACCAATATCATGGTGAAACCTAGCACTAAATTTTTAACAGTGTACTGCTAAATATAAATTACTTTAATAAAAGGTAAATGCCCTTTGTTGAGTTAAGTTTACCCAATATACACTTTACACTGTTAAAAATTATGTGTTTGGTTTCACCATGATATTGGTTCCTAGTAGCAGCAACGGCTGTGTGGTGAAATGTTTCACCTTTTTTTCGGTGTTTGGTTGAACCATTTTTGTGGATTTGGAAACAAAAACCTGAGAAATGGTTCAACCGCATGCCAAAAATATGGTTTAACGTTTCACCACACAGCCGTTGCAGCTACTAGGAACCATATTTTTGTGAAACAAAGTGCATAATTTTTAACAGTGTAAAGAGAGATTGAAATGCTCACTATTTTCCACCATTTTTCAAAAACGGGGAATGCTTCATCCAACATAAAATGGCGTACTCATACCAAATTCATTTTTCTGCTACATTGGGAGCTGTGGATTTCTAATATCATCTAAAAAAATGCCAAAAATTATGAACTTTACTCGAAATATGCACCACACAAAAATTCTATGAAACTCACGTGACCAAAAAACAGTGCCTGATGTAACGTTTCATGCCCTTGGTAATTTTTCTAAAAATGGCGCTATAGTTTTCATAAGATTCCTTGAAATAAGCAAGCAAACTTAGCAAAAAATTCTCCCGTGAAGAAAAATCTGCTAATTTAAAAAAAAAATTCGGAAATATTTTCCAACAGCCTTTTTCTGGTATGGGAGATTAGTTTGAAATGGTAATAAAGCGAACCGTTTAGTATAGTTTTAATTATCGTCGCACTAGAGCTACACGAGGGCTATTGGCGACGGGCGTCGTATTTTAGAACCACAAGAGCGAACCGTATATTTTATATCCAGTTAACTGTTGGATAAATCGAAATAAATGTAACTTAGAATACTCACTTGTGCTAAAAAGTACTTTTTTACGGTCTGAGATTACTAAAACATATTTCGTAGTTTCGACAACTATATAGTGTAGAAGTTGGTAAGAAATAGCACGTTAATAGAAAGAAAACTAAGCCTATCTATGGCAAGATAATTGTGAGTGTTTTAACTGAAAGTGATATATCGCTTAATCGTTTAATTTAAAGTCATTTGCCGACTATTTTAATGTTTTTACTAGTGTAAATGGATGCCATTCGACGTATATTTGAAAAGACTATTGCTTGCAAATGTGCTAGAAATACATTAAATTTCGCCATTCTAAAGTATTTTTTTTAAGTATTCAATTTTTGAGTCCTATTTCCTGAAACTAAAACATCAAGGGTTTTTATTTGTAAAACTTAACTATGCATTAATTTGACTATGCAACAAGCAGATATTTCCGTAACTCCCTGTATTAAAATAAACATATGCGATTAATTTCTACAATATTTAATATGATTAAAACTATTTCTGAAAACACTGAATCATATCAAAACATTTTATGTAATAATTTTTTTCTTAACTACATAGGATTTAAAAATGATATTGAACCGTGATATAAACTCTAGTAGTGCTTGATTATTATTTTTAAGAACCTTTAGGTTTTCGAAATATCTTTTTTACAATAAAGAATGTTTTCCCTGTAAACTTAATAAAAGGAAAAAATTATATCAAATTAAACATTTTAAAAATATGACCTTTGACCTTTAGGTTTTCGAAATATCTCTTTTACAATAAAGAATGTTTTCCCAGTAAACCTAATAGAAGGAAGTTTTTATATCAAATTAAACATTTTAAAAATATGACCTTTGAAACATATTTTATAGGATGGGGAAAATGATACCTTAATTGTCTCTTGAAGTTATAATGACAATACATGTATGTCGTTATGCAATAGATATAAGATATTAAACAAACTTTTTATCCGATTAAACGATAATTTATCGTTTGACTTATTAATCTGACAAAATTGTATGCCACTTTTTAGGTAAAAAGAGAGGATAAGAATTTTAAATGATATTCTAAAATAATAATATTTAATTTTTTATATTAAAAATAGTTATAACTGCAAATAAAATTTTAAGTAAGAGTATGCTTTTAATCACCAATAAAATTGATAAACAATTACAAACATTGCTTTCATATAAGTAACGCATCATTAATATAACTAATTTACGCAGAAAACCTTTTAACCCTCCTCAAAGTAAAATTTTTTATGGCATATTAACCAAGACTGTATGTCATACGTCAAAACCTAATATCGAACAAAATCAGGAACAGTTTTATAGAATTGGAAACAATAAGCCAAATAGTTTAACAAAATAAAATAATCTATAAACAAAATATAATATAAAATTCATAAAATACTTTAATTTATGAAAAGTTACCAAGTCACACTTGAAACTTTTTCAAATGAACATAACAATGCGTTGAGAAAACAAGACAAACTAAATATTTTACAATGTCAGAAATATCTTTTCATTATTATTTTTTGATATATCCAGACAAAGTTTTCCTATTAAAGTCAGCAAGAAGTATCTTAAATACGAATTTGATGTAAACCGAGAGATGCCATCTTCCTACTGAAATTGGGTATTCGTTCAAAGAATAATGTGTGGAATAATTGGGGTTTCAAGATAGCGTGCATGATTCATGGTTTTTTGCATAAAATTGCGTGTTGGACTTTAAAAATTGTCTTTCGTATGGAATTTACTTCACCTAGGAAAATAAAAAAATGACAAAATAAATATTTCTGTAAAGTTACGCATGTAAACTTTTTTTTTAATCGAGAGGGACTATATTAACTTCAAAGGTATCTGAACTGACGCGTAAAAATAATTTCCCTGAAATTAGTTTAATTTAACAGTGTTTCATGTAGAATTTTTAAGGAAAAAATAAGTTCTACGTATTTGAGACAGTGTGAAAAAGTCACTTTTACACACTTTCTTTCAAAAGTATCTTTTAAGCACGGGTTTCTTACATTCTTCAAGTTATCAACTATTTATGATTTGTGGGAAAAAAAGTAGGATTTTTAGCTTTTTCAGAAAGGTTTAGTTAGGTTTTTTAAAAATAACTTCTCCAGAGCCAAATATACTAATCTTTAACTATAAGGGAAAAGTCCTGACTGACTCACGTATTAATGCCTAGTCAAAACTATTAAAGGTACAGATATTAAGTTTTTAGAGCTTAATCCTTTTCTACTAAAGGTGTCATTTCAAAAGGTATTTTTCGAAATTCACACTCAAAGAGGTTGAAGAAAGCAAAATATCAGCCAATTTCTTCTGGGGATTAGCAATGAGCATTGTTGAAAAGTACGAAAAATCAGATACCTACCTTTTGTACTTTGCGTACTTCCTTTTTTTTAGCCTATCTGTATCCCCCTTTCGAATTCCGTTGAACGTCAGATTTTCTAGGGGTTTTTTTGTTGAAGAAAAGTACGACATTGAAGACCAATCTTATACACTTTTTGTCCTTCTGTCTGTACGTACGTTAAAAAGGTCTTTCCATTTTCCGGAAAGTAAGCTATATTAGTTTTTTCATATTTTCATTTTTCTACTGAGGTAAACATAAATGTAAAAATATTTCTGTGGAAATTCTGTATGAATAAACTCTCTTGGAGACTGGTTCAGTTGGATTTATTAAACATTTTCTTATTGCGGTAAGCAAGTTATAACATTAAATGATTAAATTTTAGTATTATTGATATAATATACTTATTTTCAATGTTTTAATATAATTGCTTGAACATTTAGTTGCAGATTGATTTCACTATAATATAAATATGAATTTCATGGCTTTTTTGTATTTATTAGCATATTTTAAATTAGTATTACTTCTATTTCCCGCAAAGTACTTCAAATGCAGAATCGTATGTTTATAAGAAATGAACCATGTTATCAATTAAGAATAATTCTGTATGTAATCAAAATACCTCCATTTTTATGTGATTATTTCAGTTTTATTTTAGTACACTTTTATAAAAATGGCAATTATTTAAATCGACATATCAATCTAATTTAATAGCATTTCGATATTTAAATCCTCTGAGGAATATTTTAATCACGCTCTCATAAAAATAGCATCACAAAATGCTCAAATGAGCATAATTAAACTTCTTAAAACAGATAAGTGTCGTTGAATAAATTTCAAGCAATATCCTTTTTAACACAGTGTTCACTTTTAAAGCATTCCTTTTATCAGGTAGTTACAGGTCGGAGTGTGCTTTTGGATAAAGCTAGTCCTGCCCTGACAAGATTCTTTGTTGCTTAATCAGTTTGGTTGGGTGAAGTCCAGCACAAAAAAAGCTATGATCGAATGGCTGGTCGCGATTTGTGTTACGTTGCCAAACAGCGAAAATCCCCAAATGTGGTGAACATTCCACTTTAGTTTTATGCAACTTGATAGGTACAGTTAAATTGATTTGGATTAGGTACTGATTAATTAAATTGTAAAATTTAAAGCTCGCCAAAAGTCGCCAATGAACGGACCGGTCATTATATCAAAGCTGTACCAAAAACAAATCACCGTTAATATGGGTGCACCTGTGAACGCCGGGTTTATAAAACTAGCATTAGATAATTCTAGTTTTTCCTAATTACAACTAGTTTTAACCAATGAAATCGGTAGTTTCAATCGAATACCAATCAAATGTAATGGCATTTCAATATTTAAATACTCTGAGAAATTTTGTAATTATGCTCTCAAAAACAGCATCATAAATACTCAAATGAGCAAAATTAAACTTATTGCATATAAAGTTAACGTCTAAACGTCGTTGAATAAATTTCCGGCATGATTGCATATATTCAAAATTCTCTACGCTATACAGATAAGTGCCGTTGAATAAATTTCAAGCAATATCCTTTCCAACAGTGTTTACTTTTAAAGCATCCCTTTTGTCAGGTAGTTACAGGTCGGGGTGTGCTTTTGAATAAAGCTAGTCTAGCCCTGTCAAGATTCTTCGGTGCTTAATCAGTTAGGTTGGGTGATAAGCTTTACGAATAACACTTTGAGCACTTTCCTGACAGCTTTGACTGTAAGCTGGTGACGTGTTTAAGATGAATTTAATAAGATTATGCTGTAGTGGCGGAATTTTTGTATGTTTAAAATAGAAATTTGCGCCTGGTTAGAACGTCGACTCGTATTTAAATTTGATGTTTTGTGGCTTTATTTAAACCAAAAAGGAATTTAAAAAAGATTAGATTTCAAAAAATGAAGTAAATAAATGAGGGTATTATTTAATAACTAGAAGGTACACCCCCTGCTCGCAATCGCTCGCCAACCCCCGGGGAACGCAGCTCCCTTTGGATCCCTTCGCGATCTAGGCTCGCTTCGCTCGCTCACCGTACATTGAAATATTTTAGTCTAGCCTTTAGTATCCTTTTTAAAATAAAATTCGGTTAATCTAAAGGAGCATATCCGGCATTTTTTCTCCAAATATGGTAATCCCGCCAAATCAGTATTATGATCTTTGGCGAAATTAGCAATTGCATTGCCAATTTTTAAATACTAATCCATTTAAGCCTTAAATGCATATAATTTATTCTGAAGTGTTTTTATACTAATCTTTTATTAAATTTATGCTTAATGAACTTAAATAATTATTTTTTCTTTTTTAAAATCAATTCTTCGGCATTTTAACGTTCCACGTTTTTAGTAAAAAAGTATATTTTCTGTTTTACTGCCGTATCGAACAATGTTTTCCACATAATATTTCTGGTTAATTTTCATTTTTTGGCCTTTTTGCAGCCATTCCTGAAATTGTCAATCCTTGTGTTATTTCGTAGTGCGCCTTTCTCAAAAAAATACATTCAATGTTTTTCTGCCGCATCGAACTATGTTTTTTGCATAATATTTATAGTTTTTCCTTTTTCCAGCCATTCCTGAAGAAATACTTTTTTGTTGTTTTCAGTCGGCCATTTTGAAATTAGTAGTATTTTTGTTCATTTCGTTTGTTGCCATTGCAGAGATAGAAATATAAGGAAATTTGGGAGCCGTATAAGAGTATTATATATATGGTCCGAGTCCACAATTATTTTAAGATACATTTTCTAAATTTTTAGACAGCTAAAGTATGAAGTTGACACGCAATATCACAATAAAAATAAAAACTTAAAACCTTTCTTATAACAATGAAAGTTTAATATTAATATTCCATTAACTTTAATTTAATATTAATGTTACAAATTTTAGAATCCGTCTTTCAATAAAATCAATATAATTTTAATTTATTAAGAAACATCTTGTAACACCTGAATGAATTTCAATGCAATAACGCTATTGAATTTTAAATAAATCTAGTCCCAGGCCCAGGTAGCACACTAATGTGGGAATCATATGGGCTTTTGGGTAATGTGGGTACTGGGTAGTATACATATTAGTCCGGTCAAAATAGACCAAAAAATAGGGGTAAGTTTACAAAAATTCGAACC
This sequence comes from Oedothorax gibbosus, assembly GCA_019343175.1. Taxonomy (NCBI): domain Eukaryota; kingdom Metazoa; phylum Arthropoda; class Arachnida; order Araneae; family Linyphiidae; genus Oedothorax; species Oedothorax gibbosus. Next base: position 315,711 of record JAFNEN010000399.1, read on the forward strand.
CAGCTAAATTTTGGTACACATCTTTGGTACACTATTATAAGTAAAATATCAAAAGTCCCCACCGATCCCATGCCTGCTTTTTCCGCCATCTTGAAAAAACGTTCGAAATTTTGCCCATTTTCCAGTTTTTGGCCTTTAACTTTTTTCCTAAGCATTTTTTAATAGAACTTTTCCACACAAAGTTGTAGAAAACAAAATTTTCTTCAAAATAGGTACGAAAAGTTTTTATGTACAACAATTAGTTAAGGTGCTACGAATCAGCAAAAAAGGGTGTAAACTCGAGTGTTTCGAATTTTTTTACATTCCCTCTACTTTTTATCACCATAACTTACTTAAAACTTCATTTTATCAATAAACAATGATTTTACAAGTCGTAGAAAATTTAATTTCCTATAAAATACACTGATCAAAAATAAGTTTCTTATATATTCCAAGAAGAAATGTTAAAATTACAGAAACCCAACAAAAAGGCTATTTTCACCCGACGACACACTGTTTTAGTTTTTTGAATTGTAGCTCTTTCCCATTGTATTTTTTACTGTTTTTGTGAATACTAAACTTGTAGACCATAATTTTTTCTATAAAATGGTTCTTTTGTGTGTTCCATACGATGAAATTTAACGGAGCTACGTAATACGAAATATGGCGTTAAATCTTGATTTTCACCAAAAAAGTGTTTTTTACCACTGTAAATCCCAATAATTAAAACAAAACTTCATTTTAGTGGAACATAATTATTCTGAAACTTGTAGACATCATCATTTCTTAAATTAGTAAGGTCCTAAAAGTTATTTTAGATTCAATACCAAAGAATTTAGGCATATTTTTCGAAAAACATGAACAGAAGCCGTTATATGTTTTGCCAAAGACACATAGAAAAGAAGGGAAATAATTTTAGTCCCAAAGATCTTACGATATAGATGCTCTTTATAAAAAATATTTTTTAGATATCTTTGCATAGTTGTTATTGATGATGGATATTTACTCCACAAAGTGGTGTGGAGCCGAAACGTGACGTTTTCAGAAATTTACACTGATTAACGGTAATACATTCTAAAGCATTATGGCTCTACGGTAATAGTTGTATTTGATGGCTACCCCGTCCGGTCAAAATAGACATTTCAATTAACAAAAATTCGCATACAGCTAAATTTTGGTATAGGTCTTTGATACACTATTTTAAGTAAAATATCAAAAGTCCTCACCGATCCCATATCTACTAAAAAAATATTTTTGGTCAAAGGTCGCAAATATCGTTTTGCTTTTTCATTTTTCTCGTTAACGTTAAGTGTTATCATATTAAAACACCAATCCTGGGATATCAACATTTCAAAATTCGAAAATACTCTGCTTTTTTTTCGAACGACGTAAATTAAATAAATTTAGTTGCCACTCAGTCCATTTAGTTATATTACTCAATATTCTGAAACGTCACAAACATTTGAATTATTATTATAATACACCCATTCAGCAGAAGGAAACCTACAACTCAACCCAACATTTCAGTTAGTTTTAAAAAATAAAAGTATTGAACGTTCTATTTTGTTAGAATTTATTTTATTTTAATTTGTGCCGTGAAAAAAGTTTTTTTTTTAAAAATGTGGCAATTTTGCTTTATTTGTAGTAAACCTTTGAATGAAAGTAAAATTGTTGTTGTTGATCGAGGAATAAAGACGTTGATTGATTCAAGTGTTGAAAGAAATGATGGTTTGTTTGAACACTTGAAATACCAGAAATCTATAACAATTCATATGGAATGCCGTAAAATCTATACACGGAAGAGTACTATTGTTGCAGTTAAAAGACAGAACGAGATAGAACAAGCCAGTACATCAAAAAGTAGTCCACCTCGTACTAGAGCACGCGTAAGTGAATCATTTTTGTTTTAAAAAAGCTTTATTTTGTGGCTTTGAAGCGAGTGAAGAGTCGGAAAAGAAAAAAGCCCTGAATGATCGGCGTAAAATTAGTAAAGTTGCTACACTTGAATTTAAAGAATCTCTGCTAAAGGTAGCTCGAGCTCGTTTTGATGACGTGGCAAAAACTGTTACTGCACGCATTGAATATGAACATGACTTAGTTGCTGCTGGAGCTAAGTACCATACAAATTGTTTCCAATCCTTCTTGAGACCCAACGCTGGAAGCAAAATTGGTCGTCGTCAAGATGAATCTATTAATTTAGCAATGGCAGAAATATTTACATACATTGAAAACAGTGATGATTGCCAATTTTCTTTAGAAGAACTAAAAGATGTTTGCAAAAATCCAGCTATAGATAATAGAACAATTAAGTTGCGATTGAAGTTGAAGTATGGTAATAAAATTATAATAACTGAAAAACCAGGAAGATTAACATTTATCTTATTTATTGACAATAAGCTTGATATTCTGAGTACAGTTTGGTATGAGAATAAAAAGGAAAATGAAGGAGAAGAACGATTTAGAATATTGAAAGCTGCAGCAGCAATCATTCGATCTGCAGTATTTGCTAATAGTAATTACCCCTCACCTAGTGGAATGTTTGAAAATATAGACAGTGATATTCCGGACTCATTGACATATTTTTTGGACCAAGTAGTTCTAAAAAATAAACGATTGAAATCAGAACATTTAAAATTAGTGTGTACGAATATCAGCCACAGTATTATGACAGCTGTTTGGCCTAGGTCCTTTAAATCAAAATTACAACTGGGTCTCGCAGTTTTTTTTCATCGAAGATTTGGATCAAATGTCTTATACAGATTTTTTCATATTTTGGTTTGTGTGCCTCCTATAATGATACAATGTTGTATGAAGCGGCAGCAGTTTTTCACCCTTTACCTAACATCAGTCCTAAACATCAGTATTTAAATTAGTTGAAAAACGTAATGAATGTAACGTTATGCAGTGTACAATAGAAAATTGATTATTTTCTATTACACACTTTCCCATATTTTTTCCATAGTTCAATTGGTAGATGTTCCTTAAACTAAAAGGACATAAAATACTTAATTTTTTTATTTAAACTCTTTGTTGAAATAAAATTGAAATCTTTTATCAAATCACATGTATTTTTCATTTGAATAAGTAAGCATCTTCGTTTTTTTTTTGTGGTTTTTTTTTGAAAAATGTACCTAAATTCTTTGGTATTGAATCTAAAATAACTTTTAGGACCTTACTAATTTAAGAAATGATGATGTCTACAAGTTTCAGAATAATTATGTTCCACTAAAATGAAGTTTTGTTTTAATTATTGGGATTTACAGTGGTAAAAAACACTTTTTTGGTGAAAATCAAGATTTAACGCCATATTTCGTATTACGTAGCTCCGTTAATTTCATCGTATGGAACACACAAAAGAACCATTTTATAGAAAAAATTATGGTCTACAAGTTTAGTATTCACAAAAACAGTAAAAAAATACAATGGGAAAGAGCTACAATTCAAAAAACTAAAACAGTGTGTCGTCGGGTGAAAATAGCCTTTTTGTTGGGTTTCTGTAATTTTAACATTTCTTCTTGGAATATATAAGAAACTTATTTTTGATCAGTGTATTTTATAGGAAATTAAATTTTCTACGACTTGTAAAATCATTGTTTATTGATAAAATGAAGTTTTAAGTAAGTTATGGTGATAAAAAGTAGAGGGAATGTAAAAAAATTCGAAACACTCGAGTTTACACCCTTTTTTGCTGATTCGTAGCACCTTAACTAATTGTTGTACATAAAAACTTTTCGTACCTATTTTGAAGAAAATTTTGTTTTATACAATTTTGTGTCGAAAAGTTCTATTAAAAAATGCTTAGGAAAAAAGTTATAGGCCAAAAACTGGAAAATGGGCGAAATTTCGAACGTTTTTTCAAGATGGCGGAAAAAGCAGGCATGGGATCGGTGGGGACTTTTTATATTTTACTTATTATAGTGTACCAAAGATCTGTACCAAAATTTAGCTGGGTTTGAATTTTTGTTAATTGAAATGTCTATTTTGACCGGACTATATGGGCCACAGAAACAAATGACCATATTTATTTTTGGCTAAACCACGTAAGCCACATGGGTTATACCCCACATAAGCTTGTAAAAGTTTTGCCCCACTTACAAATATCTCTAAGAATATTAATCGAAACAAGGAACAATTTTTTTTCATCACGATGTTTTAAAATTAACAATTAAACATAAATTTACATTTAAATTTATAACTACTCTATCCAATAATAATAATAATCAATGTGTCCTTCATGACTCTTTTCAATAACTCTGGTTTTATATGGGTAAGCTCATAGCAATATTAATGTCTTAACCATCACCAGCCTATGTGAATTGGATTTACGATTTTTATCAAACAAATAAAATCACATAGATTAATATGGGACAATGTGGACAAACCACAGATATTATTATGAGTTACATCTATGAAGTCCATGCTATCGAAAAGAGTCATCTAGTAATTTAAATGTCAAATTCGTGGCCGTTGTGATAAGCTCATAATCATTTTCAGTAGCCCAGATAAGCTGGTACTAATTTAAATTAGCTGTATTATATTAGCTGTTGACAACCAATAAATTAAACAAGATAAATATATTTTGTCATTGAAAGAGGTGTTTACCCACTACGCAAAGTTAAATAAACTATCTCAATAAACATACAATTCCTAAAAAAAAATAATTTTAAAGATAATTAAAACGACAGTAAATAAATACTTCAGGTAAAAGGCTTTAAAGCTAACTTCATCAGCATTTTACGTTATTTACATAAGTTGGCAAATATTTTGAATACTTTTATTTTTCTAGCTTTGACTTTATTGATTTCCTTACATTTGTCTTTACACAATTAAAACATTTTCAATGTAAAGACTAATTGCAAACACATTTATAAATCTCTATCTAATGACTTTTCAATTTTATGTATTTAAAAAAGTTTAAAGGATTAAATTTACCTTTACAATTGAATGAACACAAACTTCTTTTTAATTCAATCAAAAATCTCTACGTTGGAAAATGAATTTGTTTAAAATGAGGCATTATAATTTTTGTGATTTTATACTTTAATAAAAAATATGATTAGATTTTGGCTGTGGTGTCAAATTCCATTTAAAGGCCATCGCTGTGGTTTGATTGCTTAAAATAATTGTACTTTTTTTGTTGTATTTTTTTTAACAAGGCACCAAAATTAAAATTTTTTGAAATAGGTAAAACTATCTAACACCAATCAATTCATCATTTACGGTTTGCTTCAGTGATAAAAGTTATTCAAATAGTTGAATCGCTAGTAATTTATCTAGATCAAATAATTACAAAAAAAAGAGCGGATTAATTACCATTTTTTGTATAGAAATATAAATATAAAATTATATGTATTATGTCTATAAAATTTATTTTTAACAATGTCATGTCTTCTTTGAATTTTTGAATTCTGAGTTTCTCAACAAATATAACTTTATATGTTTTACACTAAAAACAGTAAATTCGGAAAATAATTATAAAAAAGTAAAAAAATTTAATAGTATAAATTAAAAACAATATTGATCTAATTTTACAAATGCAACTTTTTTTTTAATTTACCTAATAATGTTGAATTTATGCAGATTTTCCAATTTCTGGACAAAAAAGACAGAGTCTTTAATACTAATAGAGAAAACTGAAAATGTATTAACTTTTTTCTAACCTAACATAATTTGGCTAGTATATTACAGCGTGACACGGGGTAATTATTGGACAAAAATCAAACTTTTACCACAGCTGCCACATTTATGTAATTTTCTAACCAGTAATGTTTCTCATAATGACAATTAGATATATATGTCTGGTACTATTGTTGAAATTTACTATTTCCTCTGTAGCAGTTGAAAAAAAATAAACATTAGTTCAAAAATTACCCCGATGATTGGGGTAATTATTCGACAGTAGTTTTCAATCTGTTCTGCACTTAGACTAGCTACTAGGGCTAGGCGTACTATAGTACTGTGTATTTGATAATTATTTAGCACCACATGGTTTCTGTAAAACATATATAACTGTGAAATCTAGTAAAAACTATCAAATATTTAATTTTTTTTCTTTTTCCAAAGTTCAAACATTGCGTAGATGGTGTTGTTTAACCACACAAACTATACCAAGTAAAATTAAGCATATTGCGATGCTGTCTGTCTTATCCCATAGCATTTCTTACAATTTCCCCAATTTGTTCAATAATTGCACCGTAAATAAACATATATGTCATAATGTTACTACTCATCCTACAATGCTGCTTTTTTTCAGTACAAACCACCTTCATAAACATATCTAAGACTCATTACAAAATTCTAGATCATGTAAAAGAAAACAAAATTATACACAATTTGGCATCGATTGAACAAAACTTTAAACCATATTTTTCAAGCGCTTTGGGTTATTAATATATTTTTTGAGAAAAAATACTTATATAACTCCAATAATTTATCAGAGCATTGCTGGACTTGCAATTAACAAACTTTGGTTTGTTAGACGTAATAAAATATGATGCATTATGGTTTTTGGGCCCTGTCCAATTATTACCCCGATTTTCAGTGTCCAATAATTACCCCGGTTGACTCTAATGGGTACAGCTTTGGACTTTTACGCTTAAGATCTGCGTTTGAATTCCGGGTAAGAATTCGTTGTAATTTGTAAACTCGGGTTATAAATACGGTGCTAAACCCACTTAGGCGTTCTATCACTAAATCTTAAAAAAAAACTCTTTGGCGCAAGATTTAAAAATAGTTCGTGACACCCAATTGTTTTCTATACCTTGACTGACATAAGTGTTAAATTTAAATTTATTGACCTACGAATTCAAGATAAATCGATCGCAGTCTTCTGAGAATTCTACAATTAAGACACTAAAAAGCCCCACCTTTTGATTCGAACGATGATAGAGCAATCCACAAGCGACCTCTAATGTGGTACAGAAACAAGTTATTAATTCAACCAGAAACCTTTCTAAACTTTCTTAGTTGAGTTAAATGTAAATCGAGAACACCTCCCAGCAACATACAACATTTTAAATTACTTTTGAGAAGATTGAAATGTACTATTGAGGTGAGTTCAATTTCTTTTAGGTTTAACCTTTCAAAGCTTGAGTAACTAATGAGTAATATAATAGCGGTACAATAGTCAACCTGTTAACTTAATAAATATGAATAGTTCTACCTCTTTCAAACTTATACTTTTTGAAATTCTCATTAATATTGATGATTCAGATTTATATATCTGACTTCGAAGATTTTTGTATTATTATTTATTCGAGTAATTGATTTTGTATTCTATTTTGGACTGGATACGGTTTTTCCCTTGGCATTAAATATTTTTTCTCTTTTCCCCCTTATTTTTTCTTTAAAAGTTAATAAAGTTATTAAAAAATATACAAGCTATAAAATGCACTTCTAGTGTTTTAAAGTAATTTTTTGTGTAAATAACTTCCATGACATGAGGTTAAATGTTTATTATCAGGTGTTTACAAATAGTAATCAACTAACATAGAACTCTAAGCTGTGGATAAAATTCAATGGAACATACTCAATAAAAATTAGTAAATCAAGATACAAATAAAATCTGACAAATAATCTTATAAATATTAAGCAATATTAAGATATACAAAGCAGTAATAACAAAACAGCAATACAAAGCAGCAATATTAAGCTATACAAAGCAGCAATAACAAAACAGCAATACAAAGCAGCAATATTAAGCTATACAATCATTAACAAAGTTATAGCAAGATGTTTAAAAGTCGCATTTATGGCAATTTCTTTAAATTTTTTGTATTTTACCAGTTTTTTTTTCAAATTTAAAAGGAAATAAGGTTATATGTGAAAAACTTTTCTATTAGAATCAACATTGAGAACTACTACTGAGTTAGTTTTCTTAATGCAATATCGCGAGAAAACTCTTTATATTTTTGCAAATAGCATTCCCTTTAAAAGCAAAAGTATATCTGAAATTCGATAACTGATGAACTACCCAGAATCAGTGCTGTTCTATATCCTACCTTTCACCGTATCTACACGTCTTACTACTTTACGTTTAGTACTTACGAATTTTCCGAACTTTCAGCATCCACAAGTTTTCGAAATAATTTTGTTTTCGATGTAGGGTTTCACACCCTAAATTTGTCTTCAACTCTGGTAGCCGCGAATGAAAATAAACAGGTCAAAAATTTGGTTAGACATAGTCCTAACTGAAGTTAATTAAATTATTTTTTTGAAACTGTTCTGTACACAGAAACTGATCTGTCCTGTCAGTTTAATTAAATTGAATTGACATTTTACTGTAGAAAAATGGAGGCTGTTTGAACTCAATAAAAGAAAGAAATGTGAAAGCAAGTAACAAATCATTTATTTTTCTGGGTGCTTGCCCCAAATAAAAAAAATTGTCAGCCTTGGCAATTTATCACTTGCTCTTGAGTAACTCCATGGCATTGAGAAAATTGGAAGTCGTAAACTATTTTTTTCACACTTCCGATTTCTTTCAATGAGATAAGAGAATAGAACAAGAGTTCTTCGAAAAGAAGTAGATAAATTAAGAAAACTTCTTTCACTTCATTTAGCAAATATGTGTTTATTAAATAGTGGTTCAATTATTTTAACCGAATCAGGATGTTGAAACACTATGTCCAAACATTCCTTGCAAATAAAAAACATTCCTTCAGTCTGCGCATTATTATTTCCCAGCGAGCCAAAGTCAACGAGCAGAGTCAGTTTAACGATGAACAGCTGATTACGTAGCCTGTGCCCAAGTTGCTCTCGCAGAGCTGTGCTGTTTACATGCCCGCTACGAGTTTACACCGGTTTAGGGGGGTTTAATTGCTCTAATTTACTACGAAAATATATATTCAGGAATCCAGGCATATTAGGAAATTCAACATTATTCAGCTTAGGCACATGAAGCAAGAGTCACGCTTGACGAAATCTTGAGGAAAGTGGGGCTTGAGATACCGTTTATGATTGCGTCATTTTATGACGTTTTCGTTTACTGTATAAATTAGTAAAAAAAAATTGTAATTTGGTTTGCGAATTAGATTTTACATTAACTTCATCTTTTAAAAAGATCACAAAATCAAAAATACAAAAAAAAGCTGAACTTCATCATTTTAATTGATCGATTAATAGTAATTTGTCTAAGAACAGGAAATTAAAATTAAAATATCAGCAGTTTTTAGAACTGGTAGAGCAAATTAGATCCAGCATTCCCTGCAGTCTTTCTAAATACTAAGTCGCCCTAATTATAAATTTTAGTTTGTCATTTCTTTTAAAACCTATAACCATTATTGTCAAAGTCGGATAATAGTCCGAATAACTCAGTTGTGAAGTCATTCCCTTCAGACGTAGGTTTACATACGGTCTGCGACATTACCATCCTATCAACGGAATGTGCATGAAAAAACAGTTACCAGCTCAGATGTCCGACCAACCAGATGTCAAATCCAACCTAAACCGAACCAAAATTGTCGAAATAACAGTAAGGATTTTTTCAAACTAACTAGGTTAAGCCTTTTAAAAAATCAAGTTTAAATATTATTTTTTTGTATTTCTACATTGAAGAAGCCTTGTAAAGTTAAAAAGTTTTTTTTTAATTTTTAAAAATTTTGCTGTACTGTATGAAAGATTTTTGAGTATTATTTTCTCGAAAGCTTTTCAAAGGAATATTTTTAGAACAGATTTTGTTATCTCCATTGTGTGTGACATGTTTTCGAAAAAAGGTCCTTTGATTTGAATTACAAAACAATTTTTTTATGAAGTTTCATTTGCAGTGGAGGTTGTGAGGTTTTTAATTCTTAATTGCTTAGCAATGAACATTCGTATATTAAAAAAATAGCATTTTGATTATCAAAAACGAGACGTGTAACACTATATATATATATTTTTTATTTTGGTGCTTTACCTTTAATATACTCTTTTTTCACAGACAAATTGAATGTTTTTATGCATTAAGTTTTTAACATTGTAACTGATAGCACCAACAAATTTGAAAACATAACTTATTAATTTATTTTAATTTACAAAAATATATTGTGTAACTGTTAAATATATTTAAATTTGTATATTTAATAGATAATATATAATTAAGTAATTAAATCTTTGTACATTTATTTACTTTATACTAGTTAAATCATTTATTTTTCTTATCCTTTTAAAGATGATTTCTAAGTATATTCGAAGAACATAATTTATGAATAATCTGAATGTAATTTCCAACATATTTATTTATTAAGCATTGTAATATAGGGTAGACCGGGGGAATCACGCCACCTTAAGGGAACTGGAATTTCCATGCAAAGTTGTGTTAGAATAATTGTAAATTTTAACAAACATAGCATACTACATTTCATAACCTATATTGTAGGGATTTTTTAAACTTGAAATCTTTAACATAAACTCAATAAAATTGTTTGTTCTAAAAGCTTGCAAAGTGGCGGTATTACCCCGGTACGTAGGGTAATGCCGGGGGGGTAATGCCTGGGGCAGCATTGCCCAGGGTGGACCCCGGTCTCCCCTATTATCTACCTTTCTCAAGGCATATAAAAATACATTAAAAAACACTTTATGACGAAAATGGATACTTCTTATATGTTAACTGAATGTGTGAACTGACACTTTTCCACTAACAGGGTGTGTAATAGATTTAGAATTGACAATTTTTATACTTTTATATGACAAATCGTTTTCAAAGGTCTCAAAGGTCCTATGTAAAAATTCTTTTTTCAGGCGACCGGAAACTTTAGTAGCCCAAGCCCATAACACTTCAAAGGAAATAATAAATCACCTCACAAATTAGATTTGGAGAAATTTAAATACGTTTGGGATATATTTCTTTTATTCTTGCTGTAATTTACATTTCTTAAGCCATTACAAAACTTTTGGTTATGTGCTATTGTCAAATTCTTGAATAATATAAATTTTAATTATTCATAGTTACCGGAATGTAATGTCGAATGAAAAAATAGCAAATAATGTATTTATTATTTATTGAATAATTTTTAGCTATTAAGATCCATTGGTAGTTAAAATACACATATTTTTTTAACAAAGGCAAGAATTAAAAATTTCCCTTATAAAAATGTTTTAAAGGTAAATATTCTTTGTGTTTTAACTTTATTTTTATATTGAAGGCAAGAAATATTTAATTTCAGATACTATAGAAATAATCGTGGCTAAAATAATCTTTTCGAAATCATCATTAAAAGTTACTTAGTGCAAACAATACTATTTCGTATTGTTTTATCTGCATAAAATCTATTTTTATATCGAAATCTCTTATACAGCTTATTGAAAATCAAAATTTAAAGAGTATACAAAATTATTAAGCAATATCTAAAAACTTTTGTCAGATAATTTAAATTATTTTTTATTTTATAAAAAAAAACACGTATTGCGTTAACACTCACTTGTTGCATAAAAAATATACCTGATAAAACATATATTTTGCTCGACGATTTTATATGTTTAAATTACATTTATTTTTTAATAGAAACTCTAACGTATTTAATATTTTTTTAAATGCTAACATTTCGAGGCAAACTTCATAGCTTTAAATATTTTATTCATAACATATTTTATTAAAAAAACGGATCAAGCTTTATAAAAACTACAAGATTTATGTGTATTTTCATAAACATGCGTTTGATGGCAGTAAAGAATATTTATTTATTCTAGAAGAAAAACGTAACTTTCAAGTATTATATCACAGTCCAACGTTCCTTTTTCCAGCAAAGTACTATTTGCATGGAAACTTTTTCAATGAAACGTAACAAAAACAATATTTCACGATACATAAATCGTAAATAGGTCGTGAAATTTAAACTTCAAAGGCATAAAACTTTCATACCTCCATTTTAGTTTTGTCTATAAAGCAATTTGAATTTACGAGCAATGGGCTTGAAACATATTTATTATGTCAAGCATGTGTTGTTTCGTTTAAAATGGGACTTTTCACACTTATAAGTTTCACTAAATTCTATAAATATATATATTATTTTTAATATTTTAGCTGCTAACTTATAATATTTTTAAAAAAACAGCATGTATTTTCTGTAAAGCAAAATTTTATGAAAACTTTTTACTTATTTTCATGTTATTGATTTTGGGGTTTGGAAATTTGGGTATTTTGCTATAGAAGCAATTATTCGGTTAAATATCACAAAGGACAGTGTAATGAACACTTAGAAGCCGGAATAACATAGATGCACATACTACAAAGAAATTTAATTGCAACAGGGTCAGAAAAAAATCCTAGAAATACTTTTAAGAACCGAAATTTACCTATAGTTAAAAACTGGTAAAATATTTGGAACAGTTTCTAAAGTATTTACTTATTTTTTTATTTTCATTTTGGTGTTTATATTGAGCTCATGGCTCATTTCTATTCCCATGCTTTGGATCGTTTAGTTCTTTTGAATTTTTTTTCATTGCTTGGTATTGGGGACAGTTGTGCTTTTTGATCTTATGATTTACCGCAAACAGAAACAGATGTCCATGCTCTTTTCCTCTGACGAAGTAGCATGAATAGAGCGATAGTTTTGTTTTTTATTGTTTCATTTTTGTATTGCCTATATATTTAATATAATTTTTTTCTAGCACAACCATTGAATAGTATTTGTTTCTTAAATTTACTTTCTTTCTTTACATTTTTACGTTTTATTGTTGTTTTTATGTTTCTTATTAACCTATCGTTTTACAATTAGAGCAAAAACTTTATCATTCATTTTTAACTGGAATAAAATACTAAAATAAGAAAGATTGTAAATAAATTAACACTTATTGTATGTATAAGTATTATTATTGTAGATTAATGCTTAATTTATTTAGGAAAAAAATATTCCTTTTGAAACTATGCTCTATGCAATAATTCTTTTAAATAATTGCAGTTCTCAAATATGCCAACAAAAAAATGTTTCCCTAATGTTTTAAAACTCAATTTTTAGTGTAAACGTGTATACAACATCTCTCTACCTCCACAACAAAGAGAAACGTGCTTTGTAACTTTGTTATTGTCTGAAATATACCATTCTAAGATATTAACTGTTGGAAAACAACAATGCATCAAGTAAATAAACGACTTCAATAGGTTGAAAACGTGGAATGGTATATTTCAAGTTTTCTGTGTTTTTTAAAGGTTCTTCTTGTTCTTATTTATCATGACAGAAATTACAACAACAAAATACAAAGCTTAGAAGAGCCATGAAACCGAGGCCTTGCCTACTGGCAGGATGTACGAGTTCACAAATGCATGAACAAAAGGTACGACATTAGTCGACTTTCGAAAAATATGACAAAAAATCATATAAATACAAAATATAACTTGTATACTAATTCAGGTAGATGGGAATTAATGTACGCTTTATAGCATTATCACACATGCATTTTATAATTTTATTCGAAATAAATCATTGGAAATGCATATCTTATAACATAAACCAGTTAAGTGTTTCACTTGCACTAAAACGTAAATTATTTTATAGATTATGTATTTAATTGATTCCTATATATTGTTACTAAACTCTATGATAATATGCAATCACAGCAGAACCTTTTTTCGCGATTCTTATATTCTGTATCACTGTACTAGGGAAATTTGAATATTATCATTTTTAAATTCTAACAATTTACCCCCTAAACCCCTCGGCGCAACAGCCCATTACTGGGCCAAGGCCTGCCGTGCCTATTTCAGCTTTCATGATCTAGGGTTCTGGGGTGCTAGGCATATGTTCCGGTAAGGTGGTCAGCCTCACGCGGAACCCCCAGTGTTTGGTTCCCAAGCATGCTTGGTACCCATTTTATCGACCCACTCAAGGGAAGGGATGAAAGGATGGGTCAACCTCGCCCAATCCGGGATTCGATCCCCGAACCTGTGGCGTGGCAATGCGAAGCACTACCACTAAGCTACTGGGCCTCTAACAATTTACTTTATTAAAAATATAAATTTAGTTTATTCATTATCATAAAACGATAATTAAATCGTGAAGAGTTCAGCTAACTCTGTAAATTTCAGCTTTTAAAAAAAGACTTTAAAAATTATTTTTAACTTATAATAAATTGAAAATTATGTAGATTTTTAATTGTTTTCACTTTTATAAATATTCAATTCGATTTCAATTATATCCACATACAGAATCCTATTTCACCAAATAATCATTCAATCGACTAATCTGAGAACTTCCAGAACCATTCATAATGAATAAATCTACAAATTCCAACATTGCCTTTAGAAACAGTTCTTATCTCACATTCCATCGCAATAGTAGCATTTGCATATTATTACTCTAAACTCTAACGGTTTTCGATGAATTCTGATGAAATTTTAATCCGTAGCATCCCAAAACCGAGCCATTCGAATACCTCTAACTTCTATATTCTCGCTTCTAACTCCCTAAGGACGTTATTGTATACTTTTAGATGATGTTAGGGAACTCGGTCTACGGTTCTTGTGTCAAGTTACGGTTGTGTTAGATTTTAAGAACAGTTCACATGTTCTGTTGTACTATTTTTAATGGTTTCAACAACTATTCCATTGCTTTGTAAATTTTTTTTATAAATGCCTCGATGTTTTTTTAACGCATTTTGCTTCTTAAGGTATCCACCCAGTTAAAATACACATTGTGTCTAAAAATCTGCACCAACGAATATAGCTGTTATACTTTATATACTTTAAGAAAACGGGTCTTTACCAAACTGGAAGGACGATTTTTGAAATTTGTAAGTTTTTCCCAAGTTCTATTTTTAAAATGCTATTTCTTAAAAAGTTGAACAGATTTCTTTAAAAAATACTCTTTGAAGCATGCTTATAGAATTGTCCGACAGGGTATAATCTAGAGTCTAAAGGTTTAAATTATAAGTTTATTATTTAAGGCTGTTTGTTCATCCCGGAACAATTTTTAAAATATGCCATATACTACTAAACTTCTAAGTATTTTTTAATTCGACTAGTAATATTTTCTCCTTTTTAAGGGACCCCTACTTTATTCACACTTTTATCGACTGGTAATGTATTCGTTTAATTGGTAATTGGCATTACTGGTTAACACGGTTAACACTTTACGACATCAATATCAAAAAGAAGTTTAAATATTTCAAATGAAATCAAGATTCGAAAAATGGTACTTTTCGTCCTAATTTATGAACAAAAAAAAGGTACAAAAACTTTGAAATGATAGTTTTTTTTAACGTGTTCAGTGTAGTTTATTTATTAATGTGTTTAAAAACTATTTTTAATGCTTAATAATTAGCCTTTCTTAAAAAAATATGATCTTTATCGTAGTTTACCTTTTGGATACCTTAATGACATTATCATGCTACTTTGTAGGTTCTATAATATTTATGTATTTAGTATAAACGATAGGTTGCAGCGATTTACTTATTATTTAAGTATATATAACGAAATATGTGAGAGATATTAAATTTAACAAAACAACAAAAGTTAGGTAATATTAAATATTAAAAGTTTTTGGATTAAACAATGTTAAAGTTTTTAAAACTCATCGAAATGTACCTTAATAAGAAAACTATGGGAACATTACTTTTTCAATGATACTCGCAAGCATATTCATACAAAAATAATTATGATATAAGATGAATTTTAAGAAAAGAAAAATACTATTCAATATTAATATACTTTACTTACATAAATGCATTAACCGATTGATGCTAATTACTAAAATTTGAAAAATTAAACATAAGTGTAGCAGTAATTAATTTATTACCCCAAAAACAATATAGGTTTCATTCAATACAAAAAGCTTAATTTGTTTACCTCTATAAAAGATTAGGTGACTCATATGAAACTAATATTATTTCTTTAACATTTTCTACGGCGACGGGCGTCCTTCCCATATTGAATTCATCGTAGATTACGATGGTGATTGGATATCCCCTCGATGAGTTTGATAGCATGAATTTTACATGATCTCATCATAAGGGCGGATTTTGAAATGTGTTGTCGATGGTCGGGGCTTAAAATATGCATGTCAGCTTTTGTGTCCTAATATTATCATTTTGAAAATGATACTCTTTGGTTTCGAGTTTCGCTGAAGTTCGAGAGTAAATTGAGAACTTTGATATTGAATTTTGTTATTGATAATACTGATACAATGTGTGATTTTATTTGCCAGATAGCAATGCAATTTTATATTAAGGTTATTAAGTTACCTTTCAAAGTTCAAAATAATTGTAAATTTTTACCAAATGTGTCATATATCCAAATGCTATTATTCTGAAAATTATACTCTTTTGCTTCGGGTTTTGTCTACGTTCGAGAGACAATTGAAGACTTTAGTATTAAATTTTGTTATTTTTAATACAGATGTAATGTAAGATTATTTGCCAGATAGCAATGTATAACTTTATATTAAAATTAATAAGTTTTCTTTCATAGTGCAAAATAATAATAAATTATTACCAAATATGCTTTATGTCCTAATATTATCATTTTGAAAATGATACTCTTTTGCTTCCAGTTTTGTTAAGATTCGAGAAACAATTGAGGACTTAGATATTAAATTCTGTTACTTTTAATACTGATACATTGCTTGATTATTTTCCAGATGCCGATGTAATGTTACATTTAAGTCATTAAGTTTCCTTTCAAAGTGTAAAAAAATTATAAAATTTTACCAAATATATTTTAAGTCGTAATAGAATTTTGAATATGATACTATTTTTCTTCGAGTTTTGTTAAGGTTCAAGATACAATTAAGGATTTTAAAAATGATTTTTTATATATATATATAGGGGGAACTAGGGACATTTGACTCATAAGGATACATGATTCAATGCCTTTTTCTCAGCAATGGAAAAGTTTTGTGAGTTGAAAGTGGTATCACTTTTTTCCTTTCAGCCTGCTGATCACATGGTGAAAAACACGTATGTGTTTAGTTATGTGGAGAAATATGTTTTCATGCACTGAAAGTAAATTTTTGAGGCCGTAAGGATTTTCGGAGTACATTTTTTGGTTTAAAGGAAAGATTTTTCCAATTAGTTACTTGTTTAGTTCATGCTATTAGCTACAGTTACGTGCATAATAGTGCTCATGTAATTATTCGCAAATGACTTCGTTTTGGGGTTAAACAAAAAAAAGTGCAACTAGGGATAAATGACCTCAGCCTATTGGGGATATATGACCCAAGTAAGCAACACAAAAGTAGACAGAAGTAGACCAAGTAAATTTTTTTTAAAAATGACGGGAGTCCCAAAATTAAATGACTGGATTCTTAACGGAGTACAAGGTTTGTTGGGAAAGTACAAGGGAAATTTTTTTAACGTGCTTACAATTCAAAATGCATAAAGAATCGATGGAAAATGTTTTAAATGTCCTGAAATGGACAATCCATCCTAAGTTGATATTGATCAAATAGAAGATTCTTCAACCACCTGTGTTTTCTCTGCAAAATAAAAGAATTCCCAGTTTTGTAAAATCATTTTGAAAATATTTAAGCTCCACAAATTTAAATATGAACGTCACCTTGAATTCCGCGGAAGCCACTTAGACAAGGTTTTACGTTTAAATTTGATAAGTTTGTTAATATAAGCATAATTAATGTGATAAAAATAAAAAGTAATAATTTTGTCTGTAAATACTATAAAACCTATATAAACTTCATAATATGATATTAGTTTTGTTATTAGGTAAAAGTTTTTTGATAATTTTATAAGTCTTACTACCACATTTTGGGTTGGGTCACGTATACTGGGATACATTGGGATACATGACCCAAAACTAAAGTTTTAAATAATTTATATTTTACTACTGCAGTTAATACTACAGAAAAATACTAATATAAATATTTTGTACTACTTTATGGAGTATAAATTATCTGCATTTACACATTCATAAATAGTTTTTTTTTTTAAAGTTACAAGCAAAACACTTTGAGTTGGGTCATATGTCCCTGGTTCCCCCTATATTTGATACGGATACAATGTAATTGCCCGATATGAATGTACTGTTATATTTCAGTCATTAAGTTTTCTTTTATAGTAAAAATAATTATTAAAATTTATCAAACATTTTGAGCTGATCTTTAATAAAATGAGGAACCAAAGTATGAATCCAAATAAAATTTTACTCATATAATAAAAGGGACATAGTCTTTCCATTTCGCAAAGAAATAAAGTCATGCTATCTACTAAATGAAAAAGAATGAAACCTAAAATGAGATATTTATGTTAATACTTCAAAAAAATCCATGTGTCCTCAATTGTGGTTTTAGCACTGTTGACACTCAAAGTTTTACTTTGAAAAAAAGGTCACTTTTGACTGTGTGCATTCAAAAAATATTTTTCTCTTTCCATTAAAAAAATACCTGACTCACAAACTTTATAAATATAATATAAGTGTCATTGTCATTAGAATTTATTCCAGTTCATTTAACTACTACCGTTATAATGTTTTCCAGAGAAGAAAAAAAAACTGTTTTTACACTCCTCCCACAAAAAAAAAATCACAACAATTTTTAGAATTTTTACTCTTTCTTACGATTCTCATCCATGAATTTCTTCCTTACTTTTCTGCAAAAACAAAAAAAAAATATTTTAACGTTTCACTGTTGTTCTACCCTAGTACACATTCTATCTCCTCTAGTTCTTTTAATTGGACAGAGTGGGAGGTTACCTCAATCTCAAGAATCCACAAACGAACCATAATATCGAGCCCCCCTGTCTTTGCTTCTTTACACCAACATTGCTGCGTACTGTAATTTAAGCCCTGGAATGTAAAGTTGCTTTGGAGAGTGTGCAGAGAACGTTTGTTATTCGTTTCTGTTTTCCTTAAGGGGGAATGTGCGCGCTGGATCGCGGGTCTCCAAACTCAAGTGCCTCAGTGTTAATCCAATGGGAAAAAAACTATTTTCTCTGCCACATTTCTTCGGCTGTATTGAATATTTTTACGAACAGTTTTTTTTAAATAATAAATGTAGATAACTTACAGGTCTCTATCTTCCCACTTTTTGAAATTGCTTCGAATATTTTGTGTAAAATTATTTATTGAAAAATTGAAAAAAAAATATTCGAACCAATTTCAAAAAGTGGGAAGGTCAGGACCTGCAAGTCAGCTACATTTATCACATAAAAAAACGCTTGCAAAAATATGAGAGGAGAAATGTGGCAGAGAAAATATTTTTTCTCCATAGGATTAACACTGATGCACTTTGCTTTGGAGACCAACGTTCCAGCGCGCCCATTCCCCCTTAAGGTTTTTATTTATAACCTTTTAGCATTGGATGTGGCCTCCACTTGGTAAGGGGCTTGAATTGCATGCGAAAGATCACAGATTAAGGTCCGGGCATTACCAAAATTACTTTCGACCTATAAACGGTCTTTGCAGCCAAAAAACGCTCAATGAATAATACCGCGTGTAGATTACCCCGTCTCTAATATTTCGGGAATTTTTAAGGATTAAATTGAACAATTTTACTGGAATGATGTATATTTAGAAGCATTTTTTATGCATATATTATATTTTGGTAGAATTTATTCTGAAATTAGTTATTTTTTAAAAAAAATTATTAATAATTTTATTAAATTATGAAGTAAAAAACTTACGGAGAGGTTTTTCGATACTTTTTGGAACACGTGATTGGAGTTGTGCTCATACAAAAAAAAAACTTGTTGGATCGAAATAATTTTGTTAACACTACATGCAGGTTGATAATGCACTTTTCGAATGCTTAAAGGTGATTAAAAACGACTACGAACGCATATGATTCAAACCTACTAATACGGAATCGTTACTGAGGAAATGGAATTTTAATGTACATATTTCAAATAAAATCAGAATTTTTGAAGATTTTTAAGCTGATACTTGGAATCTACGGCTCTTAGTGTACCGAAAAATGCTATTTTGGGTAGGATAAGCAAGTCCCTCATTATATATTTTCAAATCTATTACAGGTTTGACCTCTGTATTTCAGGAGATACGGTACCCAAAACATTATTTATAGAAATAATAACATAACTTGTAAATTATAGTGGTTTTATATAATGTTCACTCTAAATAAACATTTTCTAGCAATAAAAACAAATATTTACAAGTAGTTTTTCATTTATTTAAAAAAAAGTCAAAATTTTGAACTTTTTTAAAACGCCTCCACTTTCAATTTTGAGAATAACTCCACCAACCTTTTATAGTTTGTTTTTAGTACTATTTATTCAAGAACTGTGGGATGGATTTTAAAATATGAGCAACAGTTAAAAAGTAACATGCATTTATACTGAAAATCACAAAAAATTACAAATTACTGAATTCAACATTTAAAAAAAACTATACACAAGAGACCTTATTTCAATGCACAATTTTGTGCACCATATATATAAAAACACAGGTTAAAAATTTCAAAATTCTTACTTAGTTAGCAAAAACGCGTTAGGGATTTATTAAACACAAGAATTGAAAAACGCGAAACAGAGTAAAAAGAGTAAAAGCAGACGAAATACGTATTCAAACTTATAGGAATGACTCCAGAAAATATTTAATAACTTTTTTTCTACAAAAGATATCATTATGAAACTTTCAGTAAATGTTCAAAAAGATATTGTGAATAATAAGAAGTAAAAACTGAAAAATCGATATTTTGACCAATTTTTGGGTACCGTATCCCCTTAAAAGAACAAATATAAATTAACAAAGTTGTATTTCTTTAACATCTTTCTAGAAATTCCAAGATGCCTATGCTAATGGATCCATTCCCTTCACATTACACTTTCTACGTTTTATATTGTAGTAACAGACACCGTAGTTCCTCGCTGCGTTTGTTTGTTACGTACAAAATAACCCTACATATTTTCTTGAGGGTTTTTTTGTGTTTCGGTGGAGATGTAGTTATATCTTTCGTCTCTAGTTGTAAAATATCACAAAGAATTTTAAAGTAGAAGTCATGGTATATTTATGTGCTTAGTTTTATGATTTTGCATGTGTTTTAAGATTTTATGAGGTATGTCAGAAGTACACGCCTGCTTTAAAGTTAGAAAGATGTAACTGTGTTGAGAGTTTTACATAAATCTAGTATTTATGAAACAGAATGCTTTTAAACTTACTTTAGTGCATTTATAATTCAAATACATGAAAATGGTTTTAAAAGGACTTATTTAACATTGTTTGTATATTTATTTTTCTGGCTATTGGATAAAGATATCCAACTATTAAATAAAGTTTTAATTATAATATTCGAGATGAAACAAATTAAAAAAAAATAGCCAAAACATACAATCTCACACTTCTATAAAATTATTAACTTACTTATACATTACTAACGCACTTTTAAATTTAACTTATAGTACTCTTATTTGTTTTAGAGTAACAATATAATTTTAAAGTTATTGAAAATATATTACAAAAAAATCGGTGGGTGAAAGTGCTTTTGGTAAATAATTCAATAAAAGTATTTTCTATTTATTTTTCTAAAAATATTCGATTTAATTTTCAAATAATAAATTGAAGTTTTACTCAAAATTTTTTGAGATTTTCTAACGATATGTTAGGATGTCAGTTGAATTTAACATTACATATGTAACTCTTTCTTCATTTTAACCAATTTTATTCTTCAAACTCTTTGTCTCTGCAAACATTACAATTTTTTATTTAATTTTCAGGTCTGAATATGCTTGACATCGTGACGTACGTTTCTGGAACCAGCACACTTGAATCATTTTGAAAGTATTTAAGCTCCACAAATTTAAATATGAACGTCACCTTGAATTCCGCGGAAGCCACTTCGAATGCCACAGAAGATGAACTGGACTTGTACTATAGAAATTTCCTCCTCTACACTCGCTTCTTGGTTCAGAGAATCCTGGTCCCTTCCATCATGACAGTTGGCATAGTGGGTAACATCATCACCATAGTCATCATGACTCGAAGACGCATGAGGAGTTCCACCAACTACTACCTCGCGGCTCTCGCCATCTTCGACATGATGTATCTCATATTTACTTTCATTCTTTCGCTCAGCCACTATCCTCGCATCCCAGACCCGGACAATTACGTCTACTGGAGTCTCAGACCTTACATACTCATGCTGACAGATGCGAGCAGTAATTCGTCAGTGTGGTTGACTGTCACTTTTACTGTCGAGAGATATATTGCGGTGTGTCACCCCATGAAGGGTAAGGTCTTCTGCACCGAATCGAGGGCCAAGAAAGCCATTGTTGGGGTATTCCTGATCTGTTTCGCTTTCACCTTTCCCACACCGTTCGAGTGGAAGGTTTCTGAAAAATTCAATGAGAAAACCAACAGCACCATCCTCACCTTGACCCACTCGGAAATGGGCAGCAACAATCTATACAAGACCATCTACTACTGGATGACGGTGGTGCTCTTCACCTTCATCCCTTTCATACTACTGGCGATCTTCAACAGCTTTCTGATCAGGTCAGTCCACCTGTCCAAAGTCCAGCGGTCGACCATGACCCGTGGAGGCGAGACCAGCGACAACAGCCAGGAGAACAAGATCACCATCATGCTAATCGCAGTGGTCATCCTCTTCTTCTTTTGCCAGCTGCCCACGGCATGCCAACTCCTCTACATCACCTTCATGGAAGATCCGGACGCCAGACAAATGGATCTCTTGGCAGGTCTCGGCAACATCTTCAACTTCCTGATGTCCCTCAACTCGGCCGGCAACTTCGTCCTCTACTGTCTCCTGAGCCAGAAGTACCGGAGGACCTTCGTCCAGATATTCTGTCCCTGTACGAGGGACACCAGAAGCGCCCTCAACTCCATGTACTACCCAAGCACGACAGTTTGCAACGTGGACACGGATAGCCCAGGGAGCAGCTCTAGCCGGCGGTTGAGCAACACCCGCAGCGGCAAGCTCAACTCTTCTCCCAAAGGTAGCGATCTCGACCTGCAACACAGTCCAGCCCGTGGCAGTCCGGCCTGCGGGTCTCGAACCGTCTTTCTGCAGGTTCCGACCCAGTCTGCGACCAAGGTGGTATACGATGACGACGACAGCATGGCAGAAGAAATGCGAGGACGCAACGGGTGCGGACGGTACAAGAAGATAATCACCAGCCCATGGCGACGCTTGAAACTGTCCATGGGCATGGATGAAAAGAAGACCAGGGAACAAATCATACCCCTGAAAGGTAGTGGTAACAAGTGCATAGTTATAACTGCGCCAGAAGGAATGCCGGTTTCGGCTGTTTAGAACAAAACACTGCGACATATTTTTAAGCAAAGATAAGTATTTGAATGCAACAGAATGAAAGTATGTGTGAGTCGCTAAAGTGAAAGATATAGAAAAAAGATAAGAAAGAATAAAGAACACATGTATGATATACGCCAGTTATATTCACTATACATATTAAGCTTTGCCAAAATGAAATTTCCAATATATCTAGTCTGTTTAAATGTATAAATAATGTTTAGATGCGTATATTATCCAAACAATACTTGTACAGGACACGTTGGTTGAAAAACATGTTATAAAAATATATGTAAATAAAATGTTAGAAAATTATATTGCAATTGTATAGTGCAAGAATAACCATAAGCATTTTTACTCGATAACACAAAGAAATCGTCATATCTCATATATATTTCTCCATATCATGCATTAAATAAATCTTTCAAAATCACAGCAAAAAATAATTAAAGTTTAATGATATGATTGACTTTAAAGTCACTATTTAACATAAGAGGACATAATAAGGATAATTTTAATAACATAATATTGCTATTAAAATTTATAATTATTACAGTTAAATTGGTTTAAATATATATCTATGAACGTTTTTAATAAAAGAAAATAAGTTTCGCCCGAAACATTATTATTGTGCTGTGTTAACATTACCGTAAATATGTATAATTTCACTATATCAATATATGTTGAAACTTTTGTCAATACGGAATGCGTTAAGGTCTTATAATATTTTTTAAATAACAATTTTTTTTATTCAGAATATATATTATAAGTTCAACAAGTAAATTTCGTGATACGTCTTAATAATTTTCAATAAGAATAAATGAGTTGAATACGTGCGAAATGTCATTATTTTTTTTTATTTAAATCCCATAAACTCTATTAAGTGTGTTTTTACTTACTTTGTTATTGATATATAATATTTTGTACCAATTGAACGTTAACATATTAACTAAAACCAGAACATTTTAAGGTAATGTATAAAAGTTTGTATGATGTATACTTTGTCAACGTAAAGCATTAATGTGTTGTTTCATATCGAATAATTAGAATAATTTCAGTGAAAAATATGCTACAAATATGCATTAATGCAAACAATTAGTTAACTGCAATTCCTACTAATTTGCAATCCGGAGATTATTAAAAAGAGGAAAAACGAGATTAGCAAGCACTGAATTTAATAACATGTTTGATTCAACATTCTTCAATGTATTTTTTTTTGTTAAATATTTTTTTAAGTAAAAATCTTTAGGATTAAAATTATATTTTTGTTGCATAGTCATTATAAGAACAATTTAATGTATTTAAAGAAACAAATTTTTTGTTTTAAATGAATTAAAGTAGTCTGTTAGATATCATTTTTTACTGTGGTTTGAAAAGTAAATCGAACGTTCAAGCCCAACTCACAAGACAGATATTTTAATCTAACTCGCAACTCTCAACTTCTAAACTACAATATCAACTGTTAACCATACATTGCTAAATAAAAACTCACTAAATGTTTCAGAATAGCTGTTGATATTATATTTTAACAAAAGTGTACTTCTGAATATTAACCAGATAGCTACATAGCACCAGCAGAAGTACAAACATGACTAGTAACTTTTTTTGGACGCAAAGTTCATGAACTTTTTCATGAATTAAATTTTTTTACGTTATCTGAATAGCCCAGGAGTCAGTGTATTAATGCTTTACCTAAAAAAAACTCGTGGATGACATTTTTATTCGTAATAAATCATTTTAACCTCTTCTCTCCAGAAGTACACATAGGTGGACCATGGTAGAATCCATTTCACAACTTTAAATTTTTTCTAAATGTCAACTTTTCCACTATAAACTAGAATTAGGGGCCAGGATGGCCGAGTGGTTTGGACCATTAAGCTAGCAGCCTGCGCGCTGTAACGGGTACGGGTTCGACTCCCGCCTTTGCCCTGGGTGTACTTCCTTTCTCTGTGACAGTAAAAATCCTTTCTGTGTCTGTCTTAATTGATGAAGACTTATATAAGCGGGTCTCTGATCAAGCACACAAGCCGGAATATATATGTACCCTACCCCCCCTCCTACCCCCTAACCAGAATTATCCAGCTTTCTATAAATATCAATGCCAAAGCAGCTGATTTATTTATTGCATTAAAAAATGACATAGCAAGAGGCTCAAGCAGATTTCGGAAATTTTTTTTATTGAAAAAAGTTTTTCATAGTGGAAATTTATACGCTTATAGTTACGTGAAATATCACTGACTCCTGGAATAGTATTTTGCACTTTGTTGAAATATCAATAGAAATGTATCACATGAAATATATATTATTTATTACGTGTTGATGAACACTAATGGTGCCATATTTAAATTACTTTATCGTTATAAATGTGCCGTTATTGTGTTAGATGTAGAAAAAGTATTTGTAAAATTACATCGTTTATTGTAAATGTATATTGCACTGAAAATGTTTAATTATCACGATTAGCTATATGTTATTTGGAATTGTACGTATCAATTATTTAATGTTCCTTAAATAAATTTTAGTATAAACTTTTGTTTTCTGGTTATTGACGAATCCAAACACTGTAATATATTTTTGAAATATATTTCTAACAGCCCAAACAATTCTGTGACAATAAAACTCGTTTTTAAAATAAAATAATCTTCAGAAACTGATTTAAATGATAATTAGAAATTTAATATTCATTTATTTCGTATGTAATATTATTAATATTTAACAGTGAATTAAAAGCAATACTTTCTAATAAAATTAGTAAAAATCAACATTGAAACATTAAAAAATGAAAAATAAGTATTAAAGTATGAAATAACGAAAAAGAGTAAATAAAGTATTAAAATTAAAATATTAACAGTATAATCTGAAAAAAAATCACTGAAGTGTACTGAAAATATTAGTTTCTAATTTTTATAGCGATAAAATAAATCACAACTAAAGAATTCGAAAATGGTTAAAAATATTTTGAGCATCTTCCAACAATGTGAAGATAATAACCACAAATGCCAATTTTTTTATAGTAATAGAATGTTCAATACTTACAAAGACAATGTGAAGATAATAACCACAAATGCCAATTTTTTATAGTAATAGAATGTTCAATACTTACAAAGACAGTACCGAAAGAATTTATCTATGTCAGTTGCCTGTGTTAAAATTATAACATTTATCGATGATTCTAAAATGCTACAATTTGATTTCTATAATTCATTACTAAGTCCTCTTTACCTTTTTACAGTATTCTTATCGCACTTTAAAATACTTAATATTTAGATTTCAGAAAACATACAAGGATGAACTCGACATTTTGGAATGCATTACTACGATTATTTTATAGTGATTAAAATTAATTTAATAGAGGCTCAGTAGCTAAGAGGCATTGCTTATAAACCCAATGTGCTGTATCTGCCCTTTCTGAGTCGTCAGATTTTCTGAATAGGAAAATCATGGGCACGCATTCCATATGATTATGTGGCATATAAAATATCTCTTGAGTATCTCTTTGGCTTGGGTTCTCTAAATCTCGGCATACTTTAACATCTTCAGAGAGCTCAGATTCATTGCAATCTGAGAGTCAAAATTGGTAGCGAGAGTCGCCTAGATAGTACCACAAAAAAAGGTTCTAAGTTCTGGGGAATATGCCGAGTCTGCAAAGGCTAGGCCGCCAATAATGAGCCCCGTTGGCAAAAAAATATAATTATCGAACCACGTGTCACCCTTTTACAACACAATGAAAAAAAAAACAATTCTGTGAGGCTACGAAAATAACTAAATCAAGTACAACTGTTTCATTTATTACTTAAAAAGGCCACTAAAGATGTTCTTGACATTTAAGTAAAAAAATCTTATTTCTTCTGTTCAAGCGAACAATTTAATAAAATAAAGCTGATTATGTCCAGGCCATTGATTAAAGTCGCAATCCGAAACAAGTCAGACGTGTGATTTTAATGGGCAGAACTTTACTAGAAAGTGTTCAAATGTTCACTGCTCTGATTTGACATAAATGTATACTTCTAGGAGAGCAGACTTGAAGAGTACATGGGAAAAACCCATTCATCGACAGGGAACCTGTCCGTATTGAGGTCTGCTTGGCGAGTAGTGGCGATCAAAATCCAGTTTCTGCCTTGGTTCTTCTTCCGCTGCTCAAGCATCAGACTATTGTCTTGCTTGAATCTCGATAATAAAGATAGTAATCCCGTGCGCCGTGTGGTAAGAACTAAGGCAAAACTGTATTTTTCGCACCAGTTTAGGCGATGCTTCGCTCTCTTTGACAAACAGACCTGATACAGACAGATTCATATGCGATGAAGGGGTTCTTCACCTGTAGTCTCTATTGTGATTGGGTGTCTACATCCTTCAAACAGAAAAATTACTATTACGACCGCGGTATCAGTTGGTGTATATCTGTGCTGTCTGATTCCTTTATTTTGCATCTGATTTTATATAAAATAGCTTTAAAATAAAATATTTATAAAATGCTTATGGTTACACTCTTAAAACAAACGAGCGATTTTAACTCAGTCTGAGTTAATTTACACTCCTTTCCGTGCCAAAAATGCACTTCCCTTATAGGAGTGGATTTCACTCTTTTTGCGGAGTGGGTAAAAGAAATAAAAGAAAACAATCTGCGTGCTACACTCTTAAAACGAGCCGTTTTAACTCAGTCTGAGTTAATTTCCACTCCTTTCCGGTGCCAAAAATGCACTTCCCCTATAAGAGTGGATTTCAGTCTTTTGTTTTAAGAGTGTACTTAAATATGTATCATTATTTTCTACATAAAGGTTTCTTTCACTTGTAATACGTGTCTGTCTTCACTTCGATAGTTCCCGGGTCAAATATAGATAATGCACTGATATTCACCATTCAGCTGTTAATTTCTCTTAAATGCACTGATAAAAATTTGTGCTGTGTTTCACCATAATAATGGTTCCTAGAAGCTGCAACGGCTGTGTGGTAAAACCTTTCAACACACAGAAGTTGCATCTACTATTGAACAAATTTCAGTGAAACCAAGATTCAAATTTCTAACAGTACCCAAATTTATGCATGAGGTCAAAACGTAAGCTTTAAAAATATTTAAGTGTTAATTTAAGACAGCAACAATTTGTTTGTGAA
The DNA here is from genome assembly GCA_019343175.1 of Oedothorax gibbosus. Lineage (NCBI taxonomy): Eukaryota > Metazoa > Arthropoda > Arachnida > Araneae > Linyphiidae > Oedothorax > Oedothorax gibbosus. Next base: position 343,940 of record JAFNEN010000399.1, read on the forward strand.
CACGGCATAAACATAATGGAATTTATTAATTTAACTTTGTCTTCTCTAACAGCTGCAGGGTTGTCAATAAATAATTAAATTTGGTTAAATTGGATAGAGTTATCAATAAATTAATAAGATTTGGAAGCATAGTTAACACTTTATCAATTCAATGTTAAGTACTTTCTTTATAAGGCGAATTTAGAATTGAATTGTTATACTTAGCTCACTTACTTCATATTTGGAAACTTGTAACAAATTGAAATCTAATTAAAATTAAACTAAGGAATATTTGAGATAATTAATGTATACGCATTGAAAAGAAAACAATTAAACTGTTGTGGTGTTTTTTGTGTTTTAAAATCTTTTTTTTTGTTTAAATTAGTTTTATCTTAATAATATCTTTATTTAACAACGAACTATTAATAAACCAAACTATAATGTATATTTCTAACCACCATATAGCAAAAAAAAAACAATTTCTTGCTATAACCTTGCTAACTAAAAAAATACGATCTGTACCAACAAATAGAAGTCTGCTTTATTAACGTTTACAGATTTTTGCATCAAACTTCATTTATTGTCTAAAGATAAAATTATTTTAATTTAAAATACTTAAAGGAGAAAAGTTTTTTCTTAATTCTTTCCTGCAGCAAAGTTCACTAAGTGTACGAAAAAAACCTACATATTTCTTTAAAAATAATTTCCAAACTTAGAAGTAATTTAGAGTAAATCAAATCTGAAATCCTTATGCGCTTCTAAAATTCTTAATTTTGCTTTGCGCAAAGCAGACGTAATCCAGTTTCTGAGAAGATTAAAAACATTTGTACTTATTTAAAATTACAAGATATTCAAGTTTCTCCAATTAAAGTAGTATGCTTTTTATGAAGGCTAAAAATAAAATTTAATTATTGTTCAGTAATACATTCGAGGGAAACCAATTTTTTCTAACTTAAATAATTTGAAAATAAGTTTATGTCTTTCATAGACTAGACAAAAATCAACTCAAGCTCGGAAAAGTTTTTAAACAATTAGATTAACATGCTGCAAAACAACTGATTTAGAAAGTTCTTATACAGTTTAAAAAAGTTCAGGAACAATATTTGAATCGATAATTTTTCCAAATATATTCCCTTTATTAGGACATTAAATTTTTTTTGTATTTACTTAAAAAATTTAGTAACAATAGATAAATTCTATTTACTTTATATATATATAATATATAATATATATATATAATATATATATATATATATATATATATATATATATATATATATATATATATATATATATATATATATATATATATATATATATATATATATATATATATATATATATATATATATATATATATATATATATATATATATATATATATATATATATATATATATATATATATATATATATATATATATATATAATATATATATATATATATATATATATATATATATATATATATATATATATATATATATATATATAATATATATATAGCACGGTAAGTACTAGTATAATGATGGGCTAAATTATATGCAATAACTTAAAATAGTTTAGAAACAATGTGAAATACGATATTTATTTTTAATATTGAATTTGCTCGTTACCGTTTAGGTACGGTCGGTTACTTTTTAAGGTCAAAACAGGAGACAAACAATTATCTACATGTGCATCAAGTCCTATTACATTGCTTGGATGCAGGACCTGACAAGATATTCAAGCAACTTTTACTAACTGACGAATACACAATTTACTATTATTTGAAAAGTTGCATTGAAGATAAACAGTAATTAATCAATAAGTTTTACTTATAATTGAACGCTAAATGAGAAGCATACAATGCGTAGTATAGTTAAGAATATAAATTAAAAAAAAATAATAGAATACACTTGTTCTGTATTATACACAACTGCTTTTTTCATAAAAGCTGGGTAAAGTATCTGCTATGGTATTATTTTTCTCTGGTTTATGAGAAATTACAACTTGGTAACGAGAAAGCCACCAAAGAACACCGTTGTAATCGAGCATTCTTTCGAACCTTTCGGTAAAGAACTTGAAATGATTATGGTCAGTGTACAAATTCACCTGTATGCTCTATATGTTCAAACTTCAAACTTCCCAAGAGCTCACAGAACTGTAAGTGGTTCTTGACACCAGGATGTGTGGGGATTATCTGAAAATGAAGAGTATATTCTTAATAAAGACTGCTTGATAAACTTTATCAAACAAAGTTATAAAATTTAAAAATATATGTAATGAACTGAAAAATGATTTTTTTTTCGATATCCCGAATAAAATAAGTTTCATCTCTGCCTTGCATCTTAATTTATTTATTTTTTGTTAACTGCTTAGTGATGACTATAAAGTACAATTAATTTTCTACACGGTACATTTGCATGTAAAATCCTACTAAATAAAATAAATTGTAAAAAAAAAATATTTTTTATGTATACAAAAGTATACACTAATTTTATGGCTAAAACTAAATTTCCTTCACCCATAATTATAAAAATTACAAATAGTGACACTTGATGTATATTTATTGTTTAAAAGAAATTTTCAAATCACTTTCAAATCTGAACAATAAAAGCATCTTGACTAAATATACTAAAAACTTTAATAATATTTTTTATAACAACGTGCAAAAAAGTTCACTTTTTTATATCATATTCATTCATAAATCGTTGCGAAAATGACACTTTAAGTGCTTACGTCACAGACAGTGCCGAAAGTATTACTTTCGGCACTAGTGCGGTAAAGTAAATAAGATATAATCTGATTGATAGAAAAACAAAATGATGTCATGAATATCTCCATGGAAACTAAATGATGTCATGAAATTCACTTATTTCTATTGGTTCATTACTTTTGCATTTTCTAATATCTCCATGGAAACTACAAGTACTACAAAAATTATTAAAGGAAATTAAATAAGACAAAAGTAATAACACAAATTTCACGCCAAACAATACTTTTATTTAACATGCCTATTTATAGTATCATTTGATCCGGTGTAGTTATTAATATTTGCATTTTCGAATATCGCCATGGAAACTAAATGATGTCATGAAAATCACTCATTGGTAGAAATACTTTTTTGCACGTTATTATAAAAAATATTGTAAGCAAGCACGTGCCAAATAATGCTTTATTAAGCTCTTGTCATTATTTCACTATACCTACGGTCTCGTGAAATAAAAGCCACTCGCTTAATAAAGTATTATTTTCGGCACTAGTTGCTTAAATAACTATTGTTAGTAAAATCAAAATATTAAATTATACAAACATTCAAATAAGATTTCAACCAAAGTTCACTCCCAAAACGGCGCATTCATAAATAAAGTATATAATGTCACAATAAACTTTCTCGAAACTTTTAACTTATTAGCAGGTCTTTCAGTTTAACAAACACAAACGCTTAATCAGCAAGTCTTGAAATTTTCTGAAACATAACTTCCTACCCCTGATGTTATAAATGGGCGCTTGCCTTTGTAATTTCTGTAGCTGACTGTACGAAAGGACCCTTAAGTGCATTAATTTTGGAATTTAGCTTTAATTCATTGTTACTAAACCACTGGGGATCAAAGGCTATGTTTATGCCTAGAATTTAATATTTTCTGAATGCGAACTGTATTTATTCAGATATCATGTTTTTAAAAACTTTCTTTGCAATTATTCTACAAAGAATTTGGTTGGTTTAATTCAATAAATATTGCATAGTTTATGCATTGATTCCAATATTAAATTAATTACAGATTATTCTAAAATAATTAATTTTATTTACAATTAAATTTAGTTACAAAGTAATGCATTTTTAAAGAAATATTAGTCCTTCGAAAATACAATTAAAAATTACCTCAAAGAATCCTTCAAAGTCACTCTATTTTACCAAGAATATTATATTTTATATTATTATTATTATATTATTATTATTTATTTATTATATTTTTGCATTTATAAGGAAAAACCAGCAAAACGATTTTGTTTTCTAACTATTTAAAACCAAAACAAAAACATTCTGACCATTTTAAATATCTTTAACTATCCATCCCTCGACTACTGCATTTACTTCTGTGAAACAAAACCCATACTTTCGACTATTCTAGCAAAGAAACTCTTCGAGTTCCTCAGAAATATTCCAGAAAATCTTCTTCATTAGACCAAGCCACCGAAAAATGATAGCCTTGATGAATGGAAACTCCATTTGAGTTGGAATTAGATATAGATACTGACAGGTAAAAATACTACAGTCCCTGGACAAATTATTAGACGCACTGTATTTTATTTAGTAATGATGAAAACATACCAAAGAATGCCATACCATTAAAAAAGATGTCGATATATGTATTAAGTATAGCTGATAATATTTTCTCTTCAATAGCTTAAGTTTAAGAACAAACGTCCTTCTAAAGGTATTTTGTTCATCATTGATTGATACATGAAATCTTGCAGTGCGTCTAATAATTTGTCCAGGAATTGTATGTAACAATTGGTTCGCCAAGTGAAGTCAATTGAGTTATTGCCAATATTGAACATGTAATGCCCTGAACAAAATCTACTGATCCCCACTTTTTTTAAAACATTAGTTAAATGATAAACAATTTTAAGAACCATATATTAAAAAACATATTTTTGTGAACATGATACATTTATGATTCGATACGTGCTCACTTACAAAGTCTTGTTTGGGGTAGAAAACTGTAACGTTTTATTACAAGGGCCATAATCATATTCTATAATCAAATAAATATGCCATTCTTTTCTACTTTGGCGCAGAAAATAAGCTTAGGCGTCCAAGTAAACGCATATGTTGCAGACGAATCCTAAATGTATTACATAGATATGCTTACCACGTATTTTATTTATGAGCTTTGCTACTTTAATGACAGAGGTCATAATATTTGAAAGGAAAACGAATACAGAATAAATATATGATTATTTTATTCGAGCGATTTGCTGCATAATAATAAATGACATATTGAGTACTAAAACTAGCTTTTTTTTCTTGCTGTTTCATAGTATACTATCAAAACATAACATAAGGATAATTATGAGAACAAATGATAGTTAGCCTAATATTTGCAAAATATATAAGTTGTCACTAAACGTAAACCAGTTGGAAAAAAGATAAGACTTTTTAATTAGTATCAAACGTTGTGAACCAAAAATTGTTAACCAGAAAGTAAAATGGTTATTAAGAAAGTAAGTTTTCTAATTTTGTGCTTAGTACCTTTTCAGTCCAAAGTTTTAAAAAATTTTAACATTTCAAAAAATTAGAGAATATGGTAAAAAAGAGCCGTGATAACAAAATTAACATACATTATTAATTTACATTAAAATAGTTTTTCTCTTCATTTGAATTTTAACAATTTTTTTAAAAAAGATTAACGATTCAGATATAAGTCAATAGCATAAATTGATTTTAAAAAAAATATGTCTTAATATAAGTCAATAGCATAAAATCATAAAAAAATTCTTAATACAGAGATGAAATAAAATTTAAAAAAGTGACGAATTTTTTGTTCATAACAAATTATGCTGAAAGATATTATAATTAAATATTACTCTTTACTCACGAACAGTAATGGGCATAATCACATTATTTGTGCACAACTAATGAAATGTGTTTTATAATATGTAAAGGTAACTTAGTTATTCATAAATATAATAAAGCAGTTTTTAAAGTATTTTCACTCTCCACTCGTAACTTAATTGCATTATTCACTAATTTGAAATGTATTTTCATCACATAAAAAGTTTATTTGAAAAGATGAAATATTACAAGCTTTGATATTTGGGTGAAATAATTTTTTTTTCTGAGTATAACATAAATAATAAATGAATAATTATGGAAATCAAAAAATATAAAAAATAAAATAAATAATTTATAATTACAACTGCATTTTTTTTTCTTAACAATTCCAAGTTACCAATTCGGTAAAACCAACGCCCAATGAATAACATTACAAAATAATTTGCAAACATATTTGCTATGCATTTTATCCTACCATGTATCTAATATTTCCTCCAATGATGCAATTTTAATCATTCAGTTTAATTAAAAGACCGCCTGAAACGTTATATCGAAGATATGAAGAGTATAGTTGCAAAATTCACATTCATCCAAGTATAACTAAGATATAGAGTCTGGCGTGTTCATTGGCGACTTTTGATCGAAGTGAATTCAATTGGATGAGGTCGCCAATAAACGGTCCGGACCTGTATCTCAGTTATGTTTTGGAGAGTTTTACAACTACGCCTTTCATATAGCAGAATGCAACAAATTTATCACTTCGTCGTGTTGGACTAACTAAGAGTTACATCTTTGTTTAACACTGGGCCTTCTTCAAAATAGAAGTTGGAAAAGTTTTCAATACTTAAAAAAGTTATTGGACTTGAAAAAGTTATAGTAAAATATTACATTTTGTCCCAATCTATACCAACGCCACATACTTCAAATTTCTCTGAACGTGCAACCGAAACGTCTTACCGTTCATGTGTACATTGTAGAAACTTTATATGATAGAAAGTAGCATTGTATATACTCGGGTCATGAGAGCTAACATTTAAATATTCATAAGTCCCTTACAAATAATTCAAAAGCTCAAGAACAATTTCAATACACGTTAAAAATGTATCCGTAAATTCCTGATTTTTTTTTCCTCGTACAAGTTCCAGAAATGCGGAAGACATCGATCGAAAATACGTTTAAGAAGAAACTTTCTTGAACAAAAAATCTTCCCGTTTACATCTTTTGACAAAACTGTAACAATTATTTTGTGTTAAATACATGTGTTAAAATAATAATCGCTAATGTTAATGGGTGTCATGCCTTTAGCAGAAAATTTCCCACGCAATTAAATATTTGGCACTGGTTTCAACAAAAATATTGTTCCTAGTGGCTGCGACGACAGTGTGGTGAAATGTTTCACAACATTTTTTTTTGTATTTCGTTTGTACAAATTCTTGGGGCTGGGGAGCCCAGTCGGTTAGGCATTCGCCTAGCATGCGGAAGGTTCCAGGTTCGGGCATCGCCAAAATAACTGCCGACCTATAAATGGCCTGTGCAGCCAAAAATGTCCGACGAATAATACCCCGTGTGGAGGGAGTGCACGTTAAATATCCTTCAAAGTCCTAACGCTGCGTACGATGTCGCCCTTAACGGTTGCGTTGGGTGCCTACTCAGGTGTTGGCTCGTCACTTGAGTTTGGTTCTAAAATACGACGCCCGTCGCCAATAGCCCTCGTGTAGCTGTAGTGCAACGATAATTCAAACTAAACTAAACAAATTCTCATATTTTTTTCTCAAAACCTGAAAAATGGTTCAACTTAAATGAAAAATATGGTAAAAATTTCACCACCCAAACGTTGCAGCTACTATGAGCCATTATTATTGTGAAACCAAACAAGAATTTTTTAACATTGCACTAGGTTTTGCACTTCACACATTTTAGCAGTGGGGCGTACAATGATCTATCTTTTTTGTAGAATTAGAAAGAAAATCTCTACGTACACTATCACCACCATCTACCGATAGAACTCTTTTTTTTTCTTTAGTGGAGTAATTATCTTCAAATATTTAAAAACGTATTTTAAATGCTTGAAATGTTGCTAAAGAACAGATAACATGCACAAATTAAAGCAAAAAAGGTAATCTTATATTTTCTAATTGTAAGGTGTGGAGCTAACATTTGGATAAATTATATGGTTGTATTGATTTATTACACACATTACAAATTATAAGGTTGACATAGATATATTTGTATGGTGCCTTATTATTTTGAACAGATTTCTAGTGACAAACCTTAAGCGAATACACTTAATAGCATCTGAGTTAAAATGGACACAATATGTTGACCATGATGGATTTATAACATTTAAAATAATACTTTTTAGGAAGGAGGGGCGGGGATGTTTACTGCCCGCTTATTAATAGAATGACAGTAGCAAAAATAGCATTTGATCTGAGAACTTGTGGATCGAAAGATTAACGACTTACCAAGTAAGCTCTCATACACTGATACATTCTTATTTTCGCACCCATTTTACAAAAAAGGAATCGTGCGATATCTACAACTTTGTAAAACCAGAATTGTGTCTCAGAATTCTATGTTTCCCAGGAACAAAGTATTCAAATCACGCTTTTAGCTTGAAAATATGCATACAGAAAAAATAGATTTTTTTCCTAAACGAACTGCCGTCGATTTTTCTAAACCGTTTTCAAGGAAACGATAAAACAAAACCAGAAATTTATTTCAGTTCTTATAAAATATTTTGAAAGTAAATAATAAAGGAATGTTTACAGGGCCGTTAAATACGAGCTTTGAAAATCGTGTCAATCAAAATTATATGTCGTGCGCATTTCTGGTTTGAAATCAATAGTTTTTCAAAGCATTTTAAGGTATCCGACTTTGTAAAATCGTTCTTTTAAAAAGAGGTTTTCAAGATAAAATCATTATATCCGTCTATAACCTGTTTTATAAGCTTTCCAAAACATTTTAAAGTGTTTAAGTCTACGACCTATAAAATCGAAGTCGCAAGCTTTTGAAGTAAACTCACTTTGATCTTTGATCACTTTGACTTTTGTATTAAAAAAAGTCTTCAAACCCAGTCTGATACCATGAAATTTACTTCAAGATAGATTATTCAGCTTGCCAAGATAAATGCTTGAGATAGCCTGAAAACAAAAAAAAATTTCCCCCGATCTTGGCAATAAGTGATAAGTATAAAAAATTTGCAACCAATAAATATTGAAATAAAAACTTTAAAATTGCTTAATATCTCCCGAAAAAAAATGAAACTTAAACCTAAATATGCTACCACTTTTTCCCCTTTTTTTTCTAAATGATAAATTAAATTATTTCCAAGACATTCCAATATATTTTTTTTCTATGAATAACTCAAAACCAGGAAAAGAAAACAGTACTCAAGAAAAACACAGCTTATATTTAGGCGCCAACATTTTTTATCGTTCTTATAAAAAAATACAAATCGGCACTTCTTGTTGTACAATAACTGGTCAACGCCTGAGGTGGTAGAGATGTGTGTTTTTACAAGGGGTAATCTCTTCCTTGTGCTGATTTTGCACTCTAGGATTAACATCACAAATCCGTTGGGAGGTATAAAGGCTGAAAGTGGAACTTGGGCATTTTCTTTAAAAAAATAGTTGATTTCTGTTCTTGTTCTTTTTAACCCTTTCTTTCCCCTTTTATAAGACCAATTCAGCCTTGCTCAAAATTCAGATATTTGGCTTGGTTTCTCTAGGCAAAATTAAATCTCGGTATACTTTAACATCCACAGAGAGCTCAGATTCCTTGTAATATGGGCGTAAAATTAGTTGCGAGAGTCGCCTAGAAGGTGCCACCAAAAAATGGCTCTCAGTTCTGGGGGATATGCCGAGTCTGTAAAGGCTTGACCACCAATATTGCAGCCCCATTGGATAAAAAAAATATTTTTTTTTACTTTCAAGTACTTAATATGAAAAATAAAGTATTTCAAAGGGGTCGATTTTCGACCAACGTTAGGTACTTGAAATATATGTACTTGATTATATAAGTGCTGCAATAAACGTGGGCTGTGAATATACACACTGTAAAAAAACTGATATTTTTACAGTTAAATACCATATTATTAACAGTTAAAAATGTTCTTTAGAAAAACAGTTTATAACTGTTTTTATCTTCGTTAACATGACGTCACACTCACAACACATCAAATGCACCTGCCAATCGAGGAAATTTGAAGACTTGCAAATAGTCACGTGATTGAGATCATCGTTCTGATTCGTTCTTGCGCATTGGGTTTCTGTAGCATTAATGTTTATTAACTGTAACTTAATGTATTAACTGTATTTGTAACCATGTGGCGGTCACCACAAATGCCCAATACTAGCCCTCGCGACAGAGTAAGTACTTGTCATAGACGGTTCAGTATTAGACTCGCACGCAAGAGATTCCTGGATCAAAACCGGGCCGGTATATATTTCTTCCAGGAACCTCTTGTGTGCGAGCCCAATACTGAACCGTCTGCGACAAAGTAAATACTCGGTCGCGAAAGCAAGTATTGAGTATTTTATTTTGGCAGGGAGAAACTGTTAAATTAACGGGGGAAAACTTTTAAATAAACAGTTTTTCCCTGCTAAATTAACAGTTTTTCCCTGGTAAATTAACAGTTTTTTCCTTCTAAATTAACAGTTCCTCCCTGTTAAAATTACAGTTTTCGTGTAAAAAAAATTACAGTTTTAAACTGTAAAAAACAGTTATTAACTGGCGTCAAAGTTGATAGTTTTTAACTGTAAAAACAACAGGTTTTTTTACAGTGCAGATGAAGACAAATTTATTGTGTGGAACGGACAAACGTTTACTTCACTGGTAGTGGACTGGATGGACATATCTTCTCTGTTTAAACGCTATTAGAGAAAGTTGTTCATGAGACTCTGCACGTCGTGAAAACATCCATTTGCTGTAAAACAAACATTGCAACAGTATGATGTAAAAAAAAATTAACTTCAAAATATGATGTAAACGTACAGAATTTTTTACAGTGCCTCTTTTACTGTCGTTTTTAGAACCATGAAGTGTGTTTTTGGACTAACATCTTCATTTTCTAGTCCACACAGTTCCCGTATTAAAACAGTTCATACACTCTTAAAACAAACGAGCGGTTTTAACTCAGTCTGAGTTAATTTCCACTCCTTTCCGTGCCGAAAATGCACTTCCCCTATAGGAGTGGATTTCACTCTTTTAGCGGAGTGGGTAAAAGAAATAAAAGAAAACAATCTACGTCCTACACTCTTAAAACGATCGGTTTTAACTCAGTCTGAGTTAATTTGAACTCCTTTCCGGTGTCGAAAATGCACTTTCCCTATAGGAGTGGATTTCAGTCTTTTGTTTTAAGAGTGTAGCTATTATCTCTAACCAACACAAAAGACACAACGACTTCTTCATTTCTTTTCCATCCAACCTGAAAACCCTCCAGAATCAGAGAAGAAAAAAAAGAGATATTACGGAATTACGTGATATGGTGCATGATTGTGATCCAACCATAAAATAACAACCCAAGACCAGGAAGCTTTTCCTACAGCCGCCAGGTATAAAAGGTCCCTCCGGATGAGTTTCGACGATCATTCTGATAGTCCTAAGTGGAAGGGAATGGCACATATTATGTAAAAAAAAACTAGTTTTTTAGGAGTCTTAAAGGTTATTTTTAGCATTTAAGACTACTGAGGGATGTTGATAGTTAAAATGCGTCGCTATATGTTTTTGTAAGATGTTAAAGTACATGTTTTGAATCAATGGTATATATTGACGTTCTCAAAATAAGATTCTTATTTCTTTTCGTTTTATGCATTAAAATGTTTTTATATTTTCTAAAAAGTTTTTTTACATATCCCTGGGTCAAAATTAGACCAATTCCATGATGTGTGTGACCCTGAGAAAGTCCAAAAATAAAAGTGGGTCGTCGTAGATGTCCTTCCACGTCAAACCGAGGTAATAGAGTATGTGTTCGGGACTGGCTTGAGAACCTCCACGACAGTTGGGGCAGTTAGAGAACAGCTTAGTTCCGGCTTTGGTACCGTGTCTCTACCTTGTCGTTGGTGGTGAAGCTTGCGTGCCCTGACAACCCCGAGATCTATTCCGATGGTAGCTTGCTACCGGTAGGGTCTCCCAAGCCAGACAGGTCTTCGTGGGGTAGGGTCCAGACTAACAGAGACAGCCGGCATCTGTTTTCCTCGTTGGATCTACCTTTTTTTTTAAAAGCCACACTACTACAGCTAGTGCCAGGCCTCCTCGGAGGGACAGTAGGTGCATTCTCTCCACACTCCATGATGAATAATAAAAAGTGATGCAGTCAAATACCACCTCGTCTTCTGATCCTTAATCGAAATTCGAGATTGTGTAATTTTAGGTGATTTTTGATTGAAAAATTATTATACGAGTATTTCGACTTCTGTCTTTGTTCTGTAAAGGTTTAAGGCCTAGCGAAATAAATTATTTTTCATGTATGTTAAAAACTTATTTTCTTTATTCTGAGTTTAACAATATACATTGCAGAAGTTCTAATATTACAAAAATAATAACATGTATGCATATTTTAAGAAACTAACCTGAATTTATCCTAAATGAAACTGGAAGTTCTTAAACTACTAGAATATAGCCAACTTTTATGTTACACTGTTAAAAATTAGGCACTTTGTTTCACCAAAATTATGGTTCCTAGTAGCTGCAACGGCTGTGTGGTGAAACGTTAAACCATATTTTTGGTATTCGGTTGAACCATTTCTCAGGTTTTTGTTTCCAAATCCAGAAAAATGGTTCAACCAAACACCGAAAAAAAAGGTGAAACATTTCACCACACAGCCGTTGCAGCTACTAGGAACCAATATCATGGTGAAACCAAGCAAAAAAATTTTAACAGTGTACTTTAATACTCCTTGAAGTTCTTATAGTATGAATGCAAACATATGAAAACAAGGTATAAAATATAGGTATCTGATTTTATATCTTTCTTATACGAAAGGATTAGGCGAATGCTACACTGCTCAAAACAATAAGGGGAGCACTTTGAGTAATTTTGTTACACTTTCAGTCCCAACATTTTATTTTTTATTCTAAAAATCTAAAATTTGTGAAAAAGATTCATTATGCATCCAGAACGAAATGGTAAGAAACGGAGAAAAAAATCTTTAATTTTTTAAACTAAAATGTAAGGGAAAACAATTGGATTCATAACTTTTGAATAAATTATTACAATAATTTATAAAAACTATATTTGTTAAAAAATAATTAAAATCAATTTTTAAACATCTAAAAAATGCAAGCGTGAAGGATTTAGAGTCAATTTATTTAATAAAATTGTTTCAGAGTGAATTTTATTTAACCATGTTTTTCATATTTTCATTTAATTAAAACAAACATTATTTAATTCTTCAAAAGACATGATTCTTCCATCTAACGATACATAAATGCGATCTTAACTTAGTGAGAAAAAAAAATCGCAAGCTGATGATTCCAAATGGAATCATTGGCGGTGAAAGGGTTTAAACCATGCGTTCCCCTAATTGTTTTGAGCAGTGTAGTTCTATAAGATAAACCTTCCGAGCAGCCTGAAAGTGGGCCAAAATGTATCATAGTCTACACTACATTACATTTTAAGTTAAATTTATTTCAAATAACATATGTGTTTAAAAAATGAGACCTATATTTATTTTTAAATACAAGATTTCAAAGTATTTTCCCATTGAATAAAGTACATTATGAATAAAAAATGTTAATTTATAAACTATAGAAAACTTAAGGTTATTGTATGAAAGCTAATCCACAAAATATGGGAAAAGACGGGTCAAACGTTCGTAACGGCAATTCTTATACTGTTTCACTTTTCTTTGCACCAAACATCTTTACTTTCCTCCTACCTTCACGAGCTGTGACACAAATTGGGTTGTTTCACGTCGTGGATGGCAACAGTTCCAAGGTCTTGTTTTCATTTTTCTGGAATTACTTTTGTTTTGGTATTCGAAAGTGGATTTTCGAAGAATATTTTAGTTAATTATTAGTTTTTAAATGCCAACTTCTTGCTGTACTGTTGGTTATTCAAATCATACATTAAAGAAAGCTTGTATATAAAGAAAAGTTGATAATCATCTATGTCCGAATTACGATCCTAGATAAAAAAAAAAGTTGCATGGTGACGAAGTACACTCTTAAAAACAAAAGAGTGAAATCCACTCCTATAGGGGAAGTGTATTTTCGGCACCGGAAAGGAGTGGAAATTAACTCAGACTGAGTTAAAACCGCTCGTATTAAGAGTGTAGGACCTATATTGTTTTCTTTTATTTCTTTTACCCACTCCGCAAAAAGAGTGAAATCCACTCCTATAGGGGAAGTGCATTTTCAGCACGGAAAGGAGTGGAAATTAACTCAGACTGAGTTAAAACCGCTCGTTTGTTTTAAGAGTGTAGAAACAGACGAAAAAGTACGTTCATTTTGAGAATAAAATAGAAACAACCAATAAACTCGTTGTACGTAGAAAAGTGAAAGCAAGAACGTTACATCAGCTGAAACATTCCCACTCTCGCCAAGGCGCCAAATCTTCCGCGCGACTTCTTCACGCAGCTTGATGAATGTCTTCCGAATTACGCGACCAAGCGATTTATCTTGTGCTTGCTCATTAATCGCCCACTTGGCCAGTCCGAAAGTCCTCGCGAATGAGCGAGCCATGGAATGTCCATCCCCCAGTCGGATTCGGGGACTAAAAATAGCCCATTTCTGTTGCCCCTTAGATGGTTCCTGAGTTATGTGGAATGTCAGTTAATAAGTTGTTATGATTAAACTACTTCCGGCGATTTGTTCGAATCTTTCGGCATCGCGTTGAATATAATTTGGAATAGTTTGTGCACCAATGTGTACGTGTCGTTTAACCCCTTAACGATCGGATAGGTTTCAAGAAAACAGTCATAAAAGTGTCTATTTTTTCTTATCCCTGAAAATTAATATAAAAATATGTGTCTGAACAATCTATGCATTCATTTGTAATTTTTCATTTGTTTTCAGATATAAATTCAAAAAACAAGTTACTTGTAATATTTCATAGTTTATTACTCTATTGTGATCGTATAGTTCTGAATATATAATGTAGAAGTTAGTACTTAGATTACAGCCATTACATAATGCATCATGATTAAAACTGATTAAGTTAAAGATCCCAAATTTAAGGTTCGAAGTTATTCTTAATGCTCTCTCTCTCTCTGAAAAATTAATAAATAAAATAAACAAAGATTAAACTAAGAATCATAAAAAATTTTAATGGCTGGTTCCGGAGACATTTCTCAAAATTTTACATACCCATTGGGTGAAGCTTACAGCTTGAAACATCGTTCTTTTTACACACACATATATCAGTTAAATATTTAGTTCTATTCTGTAAAGTCTACCGTTCCATTCCCTAGTGAAGTATTTTTCTATTCTGTCTCTCAAAGTCTAATACGGAAAAAACATCTCAACACCTGGACCGCCTTCCAAAAACTTCATCGGTCCAACCCCTGTCACTCAAAGAACACACTCACTCCAATTCGCTCTTGAGCTTCCAACATCATTGGAGCCCGGATTTTCTTTCATTGAGAATTTACAACCTGAGAAGTGTCATTCCTTGGCCCCACCGAGACTAAGGCTTTGTTGCACATCTGTACTATCTCGTAAAAATCTCGTCTCACTGACGCCAAAAGACCACCCAGCGAGCATCACACACATAGCGACAGCACATTACTTAATCTTATAAGCGTATTAATTGGTGGATTTACGCTAGTTTTAATCTTATTGCGGCTCGTTACTACTGAGCACTCCAGACATTAGCATTTCAATTGTTTGATTTAAATCAGTTTTTAATCTTATTGGCGCATTGTTACTGAACACTCCAGCCCGTAAATATAACGGGGGCGATAAATAGAGGGCGAAACCTCAGCTAGTCAGCTCATCATTTTCACTGGAGCGAGAAGAAAGAGATTAAGAACAGTTTTTGAAAAGAATAATCCAGCAATGAGCTGTAGAAGTAATACAATATACTTTGAATAAGAAATAAAAACAAATTAGACCCCAAAATTCCACTTACAGATTGGATACCAATGTGGCCCGTTGCGTTCCATAAGATGCATTTACACCTTAAGAACTTACAGGGACCGTCAAAACTATCAGTGGGTTTTCTAGGCAACAGCGTTTCACTGTTTAAATACACTATTGTTATACAGGGTGAGGCAAAGAAAAGTGGCCCCGGTCTAGAGATAGGAATACGTTGAAATGCTTGGCGAGAAAAACTCTTGAAGCCGCCTAAAAGCTTTCAATTGGAAATAAAAGATTATTCAAGCGTTCAATGGTTTCACTTGACAACCCTGTTTTTGCATTGGTTGGATTGGATTAGCATCACATCACGCCACTCATGGACTATTGGCCAGTTCAGATCGTAGTAAGTCAGTGTGAGTGTAAGTTGATCAATTCACAGGTGAAGATAAAACTCACAGTACAACGAGAGTGTCTGTAGAAAATTTATAAAACGAATTCGTCGAAAATGTGACAGTTGGTGAAGAATTTAATGTGTAAAAGTGCCAAAAAAGAGTACTAGGAGATCAGTTACGAAATGGCGTCAGCCAAAATTGCTGTCAAAGTTCAAAAAATTCAAAACGGGTCTGACCCACATTCTGGATCTTGCAATCAATTACAATGTTTGGTTTTGTATTAACAAAAAAAAAAGGTCGTTCTCTACGATAAATACACCGAAATAATCCTAGTGGGACTTTTTGATCAGAAAGCTACAAACTGTTTATTTTCATTTCATAGCTTTCAACGATAGCGTATTGCGGAAAATAAGTCGCAAGCTTTGTTGGCTATATTGAAGCGATCAAGGTTTCATGTTAGCAACCTTTGTATTGGTTTTAGACTGGCAATTTCGTCTATTCTTTTCACGTTGGCATTTATTTGCTTCACATGTAGTTAATGCATTTATCTTCAACTAACAACATTTCTTTCATATACAATTTCCATCATTATCACATTAGAGGAAATAATTTTAAGTTTAACGGAAAATATAATTCTAGTTAAAAAAAATTATTTTCCTCAACTTGGATCACTTATTGTCATTTCAAATTTTTATACCTGTATTTGTAACTAACCTATTCCTTTTTTTTGAAAGCATGATTTAAATACAGAGCCAAATAAAACATACTGGATTAGCCGACACACCTCATCTATTTACTTACATAAATCGACAAAGTAGACAAAGTAGAACCAAATCACGAATTTTTTAATTCAACAACAAATTATTTGCCAGTTCAAGTTTAAAATACTGAAAAAAACGATGTTAGACCTAGTTTAAAAATTACTTTTAGCAAATTGGATCTAATTTACATTATGGTTTGAAGTGGTTAGAAAAAGTCGTTTTTTGAAGTAAATTTTGTTCAAATTATATGCCATTAGTCTTCAAGATTTAAAAGATTTTAATTGTTTCAAGTGTCGAACAATGTATTTTGTTTGTATAATTAACATTAAATATATCGATTATATGTTTTTGAAATGTATGCTTATTATCCAATATAATGATAATTATTTTATTATAAATGTTAATAATTGTGAATTATTTCCTCATTTATTTTTAATTATTAGGATTATAATGTTATACTGTTGACAGCCTTAAATTATAATTTGATACAGCTGTAAACGGTAAAAAAATATATAGTAACAAAGTAGTAAACAACGAAGAGTTAGCTTCGGAAAAAAATATAATGCATACTATTTTATAAATATAAAAGTGAAAATTCGTGAAAACCAACCATTCATTATTTTAACTATATAATATTCATTATTTTAACTATATATATCAATAATATGTGATTCTTTTATAATAGGCTAAACAGTATGATATTTCTACGAAAACAATATCTGCGCACGCATGACTTTTATTAAGGATTAAAATATTTTTTGAAGTCTCATTTACACAATTTAATATTCTTACATCTAACATATACCAATTTACATTTTTTTTGGAAGATCCCACATTAGTAAATAAATTCTTTTAAAAGTGTATGACAATATAAGAACTGCTAAGTTTTAAACACAAGGTATGAAACTTTCCTTCTGAATTCTGATTATTTCATGGCAAATATTTCAAAACCCCTTGCTTACTTATTTATACTTCGATATGAAACTGCTTTCTACGAAAACCAAGAGTAAAACAAAGTATACTTTAAAATTTATAATAATTTTGATTGCTTAATCAATTTAGTAACTAAATATTTTGGCTACAAAAAGAAGTATAATTGAAGCGAAATCAATTCAAATTCAGATTAATAATGAAATAAAGTCAGACATTAAGTACTTGCATATACTTTTATTAGAATACTGATTTAAATATTTTAGCATATTTTTTTTAAGTTTTAAAAACGCGTAACGTAAATAATAGTTTTGCATACGTACCTCAAAGACATAAGGTAAATTATTCATCATTGAAAAATTCTTTAAATTTAAAATGTATTAAATGTAATAAAACTTAATAAAAATATATTTAATAATTTTAAACCTGAAGTTAGAAGAAAATATTTTCTAAGTTGCAAGCTTAAAATTTTATATCATTATAAATAAATCAAAGGGTACTTCCTTTAGATTGCTCCAAATCATTGAAGCAATTTGTATTTCTGCGAGCTTGAAGGCTTTATTGATTTTACTTTGGTAATTCACAGTCGATAAATGTTTTTGCGAAATTCGATTTCTTAAAAATACAAAAGTCTCCCCAAAAAAAGTATTCGAATACTTTAAAATAAAAAACATGCTTGCACAATATGTTGTGTATTCATGTTTAATATTTGAGGTCGACAATTAACTGATAGCAAAGTTTAATTTTGAATTATAATTATGCTTGACTATGCCATTTAAAGGTATTTGTTGTTGTATAAAATAACAAACCAACAAATATCTTAATTAATAGGCAACGTTGTTTAAATAATTGGTTACAACTTCAAACAAAAAATATTTTATTTCTTACGAAAGCTTTATTAACTATGTACCAGTTTGATGCTTTAATTATGTGTCTAACGTAGGGTCATGTTAATTTTAATCTCTTTTTTTTCTGATGCACATTATCACTACTTATCTTTAATCAAAAGCATATGCTATGAAATTGTATGTGGGTAATACGATTAAACTAATTACAGATGAACTACTGCTTAAATGTTTACATTTTTGATAGTTATGATAAACAAAAAAAATTCAACAGGAATTCTTAAAAATGAAACTAACACAGTAAGACATTTTTTCAATGCTATTAAAATGCATTTATTCATTTCACAACAAGAGCAACTTACTCCCTCGACATTTATCTAACTAAAAGGGTTAATGAAAATACACGTAAAATGCATATATATATAAATTATTCAATTCTCTTTTAAATACTTTATCATTTCAATTACAAACAATTCTGCACTTTTTTGGAATATTGTTTTGGATATCTTTATCATATGTCTTTTATCATTATCAATTTGAATTCACTACGATATTACTTACTATGCAATTGTCAATTATACAATAATTTATCACCATTCAATTCGATCAACCAAGCTTTTGATTATGAAAATCTATATATTACCCTAGCAGCGCATTTTAAAGATCAAATAGATTGCTCACTTTATCGCAGCTCTTTTGTTCTTTCATGCGTTCACCAAGCGATTTTAAAATTGAATAGAAATAGTTTTTCAATTATTCAATTTTTCATCTAAACTAAATGGGAATCCATTCTTGGATTAAACTTAAATCCGTTGTCAAGAATTTTTCAATATGCAATTACCGATGATTTAAATAACAGGTAAGAGAAAGGCTATGCAAAAATGAGAAGCAAAAGACTTATTTCTGTCAATTTAGAACTAAGAAAATAAATTCAAATGCAAATGTTCCACCAGAATATAGTTTCAAATTTAGAAAAAATTTCAAATTTCATATCGCTTTATAATGTTTTATTAGTTCTTAATTTTTTCAATTATTAGTTTTTAATTTACTAATTATTAGATATAGATTTACAAAGTAATATAAAATGTAAACATTGCACAATTGAGTATTGTAACAAGCAGATAAAAGTATTTTTCAGTCTTTCGTTGGCAGTTTTTTTTTAAAGCTGTTTGGTTAAAAACTTATTGCTTTAGAAATGATCCGTACTTTGTCGCGACTTATTTAAAAACTAACTTTAAAAATATTAAAACCTACATTTAGAAAGATCTTAGAATTAGGTTAATTAAAAACAATCATGTGCAAAATACTATACATTGTTGGCTATTATTTTGCACATAATATGGGACAGGATTTTGTTTAAAAAATTAAATACATTCTACTATAATTCTTTTGAAAGAAAAATTGCAACAAACTATAATATCATATCATAAGAAAACACATGGATTAAAAAATCAAAATATTATTCTTTGATGTTCCTAATAAAAACAAAATCTTGTTCTAAACCTACAGTCCCTGGACAAATTATTAGACGCACTGTATTTATTTAATAATTTTATGTTTCTTAAGAGTTTTTATGCAAACATGGTATATTTAAACTACAATATTATTGATTTTTATTTAAAAGAATTGTTGTAGACTACATATTTGTATTTATTTATAACATGTGGCAACACTGTGTTGACAAAGTTAATATTTTACATGAAATCTTGCAGTGCGTCTAATAATTTGTCCAGGGACTGTACACTGTTAAAAATTTTGGAGCAAGATTAGACCGTAATGCTAGAACTTTCTAGCTTCCACCACTATTTGGAGCGTTGATTCACCACTTTTACGGTGTATCAAAGCTATGGTTTCACTACAAAATTGGTACATTTACGCTCCAAATAGTGGTGGCAGCTAGAAAATTCCAGGATTCCAGTGCAATCTTGCGCCGAAATGCTTAACAGTGTACCTTACACCATCAAAGCAGAAGTTCAAAGGCAGCCTGTGATTATTAAGTGGTGTAATGACTTGAATAATGGTAAAATTCGCTTTTTTTGGATATGAAAGCTGATGTTCAATACTGCTTTTTGGTGATATTCTATGGATAGCATACATAACTACTAACAAAGCAGATAATATTTAATGCAATATATGAGAACCAAATTATTCACACACATTCATAATAATTCCGTATGTTTTTAAGTAATTTGTGTCATTATGCAAATTAATTACTGTTCACAAATAATGTCTTTGCCATTATACATTTATTATACCTAGAATTGTATTTAAAACTGACAATATATTATATTTTAGTATAGTTTCTAAAAATAATATTCTAAATATATTATTATGATTTTATATGAAAATAGATTGTTTTTAGCTTCTATTGAGAATTTCTTTACAATTGAACCAGACGCACCATTTTTCCAAGCAATTACTCCACATTCGAAAGCAATAAAAGCGACATTCTACCAGAATATTTATTCGAATTACAGTCTGGTCACGATCGGCTACTTCGTGTTTCGATGGCCACTGGTCATTATTCGTAATATATATAAACATTTTTTTCTGCAAGCATCAAAGCTATATAGCTTCAACTTTATTTAGCTTGGAAAATATGTTATATAGTTCATGCTTATTCGTGTTTCTTAAGGTGTAAGAAAAACAACTGTACATTTACAGCAAAATTGGTAGTATAAGTGCAATTACTTTTTGTTGTTATTTTACAGAAAACTCTCTCTCTCTCTAATGGGGCTGCAACATTGGCGGTCAAACCTTTGCAGACTCGGCATATTCTCCAGAACTGAGAGCCATTTTTTGGTTTCACCATCAAGGCGACTCTCGCTACCAATTTTGACGCGCAGATTACAATGAATCTGAGCTCTCTGTGGATGTCAAAGTATGCCGAGATTTAATTTTGCCGAGAGAACCCAAGCCAAATAAGCCCTCCAGGGATCTTTTACATGCCACATAATCATGTAATATGCGTGCCCAAGATTTTCCCATCCAGAAAATCCTACGACTCAGCCGAGGCTCGATCCCACGATCTTGGACTTACGAGGCGGACGCGTTTAACCTCTCAGCCACTGAGCCGGTTTTTACAGAAAACTTGTTTTATATCTAAACAGCAGCGTCGAAAATGTAACAGTATTTTTTGATGTCATATTACCACTGTAAACTTCAAGTGACATCGTATGCTTTCCACAGATTTAACCAGCACGTCTGTCCCAGTGTACTCGGGGATCTTCCGTATATAAGCATATATAAATTATTTTAAACAGCACAAATACGTTTTTAGTACTGTGTAACAGCATGTCTTCAGTTTTAGTAAAAAATGTTACACCAAATTTATGTGGCATTGTTACTCCATAAATTTAGTGCAACTGCACTCCGTAAAGTTAGAGTCAACTGGCCACAGTTTCATAGCGTAACATTCGACAATACATTTTACAGTGTATAGTTATTATCAGATCTTCTACACAATTATTCATTTCTTGCGGGACGTCCTTTGGAAATTTTGCATAACTAAGGTGTTTAGACAAAACGGCCTTGGTATTTTATTGTAATACGTCTTTTTGAAAACTATTACTTCAAGTATAATGTAATGTTTCTATATTTAGACATCTCGAGAAAATACTTTCCAATCTAACCACCCATCATTGTTGTAAGCATTTAGTACACATTCAAATGCAATAACAGCCGCATTCAAACGACATTAGTTCTCAATGTAGCATTTTGGTCACGAACAAACATCGTGTTTAGACCACCCAATAGTTGAAGCAATATCTGCTACCAACAGATGTTTCAGTCCTTTTTGGTTTATTATATGGATGGGTTTTGTGCTTTATGATATCTGTAATATCCAGTATTTTTTTTTAAACTTAGTATTGCTGGGGTGTTCGTAAAAATCAATTTTGCATTACAAAAGAATTTTTTAAAAGGAAAAAGACGTTAATTTAAATATTATGCTATTTCTTATGCTTAAAGATTAAATTAGAGTATTAAGCTTTAAAATGAAGATTTTGAATCAATACATATGAGAAAGAAACAAACGATGAAATAAGTTTAGGCAAAATCCCTTAATAATTTATTATAATTTTAGAAACAATTCTATTCAGCATGGCCAGCATTCCAAAAATCATGCAAATATGTTTGATCATTTAGATTTTGTAATCTATTTATGTACAAAATCTCACTAAAATAATTTTATATTTTTTCATAATTTTTTTAAAGGTTTAATTGTCAAATTCTTTTTCGCAAATTTGAAAATATTTTCTCATTTTTGCAGATATGCCACATGTTTATTTTAAGTGCCGTCTACGGCACATTTTCATGAACAAAATACACCATTCTAAAGGTCTAAGAAATATGACCTTATATTTGATACATCCTAAATTTCTTCAGCATTTCTTTAAAAAAAGAACCCCGTCTGTGACACAATTTTCAAGGACAAAGGCAGAATGTATCATTTTATCAAGTCAAAGAAATGTGAGTGTCAATTTCGATTTTTCTTATTTATTTACTGTTCTTTTCAGCTGCAAACCTTTACTTTTTATCCCCATAAATAGCGACTTTGTTAAATCTCGATGTAAATAAAGAAACAGGAAATAAGTTGCCGAAAAAAAAAGCCGAAAATCGAAAACGTTATAAATATATTTTTTAATGTTTCTACCTTATTTTAATTAAAAATATTTCAAATCTATGTATTTTAACAAATACAAATATTTTTTTAATGTTTTTCAAAAAATAATAGTAATTTTAGAGTTAATGGCACAAGATACTTTAAACTGACATGATGACCCTATATTATTATACAGGGTGGCCCAAAAGTAGCCTAACAGTTAATGTTGTACCATTGGTAAGAACTTTGGGTTATTTAGAACAGGTATTTGACATAGTCGTGCTTAGTTTTGTTGGTTGTCTAAAATAAAGTCGTACTACAGCGTATCTCATCCAAAGAGTAGCAATTCGTGGACTTCGATTGGTTTAGTTTCGAGATATCTTCGGTTTATTAGACCTTACCGACCAGGCTATCCCGGCCCCGTTTATTTGTTTGATGCTCTAGAAATATGCAAATGTCACCAGAGGACGTAACTTCGAATCCCGTCACCTGCCAAATATCCTATAAAAGGATTTGTGCTGGTGGAAAATTTATACTTTTGTTTATAGTGTAAACCATGGCTGGAAATTTGAGCGAGGAGCACCGACGCACGGTGGATCCTTAAGACCTACTGGAAGTACGAAAATGCGGAGACTGTGCGTACGATATGGGAAAGTGAGTTTAATTTGCCTGCGCCTTCCCGTCATGCGATTTACAGCATCAGAGACAAGTTTGAAACCACGAGTTCCGTCGCCAATGTCTCGAAGTCTGGAAGACCACGTACGACGTTGACACAGGAAAATAAGATGAATGTAGCCCTTACTTTCGTAAACAGTCCAAAGAAGTCTACGCGACAAGCGTCTTGGGAACTGATGATCCCGAGGGCATCATTACAACGCCTGATGCACCAGCTGAACCTTAAGCCGTACCGCCCAAGACTGTTACATGGCCTTCTTGAGGACGATCCTGACCGCAGATTACAGTTCTGTGAAATAATGCGCGATCAACTGACTGATCAACCAGACCTGCTTTCAAAAATAGTGTGGACAGATGAAGCCTGCTTTAAATTGTCTGGCCACGTCAACAGACATAACTCTGTGTACTGTGCCGACGAAAACCCACATGTCATTTTGACTACGCATTTAAATCAGCCAGGCGTCACAGTGTGGGGTGGCATATCCTGCAATGGTGTCGCGGGTCCTGTCTTTTTCGATGGAACCGTTGATGACCCCAGGTATTTGGATATGTTGATACAAGTTGTAGTACTACAACTGTTTTTTCTTTGGTTATCCGACGATATCTGGATCTGACCTTCCCGAATCATTGGATAGAGAGACTTGGGAGCATTGAGTTTCCACTACGTTCCCCGGACTTTACTCCCATGGATTTCTTTTTCTGGGGAGTAGTAAAGGATAATATTTATTCCAGAAAACCCGCCACAGTACGCCAGTTGAAGAAATTCATCGATGATGCTTTTAAGGACATTCGTGACAACTTGAATTTGTGTCGTACTGTGTGTGAGAGTGTCGAGGTTAGGTTGCAGGAATGCATCAAAGTCGAAGGTAGACAATTTGAGCACCTTCGGGATTAAGAATGTAAATATATGTATGTAAATAAAGCTGTCACTTTTGACTATGGTTCTTAATTACGATGCCTGTCGCCAATAACTATCCTGTAGCTCTAGTACTATGATAATTAAACCAAACTAAACTTAACCTGTATTAAAATTACTGTTTCTGTATAAATAACTGTATACCTAACTAACTGTTAGGCTACTTTTGGGCCACCCTGTATACATTGGGCTTTAAAAATTTATTGCATTTTCATCCCAAAAAAGACCATTCAGTGTCTAAATTATCTTGTAATACCGCTTTTCTCTACAAAATATTTATACATTTGTATCGTAATCTATATTTCCGTTGACTTCCATGGTTAAATTTTTTTATCTTAACTCCTAACAAACGTTTTAAATTACTTTTATGCTAAAAAATTACGAATTATATCTACTATGTCGATGAGAAATTTATTAGGTTGAACTAGCGACATTTGACCCATAGGGATACAAGACCCAATGCCCTTTTCTCAACATTGGAAAAGTTTTATAAGTTGAAAGTGGCATCACTTCTTTCCTTTCAGTCAGCCAACCACATGGTGAAAAAAACCAACTGAATCATTGCGTATATGTTTAGCTATACGAAGAAATACGTTTTCATGCACTGAAAGTAAATTTTTGATGCCATAATTTTGTTATAATGTTACAGTATTTTGATAATTTTTACTCATTTTACTAAATATATGGGTTGGGCCACGTATCTTTAATGGGTGGGTCTTGTATCCCTATACATTGGGATACATGACCAAACTAAAGTTTTAGATAATTTATGTTTTACTACTATTGCAGGTAATACTTCAGTAAAATACGAATATATATTGTGTAGTACTTTATGAAGTATAAATTGATTGCATTTACACATCCATAAATATTGTTTTTTTAAAAGTTACAAGCCAAAAACTACAAGTTGGTTCATGTGTCCCTGGTTCCCCCTAAGCATTTTTAACATTGTAAAAACTAATAAAATTGCTAAGGGTGTTAAATACTTTTGATGAAAATTTAAGCTTATGAAGTTACAAAGTTCTTCTACGAAGGTGGAGGTTTTGAGGTCATGGTACAAAAGTTGAAATTACAGGGTCATATGAGAGGATTCACGAAGGAAATAACATATAGATCATTGGCACAAATCGTTTATTTTGTTGGTATAAATTTTACATGTTTCGGCGAGTCTTCCAATTTGGAAAAGCCTCATTGCAACAGAATAACCTTTCCGTTTCTCCCAAACACTATCCCTCTCGCTCTACACCCTCTTCTCCGGATATCATGTTTCACAGCTTCGGGTTGTCGACTGTTATTTTGTGTTGTGTCTGAAGAGGGGTAGGGGTAGGTACATATATATTCCGGCTTGTGTGCTTGATCAGAGACCCGCTTACATAAGCCTTCGTCAAGTAAGACAGACACAGAAAGAATTTTTACTGTCACAGAGAAAGGAAAGTACACCCAGGGCGAAGGCGGGAATCGAACCCGCACCCGTTACAGCGCGCAGACTGCTATCGTAATGGTCCAAACCACTTCGTCCATCCGGGCCCGTGTCTGAAGAAGGCGAGCGTTTTGGAGACTTGCCGAAAAAAGTAAAATTTGTACCAACAAATAAACTATTTACGCCAATAATCAAAGTTTTTTTTTTTTTTAATTCGGAAATCCTCTCATATTTCATGCGAAAAGTTCAAGATATTTTCTGAATAAAACAAAGTCAAAGTTTAGATATATCCTTTTAACCATTATATTCATCATTGGTAGACACACGGAAATAGATGACATTGCCATGTCCCTTACGTTTATAACATCAAAAAGAAGACACACACAATAGTCCATCCACACAAAGCTTTTTCTCCGAGATATGACGTAAGAAGCAGACTTCTTTGTTCCACTAACAGATAAAAGTGACGCCAACTTGATTGATTCTTGGACATAGCTGCTAATGTCCAAGATCATTTTCTTACAGAAAATCCGGGTTATTGGTGTTTTACGGATACATCGACAAACAGGATGTTATGCTGATTGTATGTTTGAAAACAACTTATTTGTGTACATTGATCAAGGCAATTAAAATAGTAACAGTATTGGTTATTATTTTAATGAGATGATGATGAGATATGATTTTAATGTTTTTTTCGATGAGATAAAAGGGTTTTTTTAATCAGATACTTGAAATTGCATTAAAAACACAATTAAATTAAACGAAAAGACTTGGTTGCTTTATTAACTATGAGATTTTTTCAAAATTGGTTGGACTACTTTTTTTCAAGTTGTTATTTTTTAAAAATCAAGTTTATTTCATCATTTGAAAGATTTTTGGTACGATCCTAGCAAAGCCCACTTTTGGTTGGCGATGAATTCGTCATCTTGGTAATCCTACTTCAATACACTATATATTTATATTGTCTTTTTTATTTTGATGCCATATTGTTCTGACATGGCAACTTTTTACGGTTTGTCGCCAAACCTGTGGGCTCTCCTGGGATTTTACCGTTTTTTTTTTTTTTACCGCATCTATACAACTATCTAAATAATTATTATCTGGAAAAACAATTTTCAAGTTAACAATTTGGTGAAATGGTGATGGAAATTAAGTAATTTCATTATTTTATCTAACTTATTATTACCAAAACTCGAAAACTATACCATTCAGTAAAAACAGAATTTACCGTTTAAAATACTAAAAAATCTTGAAAATGAGATTTTAACTGCTATTTAGTATCTAGTTTACGAATTCGATACGACCCGTTTCGGGATAGTGTAGAAAACATGTTATTTTTTAACGCTTAATACAAAAATCTTATTCTTCAATTCATGTATTAGAAATTCAAGATGTTAAAAAATTTACCTTATTTGAAAAACATCTTATTATGTTTCTATTTTAAACCTTTATATGTTACAAAACATGTTATTTTGATAAAAGTATAAACTTTGTTAGGGAAGTTCACTAACTCAAAAATACAATTGAAGTATTCCTAAGTTTTCGAAAGAAATACGTAGTTGGGTATGATAAATTGGAAATACTGGGAAGTTGACTGAAAAAACTGAATGAATATTTAAAATATGTCAAAGAAAGCATTTTTCAATAGTTATCTTTGAAACGTATATTTTTCAAACGACTGAAAAGTTTAATATTTTATGGCCACTGAGGTATAATGATTGAAGAAAGAAGCGTATTTAAAATTAAATGCTTGTTCATCTTGTTTCAAAGTATACAATATAGAGAAGAAATTGAATATTTAATATAAAAAAACTCGACTGAATTAAACATTTGAAGTTTATTCAACAAGATAAATTTAATTTCTTATGACTCTCTTCTACGATTCAAACATTTTATTCACAAAACATTTTATTCACTTCCTTCGGCTATCAAATAAAGATTCTTTTATTTTAAATATCATTTAATATGTTAACATTCAATATTAAAAACTATTTTTAAACTCATTTATAATGATAACACTTAAATTGCTAAAATTTACGTTACATTCAAGTGAAAATTAAATTTGTACAATTCAAGTTCTTTTAAGTTAAATTCATAATGCTTTGATAAAAAAAATTGAAAACTTTAGTTTTACGATTTTTATTTTGAGAGCAAAAATTTCATATTTATGTAACGACATTGCTATTTAATTCACAGCACATCTATAAAATTGAAAACTTATCAACATGTAAAAACATGACCTTCAAAGGCATGTCAAAGCAACGTCATCAAAACTCATATTATATTTATTTCAAAATTTATGTTTACATTGCCTGTTTATGACCTCTGACATAAACAGGAAACATGTTAGCAAATATTTTCAAACAGCAGGTGTCCGTAAACTTCATAACAAACAGAAATAAAGGTTTAATACTATGCTATTCCACGATATTTCACACATGTATTCCTCTCAACTTTCCTGGCACTTGAATCTCTACCAAATCCTTGAAGAATTTTTCAAGAACTCGGGAAATCGTACAAAAATGGTTATTTTTATTTTTCCGGGATTTTCAATCGCTACTCAAGTAGGGGATTTTCCTGGAAAAAACTTTACTCTTTCGCATTTACAGGGATATTTATTTTGTTCAGTCTTTACCAAAATATCTGCAGTAAACAGTATATAGTTTTTAGGTGGTACCTTCTTTTTGTATCCTCTTTTATAAAGTCGCTACAAAATAAGTAGACTAGCTTAGAATGTCCATGCAACCTACCTATCTATCCTTATGAATTAAAACTTTTCACTGTACATGAATTTTTTTTTAATTATCACCACAATAATGTAAGAAAGTTTTTTGCTCAAATAACCCCCCACTCTTGAGACACTATTTTCAGATTGTTTTCAAATAAAAAAAATCTGCAAACAACTTAAAAATCTTGAATAACGACATGATTATACTAAACAAAGAAAACTACACAAGTTGGTAAATATACCACACTTTTTTTGGTTGTCCAGTTGTATTAGGCTACTGAAGAACATCTCCATTATGTTGGAAAATAACCCTTATTTTTTACAACGCAAACACATTTTTTCAAAAAAAATCATAAATTCTACTATTTATCTGTGTATTTTAAAAAAAATTTAAATATTTTTTATAAATAAAAGCAATAAAAGTATTCAAGTGGATTTTAAATTTTTATATTAATGAAATGCAAATTTTTAATATGTATCTTTAAAATAACAAGTATATTCTCTTTAATAAAAAACAATCTACACTTTGATTGTTTATTTAGCATTCACTTGATTAAGATACAGAGTACAACAATGTACACAATCTCTTATAATCATCTATATATATAATCTTCTTACGTGGTCAAAGTTAAAGGGAAATTTCTATGGTCGGAATGGCAACGGCATTACGGATTATGCAACACGGCAGCCAAGTTAGGCTTAACCAAAATTATCAGCATCCAAAATACGAATTTAATCGGTTACTCACTTATATTTTTGTATATAACATCTGTTTTTATTCAATAAAACTGATTTCCTAAAATATTTCCATGAGAAATATAGCCAGAAAAGCAGAAATATGATTTCCATAACATTTAGAAAGTGGGTAACTAAACTAAGAAAGTGGTATACGACATCAAATATTAACGAACTAACAGTACTAAAAGAACCATTTTTATATTTTATGAACTTTTGTGTTTTACATTTCGAAATAAAAAAAAGTTTTCTAAAGACATTTTAACCCAAATATTGCAGATTGTACATATTCAATTACGTTTGGCAACACTATATTTTCATTTGATCTGTTTGGATTTGAAATTCAAATCACGAAAAATTGACATCTTTGCGTTGACACTTGGTATCAAATTTACTTTATTAGCTTTATGTAGTGCTCCATATTTAATTTTTAATTGCTAGCATATAATGTTATTTATGTTCTCCAGCGAGCAGCGAGCCGGTCGCGAAGCGGCCAATGGTAATTGCGCAGCATTTCTCGGGGGTTGTCTAGCGATAGAGAGCGGGGGCGTAGCCTCCTAGAATATTATAACAACATAAGAGTTATTAAAAATGTATCTTTCAACTACAATCAGTAGGAAATTAAAATTTATGATTAACTTAGAAAACCCATAAAAGAAAATAATTTTTAAAAAGTTACATTTTCAGTGTAAAAATCTTTTCTAGTCTTTTATTCCTTTGAGAACATGTTACATTAAAGCATACTTAAATTTATCGACTAAAGAACTCTATAGATTACTATTCAATCCTTCTTTTTATTAATGTAAAACTTTTTTCTCTTAAAATTCTTTTCGTTGTTTCGACATTTTCTTGTATTCTTCTTCTTGGAACAGAAATGACTCCTTTATTTTCTCCTTTTCCTGCGACATGTTTTCTTTAAAATATAAGTAAAAGACCGTCGCAAAGTTTTCCTATATATTTAAAATTTTTGTTTTATGAAACAGCACCTAAACGTTTTACTGAAAAAGTATATATGTATCGGTTTTTTTTTCATTTATAATGTTTGAGTATATATCATACTAGACATGCATTAGTTTCATAACTAAAGCAACCGTATCACTAACCCAGTTAACAGAGAAGGTTTTAGTTCGACTAAAATAATTTTACTGTATGAAATCGATTTTTTTTTTAGAAAAATTTGTTCCAGTTCAATGCATATAATGTTAATGAATAAAATATATAAAAACTACAAACTCCAGAGCACACATTCGAAGAAAAATTCTGATAATATTCAAGATGCGTTCTTTGTTCAGGACGCTTTTAAAAGTGTACAAAAACACTTTTGAAGCACACTATAGACACTTTTGAAGCACACTATAGACACTTTTGAAGCACACTATGTATTGTCAAAGTTTTGGAGCTCAATATAGAACACATTGCAAAATCGAATATATTGCAAACACTTTTAGAGAACATTTTGGAACATACTGCGAACACTTTTTATAGCACATTGTAAGACACATTACAAACACTTTTAGATTGCATTATAGAGCGCATTTGCAGTAACTTATTTGGATAACGATTGAATTATTACAAAGACGAGTGATCGGGCTTGGTTGGTTTGGGGACTATGAATGATTGTGATTAATGTAAAAACTACAGCGCTGGCGTCACGCAGTTATTTAAGGCGTCTTTCCACTGAGGATACCTGCCATGGGGGCCGTGGGGAGCATAGTGGTTAAGATCTCGGTCTCGGGATAGGAAGGTCCAGCGATCGAGTCTCGACACCTCTGAAGACCCATCGAGTATATGCGGAGTACGTGCTCGTTAAATCTGTTGGATCCGAAAGTCCTGTGGTCGGTCATTGCGCAGTTTACCACGGGTACAGGTCCCTGGATACTATTTCCCTCCCCTTCAGGGACATGTCTAAATTGTGGAGGTGGCGATAGATGGCAGCATCTGTCGTGATGTGTGTGTGTGTATGTCGTGTCCGTCCTTCTTGACGAAGGTTTATAAGCTGGTCTTTGTGACCAAGCACACAAGCCCGAAAATATATGTCTACCAACCAACCAACCAGTGCTAGAAGTGGGTTGACAAGGGTGGACGCGTGCCCCCACTTTTTGTGAAAATGTCCAAGCGTACCCTTATTTCTAATACAACTTAAATCTATCCTCCCACTTTTTACTGGCACTGAAACAAAAAAATATTTTAAACCTAATTATCGTTTTAGTTGCTCTCATAGACAGGCTGTCAGTTCTAGCTAATTATGAAAAAGCTATAAATTTCTCTTCTAAACAACCACTAAATACACAATGAATTAATATTATAAATGTTTCCTTTATTTTTATCTACAGCAAACAACAACAAACAACAGGGATGCAGAATATGCATTAAAAATTGCAATATGACTCCTTTCCAAAGGAAATGAATAAATAGCATTTTTAAGGAGGGTAGGGTAGGGTAGGGTTGATACATATATATTCCGGCTTGTGTGCTTGATCAGAGACCCGCTTATAAACCTTCGTCAAGTAAGACAGACACAAAAAGAATTTTTACTGTCACAGAGAGAGAAATTACACCCAGGGCAAAGGCGGGAATCGAACCCGCACCCGGTACAGTGCGCAGACTGTTAGCGGAGGCAGCTATCTTAACCACTCGGCCACCCGGGCCCTTTTAAGGAGGGTAGTTCGAGGTACTTGCAGTCAAATTTTGGATATCAACTCACTTTATTTATCCACTTCTACCACTGGCCGCGGCTCCTCTCTAATTGCTTTAGCCATCCTATAAAAGGATCGAGCTGGGAAAAAAATCCGCCAATAAATAACTCCGTGTATATGGGACTGGATCACGTCAAATCTGTCGCAGTCCTTACGCGGCGTACATATTGGGTTACAGCTCAAATGTCGAGCTCATCACTTGACCATGTTTCTAAAACACGAAGCCCGTCGCCAATAGACCTCGTGTAACTCTAGTGTGACGTTTTTTCAACCCAAACAGCAGACTCGTATCATACGGGACAGGTTATTATGAAGCTATATTACCATTTTTAAAGAAATTCCACATTTTAATATCTGCAAAGTTTAACTTGCTGAATTCATACTTATGTTGTAGGTTCGTAAGGGTTGTGACGCCAAGCATTACTGACACAAGAAAAAATGTAACGCTTAAAAAAATTAGCATAGAAAAGTTAAAGCATGTTAAACTTTATACAGCAAACTGATAATTGAAGCAAATAAAAAGTGTTTTTAAATTGTTCAGAAAAGGTTGTAAAGAACGTTTCCAAGCGTGTTGCGTATATAGTATAAAATAACAAGAAATAAGAACGTATATTTCTTTAAAATAAGTAAACTTACAAAAGAAAATTGGCAAAAGTTTTACTTTATTCACGCAAAAAAATAGATATTTTGATTCATAGCTCACCGTTTATTCTTTTACCTAGGTAATCAAAGTAATGTTATACTTTGAGCATTATTTTTAAAGTATGTAATTTTAAAATTTATAAGATAAATAATAGCTAAAGAATACTTTCATCAATTTATATACTAATAGCATTCCTACGCATACATACTTAGAAGCTAAAGCAAATCTACTCCTGAAAGCTTCTTCTGCGAAATT
Source organism: Oedothorax gibbosus (assembly GCA_019343175.1). Classification (NCBI taxonomy): domain Eukaryota; kingdom Metazoa; phylum Arthropoda; class Arachnida; order Araneae; family Linyphiidae; genus Oedothorax; species Oedothorax gibbosus. The sequence continues at coordinate 377,080 of JAFNEN010000399.1, forward strand.
AAAAGAGTTAAAAATTTTGTGATAAATGCCACCAAAGCGAAATAGAGTGTAAGCTGTTTCGTATGTATCTTACTTCAAAGCAACAAATTTAAAACATATACACACTTTTTTATTCTATCTGAATGTAATTAAAGAGATCTTTCAACCACTTCAAAATGCCATTTTACTGTTGAAACCATCTATGGGGTAAACAAGAACATTACTTTACTTTTCATTAATGGAGGATTTCCCAAACTGCAATAAAACTTTTATTCGCTTTCAACCGCACTATCTGATGGTTTGAAAGAGCTTCAGCTAGCAAAAAATCTGAAAGCTTCTTCTGCGAAATTAAAAGAGTTAAAAATTTTGTGATAAATGCCACCAAAGCGAAATAGAGTGTAAGCTGTTTCGTATGTATCTTACTTCAAAGCAACAAATTTAAAACATATACACACTTTTTTATTCTATCTGAATGTAATTAAAGAGATCTTTCAACCACTTCAAAATGCCATTTTACTGTTGAAACCATCTATGGGGTAAACAAGAACATTGCTTTACTTTTCATTGATGGAGGATTTCCCAAACTGCAATAAAACTTTTATTCGCTTTCAACCGCACTATCTGATGGTTTGAAAGAGCTTCAGCTGGCAAAAAATCTGTTAAATGTTTGAAGAGATTAGAGGAAGAACGTGTCATATGACAAATGGATGAAAACTGGAAAATAAGCTTTAATAAGTTTTCAGTTTGCGCTTAGATTTGTTAGAATCGGTATTAAAGATTTTTTTACCAAACTAATTAGTAAAAATATATTTAATCCTGTGAGAGATACTGACCTGTAAACGTAAACCGGTCAATTGACTGTCAGGTTTTCCAGCAATACTCATAATTTTTCAAATATTTAAAATTTAATAATTTATTAAATTTTAAAATTAAAGGCATCGGGGATCCACTTGTGACCACCTACTTCAGAAATGTATTTTTTTTAATAAATGTGAAAATTAAATCTCCAGTTGAAATTTTTGTTTTAAATCTCATACGGTGAAACCAAATTTGCACTTTTGCAATTCTCATTTGCGCAAATTTGATTAATTCTCAGACATTTACCATAAAGTTTATGAAAAATGGAAAACTAATGAGAAAGGGAGAAAAAATCTGTCTCTTTTTAAAGGAGGGAATAATGTTCATACACAAAAATCTCAATAAAAAATGTTCACATAGCACGTTCTTCCACTAAGCTCTTTTGGTAATTGATACGTTTCATTTAGTATTTGATTTGTATCATTCGGTAATTGTTTTGTATTATTTGGTATCTGATATTCAATAATACAACAATTGACATATCATTGATAAAACATCTAAAAAATCATTTTCATTAAAATTTTTGTTACAGTTTTTACAAACTGTTAACCCAAAGTCTCTTGGCGTAAGCCGAAGTAGTTTGGCGAACTTTCAGTCCGGCACTTTGTTTCCTGTAAAGCTGCACCCGTGGGGACAATTGTGGACTCGAAAGGTTTCTTCAAAACCTATTGTGCTGTGATTTCTAAAAAAAGTTGACTAAATATTGGTTTCGGGCATTGGTTTCCAGGGAAGAAGGAGGCTAAGAGCTTCGCACAGCATTAGAAATATATAGTCATTGAGATTTATTTCCCCCAAAAAAAGCTAAACACGATTTCATTTCCACGCTCTGTAAACTATGAACTACGTACACTGTAAAAATTTCTGTAAAATTACAGCGGTTATTTTTTTTTTACATCTAAATGTTATAATGTTTATTTTACAGCAAATTTTAGTTTTCACGAATTACAATATTATATGGACAACTTTATTCCAATAGCTCCAATAATTTTTTTAGAATTTTCAAACATATTGGTTCTGAAGGTAAAAAAACCAAACAAATAGCAAATAGAAATTATAGGAGATTGCAATGTGCAATTAAGACTGAAACTTCCATCTATGCATTCTCTACAATTTGTTAAGATCTTACTATAATAGCATGCACTTAATCTTACAATCTTACTAACTGTATGTGTTTCCAATGGCATGAAGTATTTAAAACATTGCGGTTAGTTTTTAGTCTTAAAAATATAAATAAAAAATTCTAAAATATATAAATTCTAACATTTGAATTCTAGTTAAATACATTTTTTAAATACCCTTTACATTCTTAGAAAATTGTTTGTAGTTTCTAAAAAATGCTAATAAAATGTATGAAAGTTTTCGTGACTGACATAAACTACACGATTTGCCCATACTATTAATTAAGATCAAACCTAACTATTATAACAACCATTTTTTATTTAAGAAAATCCAATAAATTATTTTCCAAAATTAATTAATTTTCTACATTAAATACATCAAAAATTCAGACATGGATGTACTTAAATTGAAATTTCTATCAAAATTCCATAATTCCTAGAAAGAATAATTACTATTCGAACTTTGAAGGAGGACTGTTTTATTAAAATTCTAATTACCCACAGGCGCGCTCGGTTTCCAGAAATATTCCCATGTTCGATGAAGTAGTTCAAGAAGTAGAAATCGGAATTAGACTAGGGTTTTTTTTGTTTCAAAATAAAACTTTTTGCAATTTTGTTTTTACAAGAAAATTAATATCAGTGGAATAATTGTGATTCTTATGTTATAAAGTCAATGAAACTTTAATTTTTAATTTTCAAAAACGCGCTACGTCGTATTTGTACGAAAGATGAAGTTTTAGGTACAATTTTTAAAAAAGAAACTCACTGATAACCATTATTTATTTTTCCTTCCACAATCGTAAATAAGGCTAATATTGGTAAACATATCATAAACATTTTTCTTTTTCATGTTCATTTACCCATATAAATTACAGTAACATATGGCTGGGAAAGACTGATTGCTAATTTATAATAAATTGTTTAGACTTAAACCTTTGGTCACACCTAATATATTTAGATTTTCAAGAAAATTGTTTTAACACTTTTAAAAAGTCTGTAGGATTAATTAATCTTAAAATCATTTATCAGTGTAGTTAACTGCGCGTTTAAATCTAGCATTTTGCGATCATTGTGGTTAAATTCAGATTTAAAAAAATCAAGTCTCATGAAGTGTTGAAAGTTTTTTAATATTTATACTCTTTCGATAAGTATTGAAAATATAGCGCAAAACTTCTTTTATATCTGCACCTCACAAAAAGAGATATCTTCAAAAATCATGATTTTTAATTTTCTGCAGTTTCAGTTAAAGAAACTAACCTTAAGTTTGGTAACAAAACGCAAATTTTTGTATGGATAAATTTTGACGTTAACAGTCAGATTCACATATTGGAATTTCTTAAGCAAGTAAATAAGTAAAGTTAGCAAAATAAATCTATTACAGTGTTTGTTATCCTGCAAATAAATCTTCTCATGTTTAGAACTATCCTCATTTTGGATTTATTCTTTATATTTAATTTGCTATTTCTGATATATTTCGAGTACATTAAACAAATCTTTATTTAAATAATTAAAATTATTTATTTGATCTAAGAATCCAAATTTAGCATTAGAAGTTACAAAGTCTGCTACAGGAACATGAATAATAAACTAAGATTCCATTTCGTAAAAATATGCCTTTCACCACAACGATTTTGAATACTTCAATTACTTTTCGATATTTGGTATTTAGTACACTCAGAAAATTAAAAACAAACATTTAGAAAATACATTCTACTCGCAGTCTTAAACTTTTAATTTAATAGTATGTCAATATTTGTAGTATAATATGCAGGTCGTGTTTCTTTGATTTGCAACTTTACATTTTTGTTGTACATCTGAAACTTTAATTTGGTTTGATGAAACGTATAGTTAAAATATAAATTAAAATAAACTTTGTTAAGTTATAAGATAAGATATAGTTATATGTTTTGTTATTATAAGTAAGATATAGTTTATTTAGATACAATTATTAATAGAAGAAAGTTGATGGGGGCGAAAGCTATATTCTAATACAAAAAAAAAATTGCCACAATTTTTTTTTTAATCCAGATGGTGGATGGTAAAAGAGTTTTAAATACGTTAATGACTTATGTAATATATAAGTATGTATATGATTTTCTACAACTATTGTAACTACTTTATTAAATACCTTAAACTATTACATAGTAATTGTTTATGATTGAAGGAAGTAATTGCAAAACTCACTTTCTTCTAGGAATAACTAAGATATAGGGTCATTTCCGTTCATCGGTGACTTTACCCAATTCAATTAAGGCAAGATGGTACCTTGTACGGTTAATGCTAAATTGACCTTTTTCATGTTCCTTTTTCTTTGAAACTAACATACAAAACAACACCAAAAAAATTCTGTGCATTACATGCACTTTGAACAATACACTTAAATAAGATTTATCAATATATAAAGTAGTTTTTTTTTAAATATTATTTAAGGTAATGTGTTAGTTTTAAAAAAAAAATTTATATCACAAAAATACCCATATTTTTTTTTTCTCCTTCAAATTTTGAGAAATGCTCATTACAGTAAGCCAAACACCCTGAAACAGTTATCCTGTAAAAATTTTAGGTCTATACACGAAATAGTTTTTAAGAAAAATGTACCTAAACCTGAAAAAACACCATTCTGAGAATGAGATTTAAAGGGCGATTCCATGTGTGACGGATGACATTTTGAATTGTAGAATTGAAGTAAAACAATTACCACGAAGCTCTTTTCAAAGGAAAATTGGTTTTTCAGTTTATATATTACTGTTAAGGATTAAAAGATAATAAAAAAGTTAAATTTTTTTACAGTATTTTATTTTCCTTTTTGACTAACTTCTTTTTGTGTGACAGAAATGTGATTTTATAGGGTCTCAGACATCAACACCTGTTACAGGTGATGCGCTAGTTTAAGCAAATATATTTAAACAATTATTATTTTTAATTTTGTCAAAAATACTCTTTTAAATATGTATTTGTGTGAAGATATGTCAATATAGAGAATATATGTGTCGGAAAGTTCTTTTACCTAAGCTACGAAGTCTTCTCTCTGTTTAATCCAAAGTTAAAAATATTATTTTCTAAGCCGAATTACTCAGGTTATACAGAATATTTTTACAGACGGTTTATTTTTAGATGATAAATGTAGCTGGATTACAGGGCTCTATAATACCACTTTTTGAAATTAGTTCAAATATTTTGTTGTAAAACTATTTATTAAAAATGAAGAAAAATATTATTATTAAAGATGAAGAAACTAAATTCAAAAAGTGATATTATAGAGCCATGTAACTAGCTACATTTATCATGTAAAAAAACGTTTGTAAAAATATTCAATATAGCTTGGGTAGTTTGGCTTAGAGAATAATATTTTTTTTACATTGGATTAACACCGAGAGAAGACTTCGGTTTGAAACGCGGCTACCACTCCTATCCTCCCAAAAATTTACAATATTGAAACTCGCAACAATATAAAAGAAAAAACACTATTAAACACATTAACAAATATATAAAAAATAACAATTGAAGAAACATTGCAAATAAAAGTAACAATGTAACTTCTAATAGATTGCATTGTTTATTATCATTATTATCACTTTTCATTTTACGCTTGCCAGGTCTCACAACTCATGCAAATACACTTCCACAAATAGTTTTAATTTTCAAAAAGTTAATATACTTTATTATTCATACAATATAAACAGTTAATACGTTATTTAAAATATGTAAAATCATAGCCTTTTCGCTGCATTTTGATACCTAAAGATAAAAATGGGTGGATTTCAATGGATTCGTAAAAAGTTGTAAGTTCTTTTTTAATTCGTGTAGCATTAACTGAAGAAACACTTTTATGGTCAATGATTAGATTGTAATGAAAACAAGAGTCAGAACGGAAGTCTCTTTTACAAATATATTATTACAAATTGAATTTTTATTTTATAAAAATTGGGAATTCTCATTTTTTAAAATTCATTGAATTCGTTGAATAGTTAAACGACGGGGAAAGGTTATGTAAGTTTTGTTTCATAAACGAAGCAATTTGAATCTTCTGATTTTTTCAGCTGCTAAAAAATACTACAGATATGGTCAGGTAGTAGTTCATGTATTTTAAAAAAACATTTAAGTTACGATATTTGTTTCAAAAGCTTCTCTGGCATTTCTCAAAAGAACAACAGCTCCCAATATAGACCATTCGTAATAAGTAATAAGAAATGCATAACTAGTTCTATTAATTATCAAATATCATACTTCTTCTACATTGAAATACTTATATATATTTTTTTTATTTCAGGCAAAAAATCGACGGATTCCGCAAAGTAAGTACAATTCTTTATTTCTTCTTGCCATATTGTTTTAAATTATTGAATAAGTTGGCTTACTAATTTTCAAGAAATTGAACTTGTGCGTAACTGATACCATATGCGCCATTTTCATACTATCTAAAATTATTGGTTTAACCTAATTTTCTTATAACCTGCTAACTTAATGAATTGAAGTTGCTTTATTTTAATAAAATTTAAGAATATTTCTTAAAAATATTTTTTGTTAATGCACGTAAGTGTTTATCGCTATTATTTGTTAAAAAAATATATGTATTATTTTTAACTTAAAGGATTTTTTTTATAAAAAGCAACCCTAAATTCTAAAATAATGATATAAAGTGTATTTTACTTTAGTAAATTTTTAATTCTTAACATAATCTTCTTGTCTGTTACTTTTATCTTTAGTACATCTAAAATGTGGTTCTATTCTATATATTCACCTAAGTCTATCTATTTACCCTCAAAGTAATTTTAAACTGTGTATTAAGAAATTGATATAAACTCTTTAATTTGAAGGCGAAAAATTTAATTCACTTTTAATTTTTTTGTAGAGAGCCAATAAATTTTTCGGCGGTAAAAAGCAAAAAGAAAACCGTCTTCCTGAGGATAACACAAGCTCCTTCGAGCATGCCACAAGTGAAAAGAGTTACCGCAATATTATGGTAACTCAAGAACTGCTCAAATTAAAAGAGCCTTGTGAAAATTGGATTGAAGAGGCACTGGAGCCTTTAAAATCTGAGTACAACTTTGAGGCTTGTTTCGGCAAAGGAGAATATGGAAGTATCTGTAAGCTTTCAAACAAGAGCTCCAAATATCAAGTTGCTGCAAAAATAGTCTTGAACGAAGATGTCGGTGCCTATGAAGAGGACTTGTGGGCTATATTAAAGCATCCACATACATTGCCGCTCTTACAGGTAATAATGTGCATTTTCAAATGTTTTACAAAATCATCCCTAAATTGAATAAATTTAGTTAGTTTAGCCTATTTTTATATTTTCAATATTTAAAATTTTGCACGTAAAAATATTTTTTGAATAAAATAAAATTTTTAAAAATTTAAAACGAATTTTTTTAATTTACATGTTAACAAGTTTAACATGTTCTTTCAGTTTTTCTTGTGATAAAAATTTCCTACATGGAATAAATTTATGGGGTAGTAATTTAGAATGTAGGACCCTTGGTCTCATAAATAAAATGTTTCATTCAGAATTTGTCACAGCAATTTAACCTTACTTATTAATGGAAGAAATATAGTTAATTTGGACTTTAAAAATACATTAAGTCCTAATAGCGAAAAGCTCTGTCTTGTTTTAACATTGGACTTCCTAGTTTTAAAAAAAATTAGAGTTTGTGAAATCTATAAATAACTTCACTTTGCCTAAAACGACATCAACAAGACATGACAAGGTCAACGGCTCTAGCTTTTCGGCATGTGAGATCTTAATCCTTAGGCCTCATTCGACTTTGTGTAGATCCTTACTTTGCAAGTTCTTGAGAAAATTCATGGAGAAAACAACGTAAATTATTTGCGCAACTCATCGAAACATGTAAATTTCTACAGAATAAACTATTTGTGCCAGTAATTATTTTCTTCATGAATTTACTCGTGCATCAAGCGCAAAGTTGAAGCTATTCTCTGAATATGTTGCAAGTTCTGTTCCTCTCTTCTAGGCAAAAAAAAAAATTCGCTATACATACAAGTTTGCTAAGTACTAAATTTGATTTTTTTGTAAAAATAGACGAATACTAATGTTATTATTAACAAAGACGCTTTCAAAATAACAAGTTACAATGTGTTTTATTACTTTCCAGACCGTCCACACAGCCAAATACCAAGTCTTCTTGAGCCCATTGATGGAAGGTGGCCTGGAAGCTGCGGTCTACAATGGAAAAGTGACCTTTGCCCAATTGCGCCACTATCTTCAAGGTGCCTTTGAAGGACTAAACCACCTCCACGTCAGTGGAATGTGTCACTTAGATGTTAAAAGTGACAACGTTCTTATCGGGGGTGGCAAGGGAGTCCTTTGTGACTTTGGATTCGTGGCTCCTATAAACTCGGCATTGACAAAGTAAGAAGTATTCATTTTTTTAAAACTATATATTCTGTGTCATTTTTGCGTGTTTTTTCTATCTGACACTCTGATCTAAATGTAATATGTAAATAAATGTAAGTTTGAAAGAAAACTGCATTCAAAAAATCTCTTACTGACTGTGGCTGGAATAAGATAAAGGGGCGTAACGGATACTATACGCGCCATATTCATGTTATTATTCTTATTGATATTATTATTATTATTGTTTCGATAACTCTTATAACTCTTTTTGGGTTAGCCTCATACAGTCAATTTTCTTTTGTTCAATTGATTGCCTTAAATCTAAATGGTAAGACTTAAATCGTTTTACTTCACCATATTGTTTAAAGTTGAAAATTCTTATTGTTTGAAAAATATGGTAGAATTACCTATCATAAATTTCATCCGTCTCTTCGTATTCTGAGAATTTATATGCGAATCAAAGTATTTAGAAATAAGGGTTATTTTAATTAATCCCTGTCATCTTTTCAATTACCCACAATATTTATATAATGACGGCTTTGTATTATACACTAAGTTTTAACTAACGATGTTGTATTTTTCTTGTAGCGAAAAAGTGGGCATGCCAGATCCGTTTCGTCCTCCTGAGGCCTCACTTTACTTTGGATACGAGGCCCCGATCCCCAGCGGAGAAGCCTGTGATTTATGGGGATGCGGGATCATGCTCAACGAATTGGGCTCCAATTTCCCTCTTCTGTATGCTAAACCGGAGAAAGGAAACTGGGAGAAGCACGTGTACCCAGTTCTACTCGAATCCTTGCAAACAGAAACTTTCGTCGCACGAGTGCAATTAACCTACAACGACGTCGATGCTCGAACAGCTCTTCTTCTGCACGACCTGATCCTCAACTTCTTAGAAATGGAACCAGAAAAAAGGACGAGTGTTCAAAACGCCCTTCATCATCCCTTCTTTAGGGAGTAGTTGAAACCTTAGTTTCAAAAAAGTGCAATAAGATTTTCAGTTATGTGACTATTTTTATTATCCTCTTTGCATGCACTGCTCTTTTGCAATAAAAAACTGCCACAAGCTTAAAAAACAATACCTTTTCCTCTTCGCCCTGGAGCTGATTGAAGAAAAATTGAATAGGAGAAGCATTACTGACCCCAGTGGTCCCTCCTCGCGCTTCTGGAGCTTATAAAGAAAGATTGAAAGGAGAAGCAGTACTGACCCATGTGGTCCCTCCTCGCGCTTCTGGAGCTTATAAAGAAAGATTGAAAGGAGAAGCAGTACTGACCCCCGTGGTCCCTCCTCGCGCTTCTGGAGCTTTATAAAGAAAGATTGAAAGGAGAAGCAGTACTGACCCCCGTGGTCCCTCCTCGCGCTTCTGGAGCTTTATAAAGAAAGATTGAAAGGAGAAGCAGTACTGACCCGTGGTCCCCTCGGCTTCTGGAGCTCTTAAAGAAAGATTGCAGGAGAAGCAGTACTGACCCCGTGGTCCTCTCGCTTCTGGAGCCATTGAAGAAAGTTGAATAGGAGAAGCATTACGGGACCCCTGTGGTCCCTCCTCGCGCTTCTGGAGCTATTAAAGAAAGATTGAATAGGAGAAGCAGTACTGACCCCCGTGGTCCCTCCTCGTGCTTCTGGAGCTCTTTAAAGAAAGATTGCTAGGAGAAGCAGTACTGACCCCCGTGGTCCCTCCTCGCGCTTCTGGAGCTTTATAAAGAAAGATTGAAAGGAGAAGCAGTACTGACCCCCGTGGTCCCTCCTCGCGCTTCTGGAGCCTTTTAAAGAAAGATTGCTAGGAGAAGCAGTACTGACCCCCGTGGTCCCTCCTCGCGCTTCTGGAGCTTTATAAAGAAAGATTGAAAGGAGAAGCAGTACTGACCCCCGTGGTCCCTCCTCGCGCTTCTGGAGCCATTAAAGAAAGATTGAATAGGAGAAGCAGTACTGACCCCCGTGGTCCCTCCTCGCGCTTCTGGAGCTTTTTTTAAGAAATATTGAAAGGAGAAGCAGTACTGACCCCCGTGGTCTCTCCTCACGCTTCTGGAGCTTTATAAAAAAAAGATTGAAAAGAGAAGCAGTACTGACCCCCGTGGTCCCTCCTCACGCTTCTGTAGCTTAGAAAGATTGAAAGCAGAAGCAATACTAACCCCTCGTGGTCCCTCCTCGTGCTTCTGGAGCTTTATAAAGAAAGATTGTTAGGAGAAGCAGTACTGACCCCCGTGGTCCCTCCTCACGCTTCTGGAGCTTAGAAAGATTGAAATCAGAAGCAATACTGACCCCCGTGGTCCCTCCTCGCGCTTCTGGAGATTTTTTTAAGATGGATTGAAAAGGAGAAGCAATTCAGACCCACGTGGTCAATGATGTCCGTGCTTCTGGAGTGGTTTAAAAAAAGATTGAGAATTGAATGAGAAAGAGGCAGTGGTGTGACCCCTGTGATCACCCATCTCTGGCGCTTGTATTAAGAGGAAAAGTACGGAATAATAGTCAGCCACCAAAGAACAACTTCGCAAGGCAATTTAAAACATTTTCAAAAGCAAATCCATAATTTAAAGGAGCAGTGCATGCAGAAAACTGCTAAATTTGACATTTGAAATATTTAATATGGTATCAGTTATTGTGTTTATTAAGAATTTTGTATCAATTTTTGATTCCTTACAGTTCAGTCACATTTCTCTCTTCAGTTTACTTCAATTTCAGTTTCAGTGTTACGAATAAAATAGTTTCATTAACCTGTTTTATATTTTGTGTTATTTAGATTTCTGATTCAGTTTCTTCTATAATTCATTTATAGTAATTTTAACGAAAAAAATCTAAACTTTAAGCTACTGAAATACTTTTGCTCATTAAATTTCTTATTTAGAAACTATCTCGGAGTTTAATACACCTTTCTACAAGTCCATTGCTAGATAATTGATAAATAATTTGCAGATGTATTCTGCTATTGCCTATTTTTACTGTGATCACAAATAACATTATTTTTCTAGTTGCATTCACATTAAAATAACTTGAAAAATAACACAAAAACTATTAAAAAGCTAATTGTATTGATCCGTTATTTTGAATTTTAATTAGTTGAAAGTGAAATGAACATAAAATGAAAATTTTGTATTTATTAAACAATTTTTAATGTCAGAACATAAATAACAGGAAAAGATTTAATCAACTATAATTTTAAAAATTTGGTTAAAATATGTTAATTATTTGGTTAAAAATACAGTTTTAGTACTAATTTAGTGATGAGTACAAAGCTTATAGTTTGTGCCAATACTATTTCTGTCGTCACCTTTTCCTATTTTTTTTTATTATTATATATTTTATTGTATACTTATTTTACATTTAATACTTAAATTCAATTTGAGTTATAATTATTTTCTGACTCAATTAAAGCCATACCTTTTTAAAGTATGTTATTTATTCTGAAAAATCATCCAATCTTTTTATCGTTCAATCTTTTTATTTAGAAAAATTTCTAATATAGTACTTTTAAGAATTTCAAATTCATCAATATTTGTGAATCACCATTATTAGATACGATTATTAAATTTTAATATATTGCTTTGTGAAGAATTAAGTTAATTTTTTATATTATGTCGCTTGTAAGAAACTACACTTATTAACATATTCCGCAGCTTTTCCACAGACGTACAAATCAAGGCAAAGGGCAAGGGTGGACTTTTCACTTATGAATCACTCAAGAGATGGCAGCACCAAATACTCTGATAAACTGCGGCGATTTTATCTAGAATTAATAAGCTAATTTGAGACCCGCTAAGTCGGTGTCAGTTGACTAAATTTGAATGGCAAAAAAAGTTACACAAATGGACAAATTTCATATTATTATTTTGACTATCAACGTCTATATCTATTTAAAGCCTTTTTAAGTACGAACTGTACATAGAAACCCTCGGAGTATTTATCAGAATACAGAAGTTAAAATAATGGCCATATGTAATTGTGTTATCGAAAAAAAAAAGAGTATAGGAATACTAAAATCCAAACAAAATGTCGCTTATTTAAGAAACGTAATAAAGTCACAAATGTGTGGTTAAAATACTAATTTGAGACAAATTTTGCAAAAAATTTTATCCATTCTGTGCCAGTACCTTACATGCCGAATTACTTTTTAAAAAATGGTGCTCTTAGTGCGCATCCAGTCGTACCGGTAGTGGCATATAAATTAAAAATATATATATTATTCAAATGCCTACGCCCTACATGGGAGTATCACAAAATCCAATCCTGTAGATGTTGTTTTACTAGTACTAACCTCTTCTAGCTGAAAAGCAAACATTCAGAACCAGTTTTTATCTCTCGTTCAGGCAGCCCTCATTAGGGAACTTTCGCATAGCGTTAAGGGGAAACCGTAACGCTAACGCTAACCTTATTTTGTGTTCATTACGCATGCGCGAAGAATAAGGGATGCTTTGCAAAAATGCCCTTTTGCATAGCGTTAGCGTCTAACGTAAACCTTATCCTTATCTACGTAGAAATCGTAACCTCGACTTAAAATTAAGAGACAGTTGATGGTTTTGTTAAAGCTTTTTCAATGCAGGCCTCTAATGGAAGTTGGCAGGCAAAAAATAAAGGTTATCAAACATATAAGTAAACAACAAAGTTTTAGCGATCTTCACGATAGTTGCAGACTATTTTTAACTAAACGGTAACTTAATAATTAACTTAACATATTAATTTTTCAAATATAGATTCTTCTGTGGAATAAAAAAAATTGTTTCATTTATTGCCATGCAATTTAGCTCTTTTGGGGTCCCTTTGTAAAAAAAAACTGGTTACTAATTGATTGTATAATATATTGTTGACATTTCACAAGAAATAAAAGCTGTCATACCATGCATGAGATTTAAAAAGACACATAAATTTAGTTTTCATGTATTTTGGGAAAGAAAATGTCAATAAAATGTTTAACCTAAAAATTTGTAACACAAAATTACAGATTTTATTGGCATCTTTATATATTTTCCAGTGGACAGTCTGAAATAATGTGTGGGTGGGTTAAAAAAAATAATAAAACATGAAAGTGTGACACTCAGCCATAGATAGAACTAACTCATCTTGTAGATTTGAATGCAGTCAAAAACAGTTCCATAAATATCAATGTTCACTGTTCAGGTGTATTTTGTGAATATGATATTTTGCTTAATGATAACGGTGAATCCAAAAATACCGTTTCTGATTTAAAAGTTAAATTCTAAGCTAAAGTTGGCCACCACACATATTCTTTAAAAGCTCTCTTTATGTTAAATATAGTAATAAAAGATGAGGGGGGGTTTCAAAGGGTTTAGGGTCCTGGTTTGATTTTTGCTTGTCGACCATCTGAGACAGTACTATGGGGGGGAGGGGTACTTAAGTTAATAAAAATAATCAAACATGAAAGTGTGACACTTATCCATATACATAACTCATCTTGTAGAGTTGATGGCAGTCAAGAACAGTTCCATAAAAATTATTTGTTAAGTGCAATTTGTGAATATGTTAATTTGCTTAATGAAAACGGTGAATTCAAAAATACAGTTTCTGCTTTAAAAGTTAAATTCTAAGCTAAAGTTTGCAACTTTATATATTCTTTAAAAGCTCTCTCTATGTTAAATACACAAATACAATAATACAAGATGAGAGGAAATTTTTAAAAGGGTTAAGGTTCTGGTTAGTTTTTTGCTTCCTGTCGACCATCTGAGGCAGTACTATAGGGGGGGGGGGGGGGGGGTCCTCAAGTTTAAAAAAATAAACATGGAAGTGTGACCCATCCATAGATAGAACTCATCTAGTAGAATTAATTGCACTCAAGAGTAGTTCCATTAAAATTATTTGCCAGGTGCATTTTGTGAATATGTTATTTTGCTTAATGATAACTGTAGATCCAAATATACAGTTTCTGGTTTAAGAATGAAATTCTAAACTAAAGTTTGCAACTTTATATATTCTTTAAAAGCTCTCGGTATGTTAAATACAATATAATAATAAAAAAGGGGAAATTTTTCTAGGGTTTAGGGACCTTGTTGGCTTTCTTGCTTCTTGTCGACCATCTGAGGCAGTACTATGGGGGGGGGGGGGGATCCCCAAGTTTAAAAAAATAACTAAACCCGAAAGTGTGACTCATCTATAGATAGAACTCATCCAGTAGAATTAATTGCAGTCAAGAACAGTTCTATTAAAATTATTTGCCAGGTGCATTTTGTGAATTTGTTATTTTGCTTAATGATAACGGTGAATCCAAAAATACAGTTTCTGATTTAAAAGTTAAATTCTAAGCTAAAGTTGGCCACCACACATATTCTTTAAAAGCTCTCTGTATGTTAAATATTGTAATAAAAGATGAGGGGAAAATTTTCAAAGGGTTTAGGGTTTTGGTTTGATTTTTGCGTGTCGACCATCTGAGACAGGACTATGGGGGGGGGGGGTACTCAAGTTAATAAAAATAATCAAACATGAAAGTGAGACACTTATCCATATACATAACTCATCTTGTAGAGTTGATGGCAGTCAAGAACAGTTCCATAAAAATTATTTGTTAGGTGCATTTTGTGAATTGTTATTTTGCTTAATGGATAACGGTGAATCCAAAAATACAGTTTCTGATCTAAAAGTTACATTCTAAGCTACAGTTGGCAACTTCATATATTTTTGAAACGCTCTGTGTATTTTAAATACTAATATAGTGATAAAAAGATGAGAAAATATTTTCAAAGGGTTTTAGCCTTGTTTTATTTTTTTTACTGCTACTCGACTATCTAAGGCAGTATCATAGGGAGGGCTTGGGGTCTCAAGTTTAAACAAATCTCTATAACATGAAAGTATGACACATCACTAGATAGAACTTGCTTTTTAAAATTGATTGTAATCACTAAAAGTTCAATAACAAATATTTATCATGTGTATTTTGTGAATGTTGTTTTGCTTAATCATAACAAGGAATGCCAAAATAAGTTTATGCTCTAAAATTTTTATTAAAAGCTAAATTTGAGCATCTTTATACTTTCTTTAAAAACTCTGCATACAAAATGGATAAAAAATAAAGTATTTTTGCACATAGTGTTTTCCTTCACTTGGCTATTTGAAAAATGGTACTTGGGGGTTCCATGCTTAAAGTACTATTAAACCATGGATGTGCAACACATTCCTAGACAAAACTGAGCTTGAAAAATTCATAATAGTCAAAATTACAAATTATTTACTTAATTTTAATCAGTTTCATAAAAAACATTTACTTTTAAGTGTTTTTAGTTGGAAGTGTTATTTTGATCAATTAACGAGACCATCTATAAATCGATTTCTGTTCCGAAATTTCAATTTTTAGCTAAATTTGAACTATTTATAAATTTTTATATTCCTCTTTGAACACGTTTGAATAATTTTAAAATTAACAAACATGAAAGTGTAGCTTGATTTTTAAGTAATGAGCATTCAACCCTGTAAGATTCGTGGTTGTACTACAATTAAAAAATTTGTAATTTGAAAGTAAATAAATATACCCCAAACTGGAAGTAATCAACTTTTTGAATCATAAATATAAAATAAAAAACAAACTTTTTACAGAAAAATAACGGGTAGTATTCAAAAATATGCACACGGAGTAATACAATTTTTATTACGATTCGAAGCGTTTTACGGTTTTTGAACTTTTTTAAGCAAAACTTTTGAAATGTTTATCTTTCACATTTTCGATTATTATATTAGTGATTTTAAATATAAAATGTTTTGTATTATAATTTTAAAGTCTTTTTTTGTCACGTTACTTTTCAAAACAAACCGAGACTCAACGCCATAACCAAAAATACAACAACTAACAAGACATGTGATTTTAACGTTTACGGTTAGAGGATAGCGTTAGGCGTTACGCTAAATTTCCGAAATAAGGGAAGCGATTCCCTTAACCTTATCACCACGCTGATTGGTCGAGAGGTTAAGGTTTGGGTTAGCGTTAGCGTTACGGTTCACCGAACCGTATGCAAAATCTCTCTATTTATACATTTTCTTAACGCCTACATTGAGTTTCGCAAAACTAACCCTGTAGATGTTGTTTTACTATTATAAAACATTTTCGGATGAAAAACAAACATTCAGAGCCATTTTGATCTTTCGTTCAGACGTCCATCTCATTTATTCGCAAGAGCTGTCTCTGTAGACGTTGTTTTACTATTATAAACAATTTTTGACGGAAAAACAAACATTCAGAACCGATTTTTTTGACCCTTCGTTCCAAGCACTCTTCGTTTTATGGATTATTTTCTCGAAACGTGAGATTTTGCCAATTGAAAGTGTAAAAAGAAATCATCTTCATATTTCCGTCAAAAGTGTTAGTTATTACAATTTTACAATCTATCGAAGCTTTCAATTAATGATTAGCATCGAAAAAACTTGAACAGAAAACAATGAATGTCAATTTTGAATTTTTTTTAATCTAAAACGCATAAATATGGGAGAGTAAATACGAAAAAAAAAATCCTGATGATATTTATCCTAAAATTATAGGTTAGGTTTGGTTTAAATAGAGCTACACGAAGGCTATTGGCGACGGGCTTCGTAATTTAAACCACAGTCAAGTGACAAGCCGACACCTGAGTAGTTACTCAAAGCAACTTTTGAGGGCGACATCGTGCTCGGCTCAGGACTTTCGAGCTTATTTTACGTGCACTCCCTCTACACGGTTACCATTCGTCGGACTTTTGGCTGCAGCGGCCGTATAAAGGTCGGCAGTTATTTCGGCAATGCACGGGCCCGAACCTGGGACCTTCCGCATGCAAGCGTGCCTTACCGAATGGGCTCCCCGGCCCATAAAATTATAGTTCAATGTGTAGAAGAAATTAAGGGATGTAACTCCTTTTAGTTTATCATTTAGTTCTAGACAAGTTCCTGTAGATTGGAAATTGAAACATATTTTTCCACTGTACAACAAATTACCAATAAGTGATCTATGAAATTACTAACTACTGATACTTACAACTGCTTTAGGTAAAAATTTTGAAACATGGTTGAAAAGGCGTAGCATGACATTCTTGGGAAACTTAAATAGTTTGTTTTCAAATCTGTATTTGTTTCAGAATTTGTTTTTGTATTATGACTGAAAAAATATTATTAAATTAGTGTATAAATGTCATTAACTTAAATGTCACGTTGAAAACCAAATAGTAGGGAGCAGTAAAATAAATACAGGTACAGAAATTACAAAACTATAGATATGGTTAGAATAGATAAAAATATATGATAGTTCTTAATATTATTTATCTTATATACATGGTTTCACCATATTTTTTCAAAGACTTTTACCATAACATCTGTCTAAGTTAAAAATTATCTAGTGATTCTAAAGTAAGGCCAGGCGCTGTTCTTGAGAGAGGCGATATACAAGAGTCACACACCTGGTAAATCATGATGCCATGCCATGTGCAAAGTCAATTGTGTCTAAACGAATGGTTGCTAAGGCGAGACAAGTTAGGCAGGGATGGTAGGGTGTTTTGAAACAACAGATTATCGGTTTAAAGGGGAATTACCGCGGATCTCCAAACCAAAATGCCTCTGGGGATCCATAGGGAAAAAATGATTTTCTAAGCCATATTTCTCTGGCTGTATTGAATATTTTTACAAATAGTTTTTTATGTGATAAATGTAACTGATTTACAGG